>OY997595.1:31663084-32200584 GCA_963921825.1 Erodium maritimum
ATGGCTCCCAGCCATAACTCGGAGTTGGGCCCATCCACGACTTACTGAAAGGTGGCTGGATCATCGTGATCCACCATGACTTCATTGTCACCTCCGGATACCATATCTTGGAGGTGGAAGATTGATCCTTTCAAATCGCCTTGGACCTTCCAGAATTGTAACATGAATTGGTTCTTACTCTACGACAATCTCTGGCTCCTTTCTACTGGGTTGCCAATTGGTTTAGACAGATCTGTACCATCCTGAATTTCTTCGAGATGCACAGTCCTCCCAATGACGTCTTTGGAAACAAAACTTCTTTTCCACAAAGACCCCACCCCATGCGACGAACACCATGTTCTCACTGGGATTGTAGAAGTAGTATCCCCTTGTTGCTTTGGGATACCACACGAAGGTGCATATCTCAAATCTTGGTTCCAGCTTAGTCGAAACCAAATGTTTCACATAAGCCTCGTAACCACAAATCTTTAGGAAGGACAAAGCGGGCATCATCCCGTACCATTTTTAAAATGGTGTCCCTTCCACACCATTCGTCGAAGCCCGATTCACTATGAATGCGGTCGTCTCTAGAGCAAAACCCCTAAAAGAGATTGGGAGATCAGTCCAACTAGTCATGGAACAGACCATTGTCTAACAATGTCCGATTTCTCCGTTTGGCTACACCTTTCAACTACAGTGACCTAGGAGGAGTCCATTCCAAAAGGATCCCATTCTCTTTTAGATGATCTAATAACTCTGTGGTCAAGTATTTTCCACCTCGATCCAATCGAAGTGCCTTAATACCTTTGTCGAGCTGGTTTTCTACTATAGTCTTAAACTCTTTGAATTTATCAAAAGCTTCAGACTTATGTCTCACCGAATAGACATAACCATATTTACTGTAATCATCAGTAAATGTGATAAAGTAGCTAAAACCCCTCCTGGCAAGTGAACTTATTGGTCTACACACATTCGAGTGTATCAGCCCCAATAATTCACCCGCCCTTTCATCGAGATCGATAAAGGGCACTTTATTCATTTTGCCCATCAAACAAACCTTGCACCTATCGATCGAATGGAATTCGAATGAACCTGAAAGCCCGCACTTCTGAAGTGCTGATAGGCGCTTCTTGTTTATGCGACCCAAATGACAGTACCATAACAGAGTTAGGTTTAAATCGTTGGATTTAGACCTCTTGGTATTAACGGAATATATAGAACTTGAGGCATTGTTACCCATATCTAATATGTACAATCCTCCAACCATGTCAGTACTGGTATAAAACATATCATTGCATAGAACATTGAAAACTCCATTTCCAATATTAACATTATATCCTTCCTTGTCAAACACGGATACAGATATAATATTCCTACTAAAAGTAGCTATGCAATATACATTATACAATACTAAGACAAGGCCTCTTGGCAAAGCAAGACTCATGGATCCTACAGCAGTTGCCACAACTCTGAGGTCCATTTCGTGCTTTCCAAATCTCTCATACTTTCAGCCACCATATATTAGTGCATGTGTGAGATTCAGTCATGGTATCTAATACCCATGAATCTTTGGAAGTAGAGAGATGTAGCTCTATAGAGTTAATACCGAATGAAGGCACGGTCCCACCGCCCTTCCTTAGATCATCCAGGTTTCCTGATGAAGGCGCAGTCCTACTGCCCTTCTTCAGATCATCCAGGCTATTTGATGAAGGCGCAGTCCCACTGCCCTTCTTCAGATCAGCCGTGAACTTCCTGTAATCCCGGTTCCAATGACTAGGCTGTTGACAGTAGAATCAGACATTCTCAGGTGTCTCATCTTTCCTGCCAAGTGCGCATGGGCCCAGCCCTTGCCACTTCCAATTCCCTTGTTGACCATCAGAATATCCTTGGATCCCAGATCCCTGAGATATTCTTCTCAACAGTTAATGACACTTCATGTAACTCTGATATGGTCTTAGAGACAGCCTTGTCAAGGACATATTCTTTGCGTTCAGACTTGAGGACTATCCTCAAAATTCTGTACCAGTCCAAATAATTTGTCCCATTTAGCTTGACCCTGTCAAGAATGGTTTTTAATGACAAACTATTAATGTTCGCTGAATTTGCCATTTGATCTACAACAGATAAAATTCAATCAGTAAACTGAATAAATTTTATGAAGATCAAGCTTAAACACCAACAATCAATTCTAAACCTTTAGAATCTGAAACCAAGATCCTTGATTCACTCGATTAAGCTGAACTAATGCTCACCACTTAATCGAGCTATGTAGGTAGTACTCCATCCAATCACATCCAATGTGACTCTTGGCTAGGGTATGTACTTATGTACACGACTTACCCTATCTGTTACCCTAGCTCAACCTCAGGCTGAGAATCGTAGTCGGGTCCACCAATTTTCAACTATGGCCCGTCACTATGTAGGTGCTCCGCTAATGCGCACGACACCCACATATGTCGTCCAAACCTACTACTCCGCTTCCCCATGGATGCTCCGCTAATGCGCACGACACCCATAGGACGGGGAGGTAGTAAGGTGTTGATTATTGGGAGGTATCGGACATGACCCGCTTTTACTTGTCCAGTTGTGTTCAAAACTTTGGCACATCCTAGATGCGATGAGCACATCAACTACATTCCAAATGCAATGATGCCTCAAATTACATCCAATGTAATTCTTCCTTTGAACCCGTCAACTACATCCAATGTAATGACGGTTCTAAGGGTTCACACACAAGGATTAAAATTCCAATTTTATCTTTGCATGTGAGGTGATATGCTCGGTAAATAAAGTTAAGCATGCAATTCTAAAACACATAGAATTAATCATGCATAAACTAAACCAAGCATAAAGCGATAAATGTGCACATAATAGCCCCCTAAACTAACTCCCACTAGCTTCTTGAGCTCCACCGACTCCAAGCCGATGCCAACACCCGAAAAGCCACCAAATGACCTTTTCGCCCTTTCTTCGTCTTGAGTAAAATATTACAATTTAATACACGACTCGCAGGTCGGGAATAAATAAATATTAAAAACAAGTGGTTCGACGACCACACCTTGAAAGAATAATTACACGCTAACTCTAACGGCTCGCAGGCCGTGAAAAGCGATAAATAATTAAATTGAGCTCGGGGCTATTATGTACACCATGCCAACATCACATCACACATCGTGTTATCAAACAAGCATGTTATCAAACATCATGTGATTTTCCGGTTTTAATTAATAGCCAAGTTTCGAAATTTTTTGATGCTCGGTTTATCGAAACCGTTCAAAAATGAAACTTTTGAACATTTGATCTTCGAGTTCATCATGAAGGTTCCAAACTCGTCATAACTAACAAAACGGTTTAGCCTTGGCATATCAATCATCCAATGGTCATGCTTGGCCTAGCTCCGTCCAACGGAGCCCCGTTCGGTCCCGGTTTCGGCTCCCCGAGAGTCCCGCTCCCGAGCCCCGAAAAATCAAATTTTTTTCAAAATTTCCAGATTTGAAATAATTTTCAAAAATTCATTTTACATGCATTAAATCCATAAACAAGAATTTAAAACATGTTATCAAACAATTTAGCAAAACAACATGCCAAAAACGAAACTTTCAAGCAAAACCGAAACTTTGAACACCGTCTTGTGAATCCCGAAGGTAGCACGGCTCTGATACCACTGTTGGGTCTCGAGGTAGGGTTGGAGATGAACCAACTCGCAGCAGAAAATCAATGAAAACCAAGAGACAATTAAAACCATGAAACAACTAACAAAGAATGGATTAACAAGAGAAAAATTCAGCACTAGTTCTTACCAAAACAAGAACACCGGTTAACGAATGATTGGCTTGAGTCTCCAAGACGCCTACGTATCCACATGGGAATCAAAGCCACGTAGTTCTTCTCTTTGAGGACTCAAGAACACAAACATGGAGGTGGAAACTAGCCAAACCCGAAATGGCCATGGAAGAGGGAGAGAAAATGTGTTTCCTATTCTTGTCTTGTGTTTGTTATGTTGAAAAAAGATGACTTAAACATAACAAAACCCATACTTGTCCAACTAAAGGCATGGGACAAGTATGGTGTCAAGTAAGGTGTAAATAGGACAAAGTATGGCAAGACAAGATTGGGTTAGGTGGTGAATCACCAACACCTTAATCCTTGTCTTGCTTACTTAGTACTAATTAATCAAGACTTGATTAATTAGTTCCATGGGCCTTGGTTGCATGGGCCTTTCATGGGCCTCTTGGAACATGGCCCATGGCCATTTCCAACGAGGTCCCGTGATTCGCTCATCGCCTCTAAGCCTTCCATACCGGAAATGTCCAACATTATCCGACGCAATCAATCCCAAGACTCCAAGCCTTGTCTCGATCCGTAAAGTCCTATTCACTTATGGGCACATGACCCAAAACCCAGTTTTGGTCATATCCCGAGACAACTCCCTTTTGGCCATTCTCCATATATGTGTCAATGAGTTTCATCCTCCGGTGTGACCCTTAGGTTTATGCATGTCAATAGATCAACGTAAAATCCCATTTTACTTGATCCTATTTAAGTGGCAACTAACGAGACTTTAGTATTGCCTGACACTGCATAGCGAATCGACCCTGTCGATTCTAACCTTTCCGTCGTCCCTGTCATTATCCTTTTATCTCCGATATCCTGATTGAGATAAGGCATAGAGCCGTCATCCTTATTATTCTCAATCACCGTTCCTTGATATGTGAGATGACTGAAGATATGATACCCAGTATCATGTGCATGGCCATGCTATTCTTCCAGTCACTCTCGATCAAGCGGCCGAGAACCGATATCTTTCCCATACCTTAGTATGAGGGATAAATCCCTTAGCCGTCTTTCGTGTCACTCATGTAGCCCGTCCCCAAGCCAATCCTGGCCGTTATGGAAGCCCTGTTACGGACAACGTTAGGCTCAGGTCAAACTCAGTTGTTGACTACATAGCGATCACAAAGACTCCTTGGTCTAAGGATACATGACAAGCTACAACACTGAATATGTTCATGACTTAATCTATGGCACATATTCAGGGCGGGTCGTCCAATATCATGTCCCACATGATATCTATGATCAGACTCCGGAATCCCATTCCAATGACTAACAGAACGTAAGCCATAAAGAGCCATCTTTCATACTAGTCGCTTCTAGTGAAGCTTTGTTGACTAGGGACCCATCGAGTGTGATCTATCTCGATCTATGGTTCTATTCGCATGGTGGGCATAGATCAGAGCACACGTCGATATATTACTCCAACACATAAGTAATATAAAGCCGCTTTAATTTTATTGCTAACGATGATATGTACATTTGGACATTTAGGATTGAACTACGGGCACTAAGACTAACACTTCTATGGAGACATTTTTGTGAGACATTTGGAAGCTTGAAAAGGACTTCTGGACTTACAAGGATCCTATCTATCCTTGATGCTTTAGTTGACGAGCCAAACCAAGTAAAATTACCTCCCTCTAAAGGCAAATCAATTAATTTCATAAGTGCCACAAAAGAACATAAGTCTGCACTGATTCTGGTGGGAGAACTATTCATTGATCTATTAGACGCCTGCAAGGTTGCATTGAAGTCTCCAGCACAAATTAAAGGCATATTAATACTGAGACTTTCTTGTATTACTTGTTACCGAATTCTTCTCCTGTCAACTGCCTTGTTAAATGCATAAATGTTTATAATGCAAACATTCAACTCAAGTGATAAGAGTTTTCCAAACCAGTAGATAACATTTTCCTTTTTTATAACTTTCTCCACAAGAAATTTCTTTGTATCCCAAGCTGTAAGAAGACCCCCAGATAAACTAATAGAAGGGATAAAGTCACATTCCCAGTGAGATGAGCCTCCACAAGCTTTCAAAAACTAATAAGGAAGCTGTTCTAACTTGGTTTCTTGTAAGAGTAAAAAATTCAGCTTTTCTCTTATCAACACATTGCTAATCATCCTCTGTTTTTACCTAGAGGATGCTCCTCCCACATTCCATGAGAGGAGTCTCATCAAGTATCAGTGTAATAGCTCTGGATTGGAGTTTAAATCCTCCAATCCTACTTACTTATCTTCATCCAAGTCTTCAAAACCATCTTCTGATTCAGCTTCCAGAATAACCCTCTCCTGCAGTTCTTCATTTAGGTTTTCGAATTGTTCTGCCACCTCAATGTCTGTAGCAAAAGCCTTCAACCCAATTGCTTTGCAGTAGTCCCAAGTGCCCTTCCCAGAAGCTTCAAAAATCTCATTTCTCTTTTCTGTTGTACCTTTGTCAGCTGAAGATGGAGAAGCAACTGTTGTATTAGCCTTGTGTTTCCCTACCTTGATCTGGTGGAATAAGTAAAGGTGGTGTGATTTTTTATCACTTTTCTTCTATCCTTACCACTGCCCAGTAATAGTACATGGCTTTGAAAACTATTGGAGTTGTTTTGGGCCAAACAGTGATCTTTTAAAGTTCCCTCCAAAAAATGCTGTGATGGTGGTCCATGTTGTTGAGCTGTGAGACTACGGCTATCAGAGAAAAAGGTATCTTCCACAATAACATTCTCATTAATGTTTTTTGTTGCCAAAGCTTCTAGGGACTGATTTGCCTCCTTTCCCAAGTCTGTCCCAGCCTCCACCATCACTTCAACTTTTAACTGAGAATGAGCTTGTAAATGAGGATTGGTTAGGTTCTTTTTTGTGGTTGTAACAGTAACATCTTCAAGAGTCAGATCCAATGTCTATGTCTGCACCATAACCTGTGTTTCAATTGGTGAAGAACTTTCCCTTGCAGCTTCAATGGCCTGTCTTTTGTCAGACCAAGTAGAAATTAAGGTTACCCTATCCAAGGCCTTCACTGCTTCAGAGGAATGTTGTTGAAATGTGATAGCATTTATGCCCTCTCCTTCAGCAATTAATCCCGACTGTTCCAATAATAGTAGTTGTTGAGGATTTGGAACATTCTCTGCAAGGATATGTAACTCCACTTGATTAGTTATTGGAGTTGACTCTCCAGATAAAACAAATTCACTAGACATGTCATCCTCCAAATTTGCATTGTTCTTTTCCTTTTCGGGGGAGTCTTCTTCAGTTGAAGATTCTCTGAAATTTGGGTGAATGATGACTGGTAGAAGTAAATGGTTTGCCTCTGTCACCCAAGCTGATATTTCTTCTTCTCCCAGTTTTCTCTTTGGTTCTTCCTCTATGTCCCTCAGCTTCTTGGAGTGTATGAGTACAAAGACTTCCTGAAAATTTACTCTTGCAAATGATTTAGGGTGAGTATAAAAATGAGTACCAATACCTGCAATACAAGCTTTGTAGGTTTCTTCATTCCATCCTTGCAGTGGCAATCCTTTGATTGAAATCCAGTAAAAACGATCTCCTAGCAATGCCATTTGATTAGCCTGAGGTATTGATGTGAGCCATTATTTTAGCCAACTCTCAGAGTCCTTTAGAATCTCCTTCTCAAATTTAGTATCTTTGCATAGAAAAATTGCCACCATGTTAGCTATAGGGAAGAGTTTAAGATCATACACCCCTTCCAGCACAAACTCTCTCATGATTGCTTCACAAGACGTGTTTCTGTGTATTATGACCAAATGTGATGCCTGGCCCAACTCCAGAAGTTCATTGCAGACTCTACCAAGATTCATCACCTTTTCTCCTTTTTCTTTGCTTTGTATAGGTCTCCAGACCCTATTAACTCTGGGCTGATGTAATTGAACCCCAGATCTCTCCCAATCTTTTTCAACAAAAACTTTGTATACTGAACAATAATACCCATCGAACTCTTGTATTTCTTTCACCACTGCTTTGTCTGAGTCAAATTGAATGAATGCAAACCATATTCCTCTTATATTAGGTTTGGTAGGAGTCTCAACCGTGAAGATCGTTCCACAATGCTAGAAAATTCTCTCCAACCAGCTTGACTCTGGTTTCGGTGGGAGGTTGTGGTTAATGATTCTGTGTACAAGTTTTTGTGAAAAAGAATGATTTCCATTCTCTCTCTCTTTAAACTCCTGCTGTAGAATGTATGATCTTTGATACCCCAAGTTTTGTTCAAGAATTTCTCTGTCACCAACACCCATCTGCTTCTTGTGCATTGAAGGATGCCTCCACGAAGAAGAACTGGCCTCTTTCTGTGCTGCAACTTCTGTCGAAGGAACCACCTCCGATCTTAATAGCCTCCAGCTCCCACTTTTCATGGCTTCAAAAGTTGTTCCCCCCTTTGTTGCTCTTCCAGGAATCCTCTGTAAGTTAATACCCAATCTCCTTTTCTTCTTCTTCCTCACTTCACCTTCCGAGACCATCAGCGTTGAATCGGCATCCGAGGAGACTGGTTTGAAGTACTTGTCATAAAGCATCTTTTACCCGTCGATCAATTTAGTATGGCTGCCCGGAGAGTATTCTTGTGTGTGATCTGATGCATCAATGATATCTTCCACTAGTGGGGAAAGCTGCTTGCCCAACGAACAAAATTCGTTGGGTATGTTTTTTTTTTCGTTGGGCATGTAACTACCAACGAATCGGTCGTTGGGTAAGTTGCGTTGGGGTTGAATGCCTTAACTTTTTCATACCCAACGAATATTTTATCGTTTTGAATTCGTTGGGCAGGTTTTTTTCAACTCCAACGATTCTACAAATCGTTGGGTTTGAATACATGTTTTCAACTCCAACGACTCTACAAATCGTTGGGTTTGAATACACGTTTTCAACTCCAACGATTCTACAAATCGTTGGGTTTGAATACACGTATTCAACTCCAACCATTTACAGAATAGTTGGAGTTGAATACGTGTATTCAAACCCAACGACTTTAGAAATCGTTGGAGTTGAATACAAGTATTCATCACCAATGATTCAAGATTTGTCGGGCAAATGGATATCAAAAACGAAAGAATAATGATTTATGTATCAAACACTCAAGTATTACACCTACAAACGATATACAGTTTAAATATGTAATATGTAACTGGAAAAACGTTCAACAAACCATCAACTTCAAAATGTAAACATAATAACTGTCACGTACAGTTAAAACAAAAAATTCCAAGTGTATGCAAGGAAAAAATACCTAATCGGAGGACCTAGGGTCATCAATCACTATCGAAGGAACCAGGGTCATCGATCAATTTACGACCCTGAAAGATTTGCTTGACCATGTTGTCCAAGCGAGCTAACCTTTTCTCAATTTTGTGACGCTTCTTCCGCTCCTCGTTCATCTGATTATTCACTTCGACCTGCATAGCTTCCTTCTCCTCAGCTAGTCTGGACTCGAACGCAAGCTTCATCTCCTCCCGCTCCTGAGCGTGCCTTTCCGCCTGCTCCGCAACAGAAGTGCGAACGAGCTCTTCCATCCTCTGAGTGGATTGGAACGACCCACTGGATTGACCAAGATCCCTCGTCGTGGGGATGATGACCCTACGCCCGACTCCCGACTGGACTCGTCCTTTAGGGCCGCCAACCTGTGCACCGATCGCCCGAATCTCCTGGGAATCAAGCTCGGCAGCCATCTCTGGATCATCAAAAATCGAGCACCCAGACTCTAGCATGGACTCTTGCATGACAAGGCGTTCCGGTAAGAGGTCGTCACGCACCTTTTGAAACTTGCACTACAATGAATGGGAATATGCATTAGTTGAATGTTAAAAAATGGTAGATACAAAAAAAGGCTAGTAGAAAACATACACCGCGGATACGGTTCTCGGGGTGTGGGTCGTCAACCGGGAACGCTTTCATTGCAGCATCGGCTTGCGGGGTGAGAGACTTGCCAGTTATTCGGAGGTCATTGGTGATTTTCTCAATGGAGCTACTTCCAGTACGATAGAAAACAAATTAAAAACACAAATAACCGAATTATAAAAAGTTAAATATATTGAGAAACAAGATACTTACAGTGAATTCCTTGGACTTCCAATAAGTGATAAGCGAGTCTCATTGGTCGCGCCGGTCAAAGAACTCTTCTGGTGTGTCAGCATCGGAATTCACGTTCCCTTTGACCAGCTCCTCCTCTCTATGCTTGAAGTACCCTGTCTTGGCCTCATACTTCCATTTTTGGAATGGTCTACATGCCTCACTGTCTATCCACTTTAAAAGATCATAGTCTTCGTCGCTGAATTCGTATAAAGTCTAAAAAACATTTGAAGACGATGTCATGAATTAAAAGTACAAAGTTAATTGAATATACGAAATTAGTAATGGTGGGAATACTTACTCTCAGACTTCGTTGGCGTCGAAATATTCAAACCCAATGAAAAACTAATTTGTTGGCGTTGAAACATTCATACCCAACGAAATATCAATTCGTTGGAAATTAAAATAATTCAAACCCAATGGATTAATATTTCGTTGGGATTGAATGTTTCAACGCCAACGACCAAGAAATCATTGGAATTGAAACATTCAACTCCAACGAAGTCTGAATTGGTTGGGGTTGAAATTTTTCAACACCAACGACCAATAATTTTCGTTGGCCAAGTTGGTTTCTGGTGTAGTGTTCCCTAACTCTGTTCCTTCTTTTCTTAATGAGCTTCTTTGCTTTTGCATCAAATCCAGGTGGATGGCCGATTGATGAAGATGAAGCCTGCACTCGATGAGCTCCTTCTTTAATTTCTTCAAGTTTTTGTATTTGTGTTTGTAAATGAAGTGTTGTTCCACCACTGAATTCTTCCACCGTGAGCATGATTTGTTGCTTGTAGTAGAACTTTAGAATGTGAAAGGCTCTAATAAATTGATGTCGAAAGATGTGCTATGCTGTAGAACTCTGATGAACTGATGATGAAGGATGAACTAGTATGAAGAACACTGATGAACTGATGATGAAAGATGAACTGAGATGAAGATCATTGTAGCTCTATGAAGAGCATTACTGTAGTTCCAGAGAGAATTCTACCATATGTATCTTTTTGGAGAGAAGTTAACAGTATAGAAAACACTTGATGCCAAAATATGGAGGTCATGCTTACAAACATATTTTAGAATAAGGTCATTTAACTAATTGCCCTTATATAATAGCGTTAATAAACTTCGCAAATCAAGTTGCTCATACCATTCTCATTTCTCTTGTGCTCTTATCTTCAACTCTTTTTTTTTGATCAGCAAAAAAAACGATTTTCATTAAGGCCCGAAGGCGAGAACAGATACAGAAAAAGGCCAGGCTCAAGAAAAAACAAAAAACAAAAAACACGAAGTCCGAGGTGCGATGGGAAGGGACGACCACCACGCACTGGACTCGAAGAGGTGCCTCGGGACGCTGCGCCACACTCGAGCACCAAACCGGAGACCTAACGCCGGGGCACCTCCGACAACCATCGGCCAACACCACAAGAAACGGCGACGAGGAAGAGCCCACGAACCACACAACTGCTACTCACGAACCAAGGCCATCGACAGGGGAGCCCAGAAGGCAAAAGATGCACGCCGGGGCCAACACCCAGGAACGGCGGCGGACCCCCGAGCAACCGCACGGCGAGGCCGTAGGGGAGACGGGGAGAAGCCCACATCGGAGCCGAAGGACGAGCGAGTAGGCCAGATTTGGGCGGCGGAGGAAACCGGTACGGCGAGCGAAGCGAGACAACATCACCCCAAAGGCAAGAGGAGGGAGATGGTCGCCGACCCAACCAGGTCAGGATCTTCCGGTAGAGATGGGCCAAAAAGGCCAGAGAACTCGTCGGGGCCAACACCCCAAAAGAGAGACGAGCCCCCGACCCCAACCACGACAACAAGCGTGTGGGGCGGGGAGAAGAACCGTCAGATCCGGTGCTGGCGACACACACAGGGCCGGCGGCGGCTAGAGGCAGGGGCGGAAAGGAGAGAGAGCAAGAGGCCAGACCAGGGCAGAGCACGGGGAGGAGATCTGGAGGGTAGATCTGAGGAGGGGAGGAGGGAGAAAGGGGGGCAAAGGAAAAGGGGCTTCGCCGGCAACGACCAAGGCCAAGGCCGATGTCGAAGCCGGCGAAGAGAGAAGGAGAGCAAAGAGGACGGCGAGGGAGGGGGAGTTGGTTCTAGAGAGAGAGCCGCAGAGCTTATCTTCACCTCTTTGATTTCAAATACAACAGTAACGCCGTTAAAATGTGTTAATTAATCTTCATCTTCATCTTCAAGTAGCTTATTGTTCATCAGTACATTTCAACAACTTTTTATAAGAATGAAAGGTAGACATAATTCAGTGTTCATTCATACATCTTGAAGGAAACCGGAAAATGTTTCATAGTCATTAACTAAACTTGCACAACATCAAAAAGGAAATGAAAAGAAGTACAACCTAGCTACTCCAATCCTAGTACAAAAACTCATCATAGTATGTACAAAATCAGGAGAGAGAGATTACCATAACCTAAATCTTGAATCCTATAAAAAAAATCAAACCAGAATAGACCATAATCATGAGGAACTAAAGGGATGGTACATGATAATATTTTCCTTTACACATGCACCGATAAACAACAGGGCAGGATTCTGCAATGGAGCACTTGAAGGTCACCATAACCCTCTTGCATGGAGTGCATGCTCCACATGCATGTGAACAATCTGGCAAGCTCGATCCTGTTGGGTACAGCTCCATTCCGATCTCCCCCGCTCCTTCCTACAACATTCATACAATTTCACCACAAGAAATACTGAAAACCGTTGAAAATTTACATTGTATGCATTAGAGGACCAACTCAATTAAAGCTTAACTTCATAATTAAAGAGTGAATTATAGTTTTATATTCTAACAACATCGATATCTTCTAGGGTTATTTTCATCTCACTATCCTAATTATGCGGTTTTTTTCATCTCACTACCCTAACTATTTTTTGTGGCACCTAACTACTCTAAAGTGATTTTTTTTCACTCTCATACCCGCCGTCATTTTTCCATTCATTTTTAGATGAAAACACTTAAAAAGTCCATAATACCCTCACTCACAATTAAATTTCCAAAAACATGCCATTGGTTTTCAAAATCTCTTTAAAAGAATCAGTTTTTAATGTCATAAAAATGCATTCTAGGATAGTGAGGTGCCACAAAAACTGAATTTTAGGGTAGTGACGTGCCACAAAAAATAGTTAGGGTATGAAAGTGAAAAAAAAAATACATTCAAAGATAGTAAGGTGCAAAAAAAAATAATTAGGGTAGTGAGATGTAAAAACCCACATAGTTAGGGTAAAATAACCCTATCTTTTAAAAGCGTAAGAGAAGAACATAGTTGTGGTAATCAGACAAACCTTAAAATGCATACGAACTTGATCCTTGCCATTGGCAACATCTCCGCGAAAGTCGGCTGGAGTGTCTAGGAAGAAGAAAAAAGCAAGAAAGGTACACAGTTTAGCAAGAAGATGAAATGATTTACATGGTTAAGGTTTGAAAGAACATACAATGGTGAGGTTGCTTGAGGCTGTAGCAGACAATGAGTTCCATGAAGAACAAGAGAGAGGCAAAGAGGAAAGAAGAGCCATAGCACAAGGTGCACTTCATCGTATTATGATGCTACAAACAAAACAAGACAGGGTTGAGTGTTTGGATCTTGGAGGAGGTTGATTGGGTATTTATTAAGGTTAAAGGAGGCATAAATGGGCATAGGACTTCACATGATCCATGCCTATCTTCTTAAGGTTTCACATGTATTGTTGTTTCCAGCAATGAATGATACGTCCCATAAATGTTACTGAATTAGTGAAGATGTGATATATAACAAAGATAACATATGATATAACTAAGGATATTTATTAAGTGTTAGGGAAGTTCACGTGTACAGAAAGAGAGAGACATGAACATATGAAGATCATGGTCTGGTCGGTCAAAGCCGGCCATGAACGTGAATCGTCTTAAATGAACTCCTTCCCATTTATTATCTTCTCATGTTTCCCTTTCATCTCACTAATCCACTCACTTCACCTAATATCTTTCTCTATTTCTCAGTCCATCCATAATTTATCCACCAGAGGGAAACGATTTTAATCCAAGTTTGTATTCATTCCGAATAAGAGATCTAGGGGTTATTAGGAAGGTGTAATTATTCGCGGTTTGACAAATCAAATCATCTCTTACATAATTTTTTTTTATCAGTAACAAAGACGGTTTTATTCCACCAAAATAAAAAACTCCAGAAGAGAATTACAATTTAAAGAAGAAGAAAGAAAGAAATCTCTCCGTTCCCTCTCTCTAAACCATAAGGGCCCTCTCTCTCTCTTTTCGTAAAAACACGGCCATGGCTATATTCATGGCCTTTGCTATGGTCTCGCTCCTCTCTCTCCGACTCCGGTGTATGGCGACTGACTCACCTCGGCGTCAGAACTTAACGCTGGCCTTTACGTCGGTGCCTCTGAAGCCGTCGCAGCCGCCACCTCGGATGTCACAGGCGCAACGCCGCTGTCGCTCCCGGCTTATGTCCGGCACCACGGTGTTGTCTCCCCTCCGCCACCAACATCATGTCTCCCGGCTTATGTCCGCCTCCTCTCTCCCGCCACAGGCCCAACCTCCTCCCTGGCCTTCACCACCGCCCATGCATCCACCGAGATATCTGAAGCTACCGCAGCCGCCGCCTCGGAAGTCACTGCCTCCATCTCGACATCCGCCACGTCCCCATCATCCTCCCCCAACTGACGGTCACAAGTTCGGTTGCACCAACGAGGCAGAGCGTCACCCTCGGGTGACCCAGAGGTATCCAGACCCCACCTTGAGACGTGTTCGTCGGCGGATTTTCATTACTCTGGTTTTTAGTTTATTATCGTTATTAGGTTTGGTTGTCTGTTTCTCTTTTACCCTAGTTATTTTGGTTTGGTTGTCACTTTTAGTCGCCACTACGGCAGATCAGCAACACGTCTCTGACGTGACAGTAGTTACATGGTTTCTCTGTTTACCCCAGCTGGGGTTTTAAACATGTATTGGCTCTTTTAATGGAATGGAATATCAGTTTACTCAAAAAAAGAAGAAGAAAGAATACACCTTCAAATATTTTGATAGTTTTATTCTCGTTGAGAGAAGAGGTGAAACCCAAAAATTTGCAAAGAGCGTATGCTCGCTTAGTTTCTGGTTTTTTGCGGAGAGAATGAGTGGGACTGACCTCATTCAGTGCCCTTAAGAGCTTATGACGATCTTTCCGAACCCGCTTATTTTTCTGCTTAGGCCGAGGGAGAAGTGAGTCGAGGTCTAAGGCTGGAGAGTGGAGCTTTGCAATAAAAGACGAGAATGAAGTGGAATCCATCATTGTTGTTAGGGACGTAGACTCTTGCAGAATCAAATCATTGATCATAGTAAATTGGCCTTCCAGCTACGTGTGATGAGCAAGAGGCCCAACCTCCGTATGTGCAACATTCAGAGCAACTAACTAACTGGGCCGACTAAGAGGCCCAAGCTCTGAAGAGGTCTTGGGACTAAAAAGATGAGGTACCGAGGTATGGGGAAGCGAAGCGCGCATGGACTTGGGAGGAGAAAAGGTGTGGGGGATAGGGGCGAGAACCTCGGAACTCTCAGTCGCCGGAAACGAAGAGGCGCGACTGGAACCAAGCGCCAGAGGAACCTCGTCGGACGGACGATGGACTCCAATACCGGCAAATTCCTCCTCAACCTCGTCGTCTTCAAGCACGATTTCCCCGTCTTCAAGAAACTGGGATCCCTCATCATCGCGAACATGAGCTCCGACGGAGGCGACCTGAGAAGAAAAAGCTATTTCAACCAGGGGCTTTCGCGCAAGGATCGGAGACGAAGAGCGCTAGGGAGACTCAAAGGAACTAGGTGCGCGAAAATCCTCAAAACCTAGGTTAATTTTAGACGACGCAGACGAAACTGAGGCTGAGGGCACATAACCCTGATCGAGGCCAAGAACCTGAGTCTTGTAAAAGGAGTCGGCAACTTGAAGCTTAACCGATAGCTTCACAGGGTCCAACAACTTTGAGTGAATGAGAACGAAGGCTTTGTGTAGACGATCCAGCGAAGAGGAGCAAGGATGAATGGTGATCAGGATTCTAGCGACATCGGCTATGTTGAAGATAGTATCCTTTTTCCAGCAAGAGTAAGGGATTCCACCAATGGAAAACCAACGGAAGTACCCACCATCAGACAAGGATGGAGGGACAAAAGTGAAATTGAAGAAACAGCTCATGAGACTCAACCAATTCTCATCTGCAGAGGATTTGAAGAAACCGGGGTCTGTAAAGGAGAGCAAGAAGGCACCATTACCCAGTTGCACTAGCTTGATTTAGAATCTCTGTTCAGGAGTTAACATGGTCAGGATGGAAGCTGCATCACGAGACGGAGGGGTGACCCCAATAACGCAGGAATTGAGCAGAGTTGGCCAAAGGGGACTGAGGGAGCCCAAGCAAGACGCTTTGTCCGAGGAAGAGGACGGGGCAACCGCAACGGAGCCAACAACAACCTCCTTGAAAGAGTGTCGTAAATTAGAAGCGGCGGGGAGTGGGAGAACAGACCTGCGGATGGGACCTCATGAAGGACCAATAGAGAAGTCCACAATCGGTCGCTCAGAGCCAACAATGGAGCAGTTCTTCGTGGTGATAGCCAAAGAGACAGCATCTGCCGAGAAAAAAAAACAAAACCGAACCTCTTACCCGAAGCGGTGAGTTTGTCCGAGATGAAAGCACGACTGACGGTGCCAAAATCAGAGAACATAGCAAAGAGTTATTCTTGGGAATAGGATGGGGGCAGATTGCAGACGAAGATCCTTGAGGAAGGAGGAGAGGCAGAAGGAGAAAGCGAAAGAGGCTTGGAAGAGAAAGGGTTAGAGGGCTTAGGGAGAGCCATAACTCTTGGGTAAATTTTCTGTTACATAAAATTAATTTATGAGTTTCAATGTCAAAGATAAAATAGTGATTTTAATTAAAGAAATGTTCAGCTCATATAATTAAAATAGTTTTATTTTTAAATGAGTGTCATTATACTTTTTTTTCTCTTCTACTTTTCTAATTTTTTAGTCTAATTATCTCTGTTATTTTTCATATAAAACATCAAATATATAATACTTTACTAACGATCAGATTTTTAAAAACATGTCATTGATTTCCAATCCCACCTTCACATTTCATTCAAGTACCTTCACATAACCCCTTTTTCCATCAATCAATCACCTACATAATCCCCTTTCTTTTTTCCATCTACCACCCACATAATTCCTTATCTTCCATCCATCTATCACCCATTTAAATTCATCTTCTTGAAATACCACCTATTTTAGTTCGTTCTTGACAAATCATACTCAATCCAAGTCCCCAATACTCATAATATAGTTTTGGTGTTGGGTAATTCTATCCCTAAGTTTTTTGGGCTTCTTATTGGTTAAAGGAAAGGAGTCAGAGGTTGTAGAACTTCTGGTTATCGGGGGTTTTCTATTATGTGGAGCTCTTTCTTCTGTTTGCTTTCTCTTCAAGTTACCTGTGTTCTTTTCTGGTTCTCTGGATTGAGTTGGGGGGGGGGGGGGTGTTGGGTTTAGGTGTGGTTGGGAGAGTGTGGTGAGATTGGTGAGGTAGGCTGTTGGGGCTTGGTTCTCTCTTTGAGTGTGAGTTTTCTCTTCTTTCTCCTTTTGTTCTGTGTGCTGGGTAGTATATCTGTAAGAACCACTCCCGGTCAACACCAGTCAAATCGACGAAAAACAGGAAAATTTAAAAATTTTGGACATACACTTAACTGAACCTAAATTTGACCCCGAGGGTCATACCGGACTTAATTTGACCCCGATATCGACCAAGGTGAGTTCCGGGGGACTCAGGGCAACTTTCTGACCAATTTGGGAAATGTTGACTTTTTGCTGGAAAAGTCAACCGAGCGACGTTTTGGTCCATTCGAGGCTCGTTTTGGATCCAAAAAGCTTAGCCGTCGTCACAGTGGTCTTAGTTGAGCCGTTTCCTTATAGTCCATGAAGTTTTGTAATTTCTTGGAAAAAGTACCCGTTCGGGGCCCGAGACGGCCGAATTTCGCGAATCTGACTGAAAAATATCTAGGAGATATTTCCCCAAAGGTGTGGGACCCACTTGCCACATGTCACCAATGTGGTGGTGTTAGGTTTATTGGACAAAACAAAAGATGGGACTTGAGGGTTAGTTTTGTAAATATGTTAAAAGGGTGTGTTTTTAAAACAAAACAAAAGGGAAAGGAAATGGGGTGTCTCGGCCATTTAACAGAAAAGGGAGGTAGAAGAGAGAGAAAATAAGAGAGAGAAAGGGAAGGAGAGAAAGGAAAAAGAAGGTTGGGTTTTTGATGATTTCCCAACGATCCGACCGACCGATCGACTCAACGATTGAAGATTCGAACTCCCCTCGTCATTCCTTACGGTGAGAACCCATTTTTTTTTTTCTCGTTTTAGTACGTTTGAAAGTTAGGGTTTGAGTTTAAACGGTTTGATTAAGGTTGGGTTTTGTTTAAGATTGGTTTAAAGATGAATGGTTGAGGTTTGGGGTTCGTTAGGAACGTTTTGGGGCGAAAAGGAAAATTTTCCCATTGTGGCTGTTAGGGGCCCACATGCTCGGGTATCGGGTTTTCGTGTTCGGGTGGTTTAGGACGTTCCCCAAGTAGTTAATCCACACCGGGAACGAATTTTGGAATTAAATTGTAAAAGTTGTAATTGACGGGTTTAGAAACTTTAAACGCAAATTAAATTGCTCGGAAGTCGGAAATTGATTCCGTCGATTGCGTTGGAACCCTTGAATTATTCTAAGACCGTAGAAACGAAAACGGGAATTTTCGGAGCTCCGGAAGGACGTTTTCAAAACCCAGGCAGATTCGCCATGTCGGGCGAATCGGGCTTTTCCGAGTCCATTATTGACAATGTCGAGAAATTGGGAAATTTGGGAGTGATCGACATTGTCGGGGTTGAGTTTGGCGTCAAATTCATTAAAATTCAGCTTTGTCTGCAAACTTAAAAAGTGTTTTAATTGTGATCTTGTTAGATCGTACCGAGGACCGCGACAAGGAAAAGCTAGGCGAGTGATCGAGATCACGCCGGAGCTTGATTGTGATCTTTTGGGGAAAGCATACGAGGTAGGGAAAAGTAGCCGGATCTCGGCCCTGACTAGGGAAAGTTAATAGTAGAAATGCATGTGACACTTGGGTGTCGTGGGTTAAGTACGGTTATCGAATATTAGAAAGGCAGGCGACACCGGGTGGTGTCGTACGATACAGGAACGTATCGAACAATAGAAATGCATGTGACACTTATTAGTGTCGTAGAAGCAGTGAACTTATCGATATTAGAATTACTGGAGGCATTTGTTTATGCCCGGAGGTTGATTGTTTAGTTTGTGTCTTGGGTGGCCATGAGAGCCTGTACTATACTGTTGGTGTCTTGGGTGGCCATGAGAGCCCGTGTTTTACTGTTGGTGTGTCTTGGGTGGCCATGAGTGCCCGTGGGGTTGTTGAGCCCGTGTCTTTACGGTTGGTGTCTTGGGTGGCCATGAGTGCCCGTGGGGTTGTTGAGCCCGTGTTTTACTGTAGGTGTCTTGGGTAGCCATGAGTGCCCGTGGGGTTGTTCAACCCGTGTCGTTACTGTTGGTGTCTTGGGTGGCCATGAGTGCCCGTGGGGTTGTTGAACCCGTGTTTTACTATTGGTGTCTTGGGTGGCCATGAGTGCCTGTGGAGTGTTGAACCTGTGTTGTTGCTGGTTGTTGAACTTTGTTTGTGATTGTGATTACGTGGAGGTTGGTTGGCTTGCCTGACAGGGATCGGCAAAGTCGAGCATTCTTTAGCTAGCCTGGCCTGACATGGATCAGCAGGTTGAGCATTCTTCGGCGATGGAGGGTTGCTCCCCTTCCGACTAGCTATCGAAAAAGTAGCTCGGTACATATCGCTAACAGGTCGACCGCCTGGCCTGACAGGGATCGGTAAAGTTGCGTGGGGCAGGCTCGAACCCAGCCGGTTAGCAACCGGCACTGAGCAGCTGGCTGGATTACGATCCTTTGTGATCTTGTTTGGTGTGCGATCCTTTGTGATCTTAGGTGTTGCGTGGTTATCTTTTGAGTCTTTGGTGGAAGTCGTAACCGCTGTGTTGGGTCTACATTACGTGTCCGAGTGTTGAGTCGATTGAGGAACGTAACTGTTTGTGTGTCAGTCGGGTTACTTGAGTTGGGGGATAGTGTTAGTCTTAGTGCCCGTAGTTCAATCCTAAATGTCCAAATGTATATATCATCGTTAGCAATAAAATTAAAGCGGCTTTATATTACTTATGTGTTGGAGTAATATATCGATGTGTGCTCTGATCTATGCCCACCATGCGAATAGAACCATAGATCGAGATAGATCACACTCGATGGGTCCCTAGTCAACAAAGCTTCACTAGAAGCGACTAGTATGAAAGATGGCTCTTTATGGCTTACGTTCTGTTAGTCATTGGAATGAGATTCCGGAGTCTGATCATAGATATCATGTGGGACATGATATTGGACGACCCGCCCTGAATATGTGCCATAGATTAAGTCATGAACATATTCAGTGTTGTAGCTTGTCATGTATCCTTAGACCAAGGAGTCTTTGTGATCGCTATGTAGTCAACAACCTTGTTTGACCTGAGCCTAACGTTGTCCGTAACAGGGCTTCCATAACGGCCATGATTGGCTTGGGGACGGGCTACATGAGTGACACGAAAGACGGCTAAGGGATTTATCCCTCATACTAAGGTATGGGAAAGATATCGGTTCTCGGCCGCTTGATCGAGAGTGACTGGAAGAATAGCATGGCCATGCACATGATACTGGGTATCATATCTTCAGTCATCTCACATATCAAGGAACGGTGATTGAGAATAATAAGGATGACGGCTCTATGCCTTATCTCAATCAGGATATCGGAGATAAAAGGATAATGACAGGGACGACGGAAAGGTTAGAATCGACAAGGTCGATTCGTTATGTAGTGTCAGGCAATACTAAAGTCTCGTTAGTTGCCACTTAAATAGGATCAAGTAAAATGGGATTTTACGTTGATCTATTGACATGCATAAACCTAAGGGTCACACCGGAGGATGAAACTCATTGACACATTTATGGAGAATGGCCAAAAGGGAGTTGTCTCGGGACATGACCAAAACTGGGTTTTGGGTCATGTGCCCGTAAGTGAATAGGACTTTACGGATCGAGATAAGGCTTGGAGTCTTGGGATTGATCGTGTCGGATAATGTTGGACATTTCCGGTATGGAAGACATGGAGGCGATGAGCGAATCACGGGACCTCGTTGGAAATGGTCACGGGCCATGTTCCAAGAGGCCCATGAAAGGCCCATGCAACCAAGGCCCATGGAACTAATTAATCAAGTCTTGATTAATTAGTACTAAGTAAGCAAGACAAGGATTAAGGTGTTGGTGATTCACCACCTAACACAATCTTGTCTTGCCATACTTTGTCCTATTTACACCTTACTTGACACCATACTTGTCCCATGCCTTTAGTTGGACAAGTATGGGTTTTGTTATGTTTAAGTCATCTTTTTTCAACATAACAAAGACAAGACAAGAATAGGAAACACATTTTCTCTCCCTCTTCCATGGCCATTTCGGGTTTGGCTAGTTTCCTCCTCCATTTTTGTGTTCTTGAGTCCTCAAAGAGAAGAACTACGTGGCTTTGATTCCCATGTGGATACGTAGGCGTCTTGGAGACTCAAGCCAATCATTCGTTAACCGGTGTTCTTGTTTTGGTAAGAACTAGTGCTGAATTTTTCTCTTGTTAATCCATTCTTTGTTAGTTGTTTCATGGTTCTAATTGTCTCTTGGTTTTCATTGATTTTCCGCTGCGAGTTGGTTCATATCCAACCTTACCTCGAGACCCAACAGTGGTATCAGAGCCGTGCTACCTTCGGGATTCACAAGACGGTGTTCAAAGTTTCGGTTTTGCTTGAAAGTTTCGTTTTTGGCATGTTGTTTTGCTAAATTGTTTGATAACATGTTTTAAATTATTGTTTATGGATTTAATGCATGTAAAATGAATTTTTGAAAATTATTTCAAATCTGGAAATTTTGAAAAAAATTTGATTTTTCGGGTCTCGGGAGCGGGACTCTCGGGGAGCCGAAACCGGGACCGAACGGGGCTCCGTTGGACGGAGCTAGGCCAAGCATGACCATTGGATGGTTGATATGCCAAGGCTAAACCGTTTTGTTAGTTATGACGAGTTTGGAACCGTCATGACGAACTCGAAGATCAAATGTTCAAAAGTTTCATTTTTGAACGGTTTCGATAAACCGAGCATCAAAAATTTTCGAAACTTGGCTATTAATTAAAACCGGAAAATCACATGATGTTTGATAACATTCTTGTTTGATAACACGATGTGTGATGTGATGTTGGCATGGTGAACATAATAGCCCCGAGCTCAATTTAATTATTTATCGCTTTTCACGGCCTGCGAGCCGTTAGAGGTAACGTGTAATTATTCTTTCAAGGTGTGGTCGTCGAACCACTTGTTTGTAATATTTATTTATTCCCGACCTGCGAGTCGTGTATTAAATTGTAATATTTTACTCAAGATGAAGAAAGGGCGAAAAGGTCATTTGGTGGCTTTTCGGGTGTTGGCATCGGCTTGGAGTCGGTGGAGCTCAAGAAGCTAGTGGGAGTTAGTTTAGGGGGCTATTATGTGCACATTTATCGCTTTATGCTTGGTTTAGTTTATGCATGATTAATTCTATGTGCTTTAGAATTGCATGCCTAACTTTATTTACCGAGCATATCACCTCACATGCAAAGATAAAATTGGAATTTTAATCCTTGTGTGTGAACCCTTAGAACCGTCATTGCATTGGATGTAGTTGACGGGTTCAAAGGAAGAATTACATTGGATGTAATTTGAGGCATCATTGCATTTGGAATGTAGTTGATGTGCTCATCGCATCTAGGATGTGCCAAAGTTTTGAACACAACTGGACAAGTAAAAGCGGGTCATGTCCGATACCTCCCAATCATCAACACCTTACTACCTCCCCGTCCTATGGGTGTCGTGCGCATTAGCGGAGCATCCATGGGAAAGCGGGGTAGTAGGTTTGGACGACATATGTGGGTGTCGTGCGCATTAGCGGAGCACCTACATAGTGACGAGCCATAGTTGAAAATTGGTGGACCCGACTACGATTCTTAGCCTGAGGTTGAGCTAGGGTAACAGATAGGGTAAGTCGTGTACATAAGTACATACCCTAGCCAGGAGTCACATTGGATGTGATTGGATGGATTCCTACCTACATAGCTCGATTAAGTGGTGAGCATTAGTTCAGCTTAATCGAGTGAATCAAGGATCTTGGTTTCAGATTCTAAAGGTTTAGAATTGATTGTTGGTGTTTAAGCTTGATCTTCATAAAATTTATTCAGTTTACTGATTGAATTTTATCTGTTGTAGATCAAATGGCAAATTCAGCGAACATTAATAGTTTGTCATTAAAAACCATTCTTGACAGGGTCAAGCTAAATGGGACAAACTATTTGGACTGGTACAGAATTTTTGAGGATAGTCCTCAAGTCTGAACGCAAAGAATATGTCCTTGACAAGGCTGTCTCTAAGACCATATCAGAGTTACATGAAGTGTCATCAGCTGCTGAGAAGAATATCTCAGGGATCTGGGATCCAAGGATATTCTGATGGTCAACAAGGGAATTGGAAGTGGCAAGGGCTGGGCCCATGCGCACTTGGCAGGAAAGATGAGACACCTGAGAATGTCTGCTTCTACTGCCAACAGCCTGGTCATTGGAACCGGGATTACAGGAAGTTCACGGCTGATCTGAAGAAGGGCAGTGGGACTGCGCCTTCATCAAATAGCCTGGATGATCTGAAGAAGGGCAGTAGGACTGCGCCTTCATCAGGAAACCTGGATGATCTAAGGAAGGGCGGTGGGACCGTGCCTTCATTCGGTATTAACTCTATAGAGCTACATCTCTCTACTTCCAAAGATTCATGGGTATTAGATACCATGACTGAATCTCACACATGCACTAATATATGGTGGCTGAAAGTAGGAGAGATTTGGAAAGCACGAAATGGACCTCAGAGTTGTGGCAACTGCTGTAGGATCCATGAGTCTTGCTTTGCCAAGAGGCCTTGTCTTAGTATTGTATAATGTATATTGCATACCTACTCTTAGTAGGAATATTATATCTGTATCCGTGTTTGACAAGGAAGGATATAATGTTAATATTGGAAATAGAGTTTTCAATGTTCTATGCAATGATATGTTTTATACCAGTACTGACATGGTTGGAGGATTGTACATATTAGATATGGGTAACAATGCCTCAAGTTCTATATATTCCGTTAATAGCAAGAGGTCTAAATCCAACGATTTAAACCTAACTCTGTTATGGTACTGTCATTTGGGTCGCATAAACAAGAAGCGCCTATCAGCACTTCAGAAGTGCGGGCTTTCAGGTTCATTCGAATTCCATTCGATCGATAGGTGCAAGGTTTGTTTGATGGGCAAAATGACTAAAGTGCCCTTTATCGATCGCGATGAAAGGGCGGGTGAATTATTGGGGTTGATACACTCGAATGTGTGTAGACCAATAAGTTCACTTGCCAGGAGGGGTTTTAGCTACTTTATCACATTTACTGATGATTACAGTAAATATGGTTATGTCTATTCGGTGAGACATAAGTCTGAAGCTTTTGATAAATTCAAAGAGTTTAAGACTATAGTAGAAAACCAGCTCGACAAAGGTATTAAGGCACTTCGATTGGATCGAGGTGGAAAATACTTGACCACAGAGTTATTAGATCATCTAAAAGAGAATGGGATCCTTTTGAAATGGACTCCTCCTAGGTCACTGTAGTTGAAAGGTGTAGCCAAACGGAGAAATCGGACATTGTTAGACAATGGTCTGTTCCATGATTAGTTGGACTGATCTCCCAATCTCTTTTAGGGGTTTTGCTCTAGAGACGACCGCATTCATAGTGAATCGGGCTTCGACGAATGGTGTGGAATGGACACCATTTTAAAAATGGTACGGGATGATGCCCGCTTTGTCCTTCCTAAAGATTTGTGGTTGCGAGGCTTATGTGAAACATTTGGTTTCGACTAAGCTCGAACCAAGATCTGAGATATGCACCTTCGTGTGGTATCCCAAAGCAACAAGGGGATACTATTTCTACAATCCCAGTGAGAACATGGTGTTCGTCGCTTGGGGTGTGGTCTTTATGGAAAAGAAGTTTTGTTTCCAAAGACGTCATTGGGAGGACTGTGCATCTCGAAGAAATTCAGGATGGTACAGATCTGTCTAAACCAATTGGCAACCCAGTAGAAAGGAGCCAGAGATTGTCGTAGAGTAAGAACCAATTCCTGTTACAATTCCGGAAGGTCCAAGGCGATTTGAAAGGATCAATCTTCCACCTCCAAGATATGGTATCCGGAGGTGACAATGAAGTCATGGTGGATCACGATGATCCAGCCACCTTTCAGGAAGTCGTGGATGGGCCCAACTCCGAGTTATGGCTGGGAGCCATGAGGGAGGAAATGCAATCCATGTCGGACAACCGAGTCTGGGAACCGGTTGATCCCATCAATGGTGTGAGGACCATAGGATGCAAATGGATCTTCAAGGTGAAGTTTGACATGGACGGCAACCCTCTGACCTACAAAGCTCAACTGGTGGCGAAAGGTTATAGGCAGATCCAATGGATTGACTATGAGGAAACCTTCTCCTTAGTGGCTATGGTCAAAATCGATCCAAATTCTTCTTGACATAACTGCGTATCATAATTACGAGATATGGCAAGTGGATGTCAAAACCGCTTTCCTAAATGGAAATTTGACTGAGTACGTTTGTATGTCTCGGCCCAAAGGTTTTGACGATCCGAAGAATAAAGGAAAGATTTATAAGTTGTTGAAATCCATTTATGGATTGAAACGAACTTCTCGGAGTTGGATCCTTCGTTTTGATGAAGCTGTAATTGGATTTGGCTTAATCAAGAACGAGGATGAATCTTGCGTTTATAAGAAGGCTAGTGGGAGCAATATTACCTTTCTGGTTCTCATTGAAAACGACATCCCAACCTTGCACGAGACTAAAGCTTGGTTGAGGAAGTGTTCTTCAATAAAGGACTTAGGCGATGCTTCTCATATCTTAAGGATTAAGATATGTAGAGATCGCACCAAGAGGGTCTTGGATTTAAGTCAGGGAACCTATGTGAACAAGGCATTGAGTAGGTTCTTAATGCTCGATTCAAAGAAAGGACTCTTACCCACTAGTCATGGCATTCATCTCAGCAAGACTCAGTGTCCTAAGACACCTGATGAGCTGAAAAGGATGATGAGAATCCTATGCGCCTGGGGGCAGGATCGATCATATATGCCATGACATGTATGAGACCAGACGTCTCGTAAGCCTTATGTTGTACCAGTAGACATCATTCTAACCCGGGGGAAAGATGATGCTGAACTAGTCGTCGAAGGATGAGTAGACGCTAGTTTTCCAAGACAAATCCAGATGACTTTAGAAGTCAATCAGGATATGTGTTTACGCTGAATGGCAGAGCTTTAGCTGGGAAAGCGTAAAGCAAGATACCATTGCCGAATCTACGACAGAGGCCAAGTACATGGATGCTGCAGAGGCAGCTAAGGAGGCTATGTGGATTTGGAAATTCATGGCAGGGCTGGGTGTAATTAAAAACCCATCCAGTCCGGTGAATCCATTTTGCGACAACACAAGGGCCATTGCGCAAGCTAAAAGCCTAGATCGCATAACAAATCCAAACATGTACTGCGGCGTATCCACCTCATCAGATAAATACTGAACTGAGGTGAAGTGAAGATAACCGATATTGCAACAGATGATAACATAGCCAACTCGTTGACTAAGGCAGTGTCACTGCCTGAACATGTTAGACATGTAAAGTCGATGGGGACATATAGGAGTTTAGATTGGAACTAGGGCAAGTGGGAGATTGTTAGTCTTAGTGCCCGTAGTTCAATCCTAAATGTCCAAATGTATATATCATCGTTAGCAATAAAATTAAAGCGGCTTTATATTACTTATGTGTTGGAGTAATATATCGATGTGTGCTCTGATCTATGCCCACCATGCGAATAGAACCATAGATCGAGATAGATCACACTCGATGGGTCCCTAGTCAACAAAGCTTCACTAGAAGCGACTAGTATGAAAGATGGCTCTTTATGGCTTACGTTCTGTTAGTCATTGGAATGAGATTCCGGAGTCTGATCATAGATATCATGTGGGACATGATATTGGACGACCCGCCCTGAATATGTGCCATAGATTAAGTCATGAACATATTCAGTGTTGTAGCTTGTCATGTATCCTTAGACCAAGGAGTCTTTGTGATCGCTATGTAGTCAACAACCTTGTTTGACCTGAGCCTAACGTTGTCCGTAACAGGGCTTCCATAACGGCCATGATTGGCTTGGGGACGGGCTACATGAGTGACACGAAAGACGGCTAAGGGATTTATCCCTCATACTAAGGTATGGGAAAGATATCGGTTCTCGGCCGCTTGATCGAGAGTGACTGGAAGAATAGCATGGCCATGCACATGATACTGGGTATCATATCTTCAGTCATCTCACATATCAAGGAACGGTGATTGAGAATAATAAGGATGACGGCTCTATGCCTTATCTCAATCAGGATATCGGAGATAAAAGGATAATGACAGGGACGACGGAAAGGTTAGAATCGACAAGGTCGATTCGTTATGTAGTGTCAGGCAATACTAAAGTCTCGTTAGTTGCCACTTAAATAGGATCAAGTAAAATGGGATTTTACGTTGATCTATTGACATGCATAAACCTAAGGGTCACACCGGAGGATGAAACTCATTGACACATTTATGGAGAATGGCCAAAAGGGAGTTGTCTCGGGACATGACCAAAACTGGGTTTTGGGTCATGTGCCCGTAAGTGAATAGGACTTTACGGATCGAGATAAGGCTTGGAGTCTTGGGATTGATCGCGTCGGATAATGTTGGACATTTCCGGTATGGAAGACATGGAGGCGATGAGCGAATCACGGGACCTCGTTGGAAATGGTCACGGGCCATGTTCCAAGAGGCCCATGAAAGGCCCATGCAACCAAGGCCCATGGAACTAATTAATCAAGTCTTGATTAATTAGTACTAAGTAAGCAAGACAAGGATTAAGGTGTTGGTGATTCACCACCTAACACAATCTTGTCTTGCCATACTTTGTCCTATTTACACCTTACTTGACACCATACTTGTCCCATGCCTTTAGTTGGACAAGTATGGGTTTTGTTATGTTTAAGTCATCTTTTTTCAACATAACAAAGACAAGACAAGAATAGGAAACACATTTTCTCTCCCTCTTCCATGGCCATTTCGGGTTTGGCTAGTTTCCTCCTCCATTTTTGTGTTCTTGAGTCCTCAAAGAGAAGAACTACGTGGCTTTGATTCCCATGTGGATACGTAGGCGTCTTGGAGACTCAAGCCAATCATTCGTTAACCGGTGTTCTTGTTTTGGTAAGAACTAGTGCTGAATTTTTCTCTTGTTAATCCATTCTTTGTTAGTTGTTTCATGGTTCTAATTGTCTCTTGGTTTTCATTGATTTTCCGCTGCGAGTTGGTTCATCTCCAACCTTACCTCGAGACCCAACAGATAGTAGTCCCCGGTGTTGGGTTTGTTGTTGGTGTTACCGGCATTGTCTGCTAGTATGCCGTAGTCAGTCTGTTATCCGTGGTGGTGAGCGAACGCTCACCCCTAGCTGCTTTTCCTACGGGTACTGGTCGCGGGACGGACTAGGTGAGCTCTCGAAGCTTGAAGAGCTAGGAGCGGGAGTCCGGGTTTCCTTTTGAGTCTAGCGACGTACGCCTTGTATTTTGTCCGCTTGTCGGGACGTACTTTTGAGTTGTAAATTATTATTTTGATGAACAAAATGGTGGTTTTAAAGTGGTTTATTTAAAAGGTTTAAAAATGTTTTATTGTTTTAAACGTTCGCGTTCCGGGTTCGGTTCTACTGAATTTGGGGCGTGACAATATCTCTCAGGTTGAGTGTAGCTTCTCTTCTTCTCTTCTTTGTTCTGGTTTGACTGGTTTCTAGGATGCAGGCCAGTTTAATGTGGCAATTTTCTGAGCTTAGTCTTATTCAAGCTATCCTCTTCACATTGGAGGCTTATTTGGAGTTAGATTTGAAGAGAAGGTGTTAAGTTGCAGAAGTCAGGAGTTAGCTTTTCATGCTCTGCAAGTTACATCTTCCTTTACAGCTCTAAACTCGACAAGCTACTTCTTCCATCTACATCTTTAAGTAAGTCTTGGCTTCTTTAATTATCAATATTCTCAAATCCTGGCTCTTTTCCATCTGACATCAAGTTGCTTATCACTCCATCTCAGGCACAATTGGATCCTCTGCTGTTTCTGCTACTTCTTGGGTTACTTGGGTTTAAAGAAATATCTATCTTTTGGTTTTTGGACTCTTCGTTGGCTACTTGGGCTACAAGATAGGCCTACACCTCAAAGGTGTAACTTTGGGTGATCCTTTCATTTCCAGGGCTGCAAGTTTAAGCTGGAGCTACTGAATTTCCCTTTGTTTGATTCTTCGGGGTGTTTTTTTGTAAGGTTTTAGAACTACTTGTTCTTTTTAGTTTCCCCTTTTGACTAGTTTCCCCGTATTTAGTCGGCATATGATCGACTAGGGGTTGTATTTGTTTCTCTCTTGTCACTCGAAAGAGTTATATATTCCATTTGCTTTGCTGATAAAAAAACACTCATCAATATTCCCATAGGTCAGTAGAGGAAAGAAGAAAAAAAAAGATGTATCAAATAAAGAGATTAAAGAACAAGAAGGAGATAGGTGATGTGTTGGTGAAGAATTCTGGTATTTTTGGCCATGGGAAATTTTAGTATTTTATGAAAAACAAAGTCATGTGCGAAACACATAACGATTTTTCGCGCAAAACTTTTCTAGGGTAGCAAAAAAAATTTAGGTTACTCATTTCAAAATAAAACTATTCCAGGGTAACAAGCTGAAAATTTCCCTTTTAATTATATGATGAACAACGAAAAGGAAAGATTCATTGAGAACCACCTCTTCTTAAAATGAAAACCGTGAAATCAATCCAAGACATTCATTTGATAAATGGACACATGAGATACCTTTTGTTACCCTTTTGCTCAGTCCACGACACCTATTTGGAAATGACTATTTTGGTATCCTTATGTTTGGTCCATGAACATTTCTTTTTGGATTAAAAAACTAACAAAATTACGTAAAATGACTATTTTACCCCTTTACATTTCAAATGAAATAGCTATACAAGTTAAAAGACTATTTTGTCCTTCTAAAAATTCTTATAAAATTTAGTTAATCAGTAATTATTTCTTATTTTTTTTCATAAATTAATTATATTTTTTTGTTAATTTTATGAAATTATTTTTTTGTAAATGTTCTTATGTAAATGAATTAATTAAGTGTTTGATTTATCTTAATTAAATTTTAATTATTTTTTCTCATTAAATGTTTAAATTATTAAATATTTTTTATATCTTTATTTAATTTTAATAATTAAACTAATACATACAAAATATACGATACGAAGAACATTTATGCGGAAAACCGAGAACATTTAGGAAAACAGGTGGAAGAACCTGATCCGGTTGCGACGACGTGAGGAGAAAGGAAAGCCGGTGTAGGCGACAGGCAGTGAGAGAGGACGAGCGGAGGTTGAGGAGGTGGAGTCGCGACGCATATAGGTCTCACCAAAGATCGCTTCCAGACCTTACGACGCCTACAAAGAAGCCTAGATCTGGGACCAAGGGTGCTCCTCGAGCCGGAGATAAAGAGCTAACCATATCTAGCGAGTTGAGCCATCTTCTCCGGCAAGCACGGGGCGTCTTCTACAGATGAAGAAGTTGCAGACGACGGTATCTGCCCCCTTCCTACAATGCGCCAGACCAGATTTTCGTCGGACCTCAACAAGGATCAACTCTAGGATGTCGGTGTCTCGAAAATTGAAGTAGAGGCACGAAGGAGGTGAAGTTGAAGAAACAAAAGTCCAGTTGAAGACGAAGAGGTCACATATTGTGTGAGGCACATATTAAGATTAAATGTATTAGGTTTAGATATATAATTAAAATGTTAATTTATGTTGTTTTATAATTAATTGAATGTATTAGCTTATGATATGGTGCAGTGGGACTATTTGGATGAAGTATTCATTCAGATGAATTTTGGAGATGGATGAGAAGCTGTTTTCATGCTTTCTTATCGGTTTTGGTTAATGGTGTGCCGACTAGAGACTTCGCAATCATTATTGGAATCCGTCAGGGGTGTCCCATGTCTCCTTTTTTGTTCCTTATTGCGGTAGAGGGTCTTCATTTGTCTATTGAAGCAGGCAAAGCAACGAGTTTATATCAAGGCATTGGTATTCATCATTTAGGTTTTTCTATTTCTCATTTGTAGTTTGCTGTTGATACCTTGCTTTTCTTACGTAGTTCTTTGGTTGTTTTCACTAATGTTAAAAGGACATTGTTGGAGTTTCAATCCACCTCAGGGCTCAAGGTGAATGTTAACAAATCAAAGGATGTGATGTTGAATGTGGAACCTTTTCCAGCTGAAGATGTGGAATTGTGTAATAACCACTCCTGGTCAACGCCAGTCAAATCTGCGAAAAACAGGAAAATTTAAAAAATTTCAGCAGACACTTGATTGAACCTAAATTTGACCCCGAGGGTCATACCGGACTTAAGTTGACCCCGATATTGACCAAAGTGAGTTCCAGGGGACTAATGGCAACTTTCTGATCAATTTGGGAAATGTTGACTTTTCGCTGGAAAAGTCAACCGAGTGACGTTTTGGTCCATTCGAGGACCGTTTTGGATCCAAAAAGCTTAGCCGTCATTGCAGCGGTCTTAGTTGAGCCGTTTCCTTCTAGCCCGTCAAGTTTTGTAATTTCTTGGAAAAAGTGCCCGTTCGGGGCCCGAAACGTCCGATTTTCGTGAATCTGATTGGATAGTATCTAGAAGATGTTTTCCAAAAAGGGTTGGGACCCACTTGCCACATGTCACAAATGGGGTGGTGTTAGGTTTATTGGACAAAAAAAAGGAAGACTTGTTAGTGTTAGTTTTGTAAATAAGGAAAGTTGTGTTAGTTTTTAAAAACAAATTAAAGGGGAAGAAGAGGTGTTACACGGCCAAGAGTTTTCAAATTAGAAAAGATGATAGTTTTTAGAGAGAGAAAATAAGAGAGAAGAAAGGAGAGAAAAGAGCATCAAACTGGTGGATCGTCTCAACGATAGAAGAATCGAGTTCACACCGTCATTCTCTACGGTGAGCACCTAACCGATTTTCGTTTTGTTAAGTTCGAATTTTAGGGTTTGAGTTTAAACGATTCAAATATGGTTGGGTTTTGGTTAGAATTGGTTTAAAGATGAATGGTTGAGGTTTGGGGTTCGTTAGGAACGTTTTGGGGCAAAAAGAGAATTTTGCCATTGTGGCCGTGTGAGGCCCACATGCCCGGGTATCGGTTTTCGTGTTCGGGTGGTTTAGGACGTTCCCCAAGTAATTAATCTACACCCGGATCGAAATTTGGAATTAAATTGTGAAAGTTGTAATTGACTGGTTTAGAAACTTTAAACGCTAATTAAATGACTCGGAAGTCGGAAATTGATTCCGTCGAGTGCATAGGAACCCTTGAATTATTCTAAGACCGTAGAAACGAAAACGGGAATTTTCGGAGCCCCGAAAGGGCGTTTTCAAAACCCGGGCAGATTCGCCATGTCGGGCGAATCGGGCCTTTCCGGATCCAATATCGACAATGTCGAGTATTTGGGGAGTTTGGGAGTGATCGATATTGTCGGGGTTACTTTTGGGCGTCAAGTTGTTTGAATTTCAGTTTATTCCTGCGAGTTTAAAAGTGCCTTAAAATTGTGTTCTTTTAGATCGTGCCGCAGACCGAGGAAAGGGAAATCTAGGCGAGTGACTGAGATCACGCTGGAGCTTGTTGGTTAGATTTTGGAGAACACGCATGAGGTAAGGAAAAGTAGCCGGATCTCGGCCCTGACTAGGGAAAGTTAACAGTAGAAATGCATGTGACACTGGGGTGTCGTGGGTTAAGTAGGTTTATCGAATATTAGAAAGGTAGGTGATACCGGGTAGCGTCGTATGATTCGGGAACGTATCGAACATTAGAATTGCATGTGACACTTAGTAGTGTCGTAGGAGTAGAGAACTTATCGATGTTAGAATTACTGGAGGCATATGACCATGCCTGGAGGTTGATTGTGAACTTATCGATACTAGAAGTACTGGAGGCATATGACCATGCCCGGAGGTTGATTGTGAAACTGTTGATATTAGAACTATTGGAGGCATTGGTTATGCCCGAAGGTTGTTTGTGTGAATCGTGTCTTGGGTGGCCATGAGAGCCCGTGTTACTATTGTGTCTTGGATGGCCATGAGGGCCCGTGTTACTGTTGTGTCTTGGGTGGCCATGAGAGCCCGTGTTACTGTTGCGTCTTGGGTGGCCATGAGAGCCCGTGTTATTGTTGTGTCTTGGGTGGCCGTGAGAGCCCGTGTTACTGTTGCGTCTTGGGTGGCCATGAGAGCCCGTGTTACTGTTGTGTCTTGGGTGGCCATGAGAGCCCGTGTTTTACTGTTGGTGTGTTTTGGGTGGCCGTGAGTGCCCGCGGGGTTGTTGAGCCCGTGAGTTACTGTTGGTGTGTTTTAGGTGGCCATGAGAGCCCGTGTTTTACTGTTGGTGTGTTTTGGGTGGCCTTGAGTGCCCGCGGGGTTGTTGAGCCCGTGAGTTACTGTTGGTGTGTTTTGGGTGGCCGTGAGTGCCCGTGGTGTTGTTGAGCCCGTGAGTTACTGTTGGTGTGTTTTGGGTGACCGTGAGTGCCCGTGGGGTTGTTGAGCCCTTGAGGTACTGTTGGTGTGTCTTGGGAGGCCGTGAGTGCCCGTGGGGTTGTTGAGCCCGTGAGTTACTGTTGGTGTGTCTTGGGAGGCCGTGAGTGCCCGTGGGCTTGTTGAGCCCGTGAGTTACTGTTGGTGTGTCTTTGGATGCCGTGAGTGCCCGTGGGGTTTTTGAGCCCGTGAGTTATGGTTGGTGTGTCTTGGGAGGCCGCGAGTGCCCGTGAGGTTGTTGAGTCCGTGTTATACTGTTGGTGTCTTGGGTGGCCATGAGTGCCTGTGGAGTGTTGAACCTGTGTTGTTGTTGTTTGTTGAACTTTGCTTGTGATTGTGATTGTGTTTGCCCGAGGTTCGTGACCTGACTTTGTGTCGGGAAGTGGTGTGGAAATTTGGCTGGCTTATCTGATAGGGATCGGTAAGTTGCGAGCATTCTTTGGCTAGCCTGACCCGAGTTCGAGTCTCGGCAGGTTGTGAGCGTTCTTTGGCTAGCCTGACCTGAGTTCGAGTCTCGGCAGGTTGTGAGCGTTTTTAGGCGATGGAAAGGGCAGCTCCCCTTCCGACTAGCTATCGGAAAAGTAGCTCGGTTTATCGCCAACAGGTCGATCGCCTGGAGCCTGACAGGGATCGGCAAAGCGCGTGGGGCAGGCTCGAGCTCAGCCGGTTAGCAACCGGTACTGAGCAGCTGACAGGAATGCGATCCTCTGTGATCTTGTCTGGTATGCGATCCTTTGTGATCTTGTCTGGTATGCGATCCTTTGTGATCTTGGGTGTTGCGTGGTTGTCTGTCGTGTCTTTGGAGGAGGTCGTCAATCGTTGTGTCAGGTCTACATTACGAGTCCGAGTGTTGAGTCGGTTGAGGAAAGTATCAGTGTGTGGGTGTCAGTCGGGTTACTTGAGTTTGGGGATAGTGATCCCCGGTGTTGAGTTGGTTGTTGGTGTTACCGGCATTGTCTGCTAAGTATGCCGTAGTCAGTCTGTTATCCGTGGTGGTGAGCGAACGCTCACACCTAGTTGCTTTTCCTACAGGTACCGGTCGCAGGTTGGACTAGGTGAGCTTCTGAAGCTTGAAGAGCTAGGAGCGGGATCCTGGGTTTATTTTGAGTCTAGCGACGTATACCTTGCTTTTTGTCCATTTGTTGGGACGTGCCTTTAAGTTGTAAATGATTATTTTTGATGAACAAATGGCGATTTTAAAGTAATTTATGTAAAAGGTTTCAAAATGTTTTATTGTTTTAAACGTTCGCGTCCTGAGTTCGGTTTACTGAAATTGGGGCGTGACAATTGGCTATAGGATGTGCTGTCATTGAGCTACCAATGACCTATTTGGGTTTCTCTCTCGGGGCTTCACCGAAAAGATTATCCACTTGGGATCCGCTCTTGAGTAAATATAAATCCGCGTTGGATTTATGGCATGCTAAGTATCTCTCTATGGCGAGGAGAATTATACTCATACATTCTACTCTTTCAGGTTTGCCTTTTTTTTATATGTCACTTTTAAAGGCACCTAAGGGTGTGATCAAGGCGTTGGAAGCAATGCAACAAAAGTTTTTATGGCGTAATGGAGGGGATGGAAAGGTGCTGAACAAAGTTAAGTGGTCTATTCTTTGTACTCCTAAGAAACTAGGTGGCCTTGGTTTGAGAAGACTAGAGGAGATGAATGTGGCACTCTTAGCCAAATGGTGGTGACGCCTCGCCACATCCCCTAATTCCCTATGGAAGGAGCTGATCTGCATACGTATGAGGTGGTCCATTGAGGACTGGGATCTTTGTCGGTTGGATAGGATTGGTAATTGTTTCCTATTTAATCATATACTTGGTCTTGCTTCTGAACCAGTTTTTTGCAGTATGTTTGGTAATCAGGGTGCTAGGTGGAATCTGTGGAGGGGTGATCGTGTTTCTTTTTGGGAAGATGTGTGGGTAGGCGAGGCTTCTTTATGAGAAAGATTCCCAACAACATTTTCTTTGGCTGTGAATAGGCAAGGGAAAGTGACTGATTTTTGGATTGGATTGGGGTGGTCGGTAGAGCTAAGATGGACCGATTGGGATTGGGATAGGACTGAGATTGAGGCTTTTGAGGAGACTATTTCCCAGCATGTGATTTCTTCTCACCTGGATGATTGCGTGATTTGGATGAAGAATAGATCGAGCTTTTCTGTTTCTACCGCTTATTCTTTTCTCATGGGCGAGGAAACTATTTCCCCCCTGCGTGGGCTTCTTTGTTATGGATTAGTGGTATCCTGCCTAAACACTATGTCTTGGTGTGGTTGGCGGCTCAGAGGGCCCTTCCTACTACAGTTTTTTTGGAAGCTAGGCGTCTTCCGTTGACTATTAATCAGATGTTTTGTTCTTATGCAAAGCAGGTATGGAAACCTCTGATCATCTATTGCTTCACTGCTCGATGTCTTGGTGGATCTAGGGCCGTGTGAATTCTTGGTGGGGTGTTCAGTGGGTTATGCCTAGAACATTTGGTGAGGCATTATGTTTATGGAGAGGCTTAGGCTTTGTTCATTGGTGGAAGTCGTGGATTAGAGTATGTTATATTGTTGTTTGGCAACTTTGGCTTCTTCGTAATGGCACGATTTTTAATGTGGTGATGGACTGTTGTGATATGGTGTTTGGGAAGATCCATAATCATTCCTTCTGTGTTTTGCGGCAAGCAGGGTCATTGAGAGCTTTCATCTCCTTTTGTGATTGGCAACGTCGTCTTGGGTGGTGCATCCAACCTAGGAAGCGTGGGAGGCGTTTGGTGGATAGAGGGTGATTTGTTCCTGTTGGGGACGTGTTGGGTCCGGTGAGTGCCTGTTCAGGAGTCAGTCTAGGTTACGCTTGTTCCCATCAGAGTCCGGTGAGTACTATCCGGGGGGACTTATGGGGCCGATCTGCTTGGATAGCGGAGGGGTATGAATTACTTAGTCCCTTTGGGACCAGAGAATTCACCCTGTCTACCCTGAGCTACCGTTCATTGGTTTGGGTGGGACCACTTGTTTCTGGTATCCGGAGTCACTGTTCACTGGTCCGTTATTTTTTTTCAGGTTTATTTTTTCTTGTATGGTCTTGGTTTGCTCTTTTTCGGGATTTGTTCCCGTAGCTCCAACTGAGAGCTCCTTTGTTATGGTTGTGTTCTGGATCGATCCTTCTTGGATCTTTCTTTTTTCTTAATAAAATTTTATGAGCTTATCCAAAAGAATAATTAATGTAATAATTATTTATTTAATTTATTTATTTATCAGTGAATAAGGATAAAATCGGAATTTCTTCTACAAATCAATAACGTTTCAAATGAGTAAGGGTGGGATGATACTTTTACCATTCTCTAACTGCCATATGACTAAAAGAATGGAATATTATGTAAATTTTCTAACTCCAAATCAAAAAAAAGGTTCGGGAACCGAACATAAGGGTACCAAAAGGGCTATTTCTAAATATGTGGGATTTTAAGGACCGTGGACTGAACATAAGGGTACCAAAATGTATTTAATTCTAAATAAAACACAACACATTTGAGTAAGTTACATAGTTTCTTTTTGGGAAATTGGAACATTATTTTTTTCTTGACCAATTCACTAATTTTCTAATTTTCTTTTCGTTTGAAATTCGGTTGACTTCGCTCTTGCGCCAATATTTTTCTTTTAACCAGGGATAAATTTTTTGAAGTACGGATAAAAACTGACAAGTAACATTGAATCGAGGTGATAAAACTAGCATTCAATGTTGAAAAAAACACATGTAAATTGAAAGTGATAAAAACATGTATTTAAGGTGATAAAAATGCATGACACATATGATGATTTTTATCACCCTAATACATATGTTTTTATCACTCAATTACATGGTTTTTCTATCATATAATCACACATTTTTTTGACATCAATACATATATTTTATCACTCAATTACAATTTTTTATTACCTCAGTACATAATTTTATCACCTCATCAGTTGTTTTTATCACGTAAGTGCATATGTTTTATCACCTCATCATATGTTATTTTATCATTGCAATACATGTGTTATGAAAGTAATGTGTTATTTTACAGGGAAGATGTTATGCAAAGTGGCTTGGGGTTCGATGTGTAAATTGAAGGAGGAGGGGGGTCTTGGTATTAGAACACTGTAGGCCATGAATGTCAGTCTTTTGGCTAAGTGGTGGTGGAGGTTTGCATGTGAAGTTGATTCCCTGTGGAAGAAGGTTACTTGTGCTTTATATGGTTGGGAAGTGCAGGATTGGGTTTGTTAAAGCTAGATAAACCAGGTTCTTATTTTATGATTAGTCGTATTATGGCTCTAGCAAATGATCCTGTGTTGAAGGACCTGTTTGGGCAATCAAGGGGTGCATTGGAGGGTAGGGAAAGGAGATCGTATCTTGTTTTGGGAGGATGTGTGGGTTGGCTCCATCTCTTTACGTATCAGGTTCCCAAGTGTTTTTCAAGCTTTTGTGGCCAAGTCTGGGAAAGTTAATTCCGGGGGAATGAAAAGTGGGGTTTTTGTATGACTTGGACCCTTGTGTGGAAGAGGCGGTGATGGAGATGTTGGGTGTTTTAGAAGATGTTTCTGTTGTGCAGGACCGGGAGGACTCTTATTTGGGAGAAACATGTTAAGGGTTTTTCAGTTGCATCAACTTTTAAACTACTATCTGGGACGATCAGATTGGGGTTCACTCGAGAGTGGCGTCTATTTTATGGGTGAAGCATATTCCTCCGAAGTTTTGTGTTTTTGTTTGGCTTGCTTCTCATAAAGCTTTACCGACTATGGACTTTCTGGAGACCAGGGGTGTTTAGATTTCCCTGAACCGTATGCCGTGTTCTTTTTGCAAGAACTGTTTCAAGTGCTGTGATCACCTACTATTAAATTGTTTATACTCCTGGGAGATCTGGTCTAACTGTCTAAGGTCTTGTTGTGGTGGGGTTTCTGTGGCCCGATGCCGCTTTGTGTATGTGGAGTCCTGGTGTGGTGGAAGGGTTTGGGTCCGAGGAAGTGGTGGTCGTGTTGGGTGTGTGTTGGTTACTTATCTCTTTGGCATATCTGGTTGGTTCGAAATAGTGTTGTTTTTAACCAGGTAATGGAGACGGTGGATGTGGTGGTGGCGAGAATTAAGGGTCATTCTTTTGGTGTGTGCTTGAATGCTGGGTTTCTTCGTCCTGGGGTGACTTGTGAGGATTGGTCTAGGGACCCGAAGTGGTGTCTGCTCTCTGGCCGGAAGCGGGGTGGGAGAGCGGTGGCGTGATGGCTTATTTGTTGATTTGTTTTATTTTCGGCATGTGCTTGTTGGTTGGGATGTTTTGGGTGATGTTTCTGTGGGGTTTGTTTTGTTTCGTGTTGTTTTTTGAGCTTTCGTAGCTGTTATGGTCGGATGATTAGGTCCTTTATTTGAGGATCTTTTCTTTGCGTCGTTCTATACTCTTATAGAACGATTGCCTGATAAAATTTTTATCGCCTATAAAAAAATGAAAGTAATGTGTTGGATGACTAGTTCATTTCTTTGAGACTTTTAGACTTAAGTTGCAAGACTTTTGGCTTGCCATTTCCCTTCTTTATGTATAAGTTAATGTGCATAGGTTAATATGTCATTAAGGTTATGACCTTTCATGTACATGTTATGAGCCTATAAATAATAGGCTATTGTAAATTATGAAAGATCAATGAAATAATCTATTCTACTCTCTCTCTCCATATTCTCTTGTTTTCCCTTGATATTGTTCTTCTATTCACAAGTATTGTCCTTACTTTCACAACATGTGTTTTATTACACAATTACACGATTTTTATCAAATAAGTACATGTTTTTTTTATCACACACCATTGTTGGAGTATAGGATGTGTTATATTAACACGACATAATTTGTTTTAGAAAAATTTTGTCGGTAATCTATACATGTAGCCTAGATCACATATTCATACAATTTCTGATCTGTGCATAATTAGATAGAGATTACCTTGGGTTCGACTTCTTTGGAACTAACTAGTTCGAGACAGGGACCTTGGTAGTGTTGGTATAGACACTCAAGTGTTCGCCCTCTAACGGTATCCACACGAGAAATTTGATTCATTACTAAGACTCGCTAGTAGTTCTTGAACGAAAACTCAAAAGTCCTCACTATGGTGGCCGAAAATTGCAAGAGAGAATCTCCATTGTTGTGTTATTTTAATTTTTTAATTAATTGATAATCATCTTTAATTAATTTTTTAATTAATTCTTTAACTATACGAACTTAATTAATTAATTCATAATTATTTTTTATTAATGATTTTCTAAATTTATCAATTGTTTAAAAATTAATTTTTTAATTTTTAATTTTATAAAAAAATATTTTTTATAAAAAGTAATTTTACAGTTTTATGTATAAAAATAAGTTTTTATTTTATAAATATTTATTTATCAACGATAACAATAACTTTTATAAAAATAATTTTACAATTTTGTATAAGAAATAATTTTTTTATTATTTTTTCTATAATTTTCTTAATTTAAGTTATTATTAAATGAGGGTAAATGATCATTTCATATATAAAATCCATAAGGTTCAAAAGAGAAAAATGGTCATTTCATTCTCACTTAACTTGCACAGCGGAAGGTGGAAATAGCCCCAGTCAGATCTGGACGGGGGTTCGTGCAACACAGGGATTACTTCGGCAGGGGTTGATTCGGACTATTGGTGACGGCTGCTCAACTATGGTGGAGGGCTCCCCATGGCTACTAGGGAATAACCCGGTCATCCCACTCCATACATGTATCACTCTGGCTCTGAGGGTGTCGGATCTGGCCACGACTTATCACCAATGAGACGTTTCGAAACTGCAACAGAACCTCCCTCCGGCTATTATAGAAGATATTTTACAGGTGCCCCCGCCCCTCCCCCGGCATGTAGACAAATGGTCCTAGAAGTTCAATATTCGGGGGGTGTATTCGGTTAAGGAAGGATATAGGGCGTTATCCCGGGAGAATGGTCGTTGGCACGTTTCGTCAGGAACGACAGTTTGGACGGGCATATGGGATCTGGACATTCAACCTCGAATCAAAGTGTTCCTATGGCGAGCTCTCTCTGGCACCTTACAGGTTGCGGTCAACCTTCAGACAAAATTTGTCCCGATTTATGGATACATGCCAGATGTGTCAGCACGTACATGAGTCTACGGATCATCTCCTCCTCCATTGCCCTTTCGCACGGTCTATCTGGGATATAGCAGGTCTACCGGTTACTATCCCCTCGTCCGCTACGTTGCATGACTGGTTATCTGCCCTGTTCCTTTTACCTGATATGCTGGTAAAGAGTAAAGCCTGTCTATTTCTGTGGGAGCTATGGAAAGTGAGGAATGCTATGGTCTGGGATCAGACTATATCTAGACCACGTGATATAATTTCCACGATCCTCAGTAACCAGTGTAGCTGGTCAGAAGCACAGAATGGTCGCCCGAAACCCACCGTTGTTCCCCACTACAGGAAAACAAGCTGGAGACCACCACCCCCTAATTGGTTTATAATCAATATGGATGGAGCGACTTTTGCGGATTCAGGGCAGTTTGGTTGGAGTTGGATTTGCCGAACAGAAACGGGTGGGGTCCGGGAAGGGAGAAATGGTTGTGGGAGTGGTTCGCTGAGTCCTGAATACTCTGAGGCCATGGCGATTTGGCAAGCCCTGGAATAGATCCAAACATCACACTCCTCCAGGGTCATTATACAGAGCGATGCCCAATATCTGGTGCACCTGATCCAAGGGTCACACCAGGTCTTCTCCCCGTTGGGCCGACTGGTAGACGACTGCCGGACCCTTCTAGCCACTCTCGAGGATGTTAAACTTGAGTATATCTCTAGGTTAGCGAACGGTGCAGCCCACTGGCTATCCCGGGAAGCCCGTTCTTCGCCTGTCCTCGCGTGGTCCGGACTTACTATTCCGGATGCACTTATGACTATCTTACTGCAGTTCAAATAATAAAATTTCGATCTTCCGTTTCAAAAAAAAACTTGCACATGGTGTCACATGACTAACATAATAAAATATTCTATCCTTTTTCCTAACATAAAGCTATTACCAAATCATAGGGATTGTTATTAAACGTTATAAAACACAAGGGTACTAGCCGTTTGTTACAAATTCAAAAAGGGGTACTAAAGGGCATTAAGCCTAAAATTAATATAATTTTGTATTATGAGTATTCATTTTATAATTTTTTGAAATGTATATTTTTTAACATATATATTCAAAATTTGGGGTTCTCGTATAAAAATGTCTTATTAAAATAATATTTTGTAATATATACTTATTAATAATAAAAATATATAAATAATAGAAACCTGATTAGTCCCTGATTAATCTCCGACTAGTCCCCGCCAATACTTAGAAACTCCAGTCGCCCAAATAGCACCTAGCGTTTTTTACAACTTTGGTTGGAACCTTATAGTGCAAATGTTGGAACCTTTTATGCACTACAAGCATGGTTAACACACGTTATAGTAAAATGAAGGAAAGTTTAATACTGCATAATTTCACTCGGCAAACGGATAAAATGGATCCGTGGCTAAAGTTTGGACACTTTACCCATGGATGTCGCATCATTAGCTAAAGTATGGGTACTTCAGCCACGAATGCAGTATTCGTGGGTAAAGTGTTGACTTTCCCAACAGATACGGTATCCGTGTCTCAAGTAATTTTTATCCGTGACTAAAGTGAGGCTACTTTAGCCACGGATGCACTATCCGTGGGTAAAGTGTTGACTTGCCCAACGGATAAAATATCTATGTCACAAGTAATTTACATATGTGGCTAAAGTGTGGGTACTTTAGCCACAGATGCAACATACGTGGCTAAAGTAATACTTGGCCAACAGATGTTGTATACCCGTCAGCCAAGTTTGACAGTGTGCAGTCTAACTTATAAATACATTTCGATTATTCCCGTTAACAAATGTAGACAAACGATAAACCTGTTTCGATTATTCTCATTAACATATGTAGACAAACCAGAAGCTAGTTTTGATTATTCTCATTAACATATTTACACAACCGATAAACGTGTATAAATTAGTGCATATATAGAAGGGTAAATTACATCTACATACTCCGAACTATACACGTTTAACGGTTTACTACCCCGAAGTTCCTTTGTAACAATCGCCTACCCCGAACTAACCATTAATTACAATGTTACCCCCTTTCCATCCATGTCTGTTAATTTTTTTGTAAAATGACCGAACTACCCTTACCTATTATTCAAATTTACAATCTCATACCATTCATACCCTATAATTAGTTTTTCCTATTAAATCAAATATAAATGAATTAATTATTTTCAAATATTCTTTACTTTAATATTTTAAAAATTAAAATGTTTATAAATTGATTTTAAAAATTAAAATGTTTATAAATTAATTTTAAATTTTAATTTATTTTTTAAAATCAGTTTCCTTTATATAAAATTCATATTTTAAATTAAATACCAGTTCTAATTTTTTTAAATCACATTTTATTTCAATAAATATTTTTTCAAATCAGTTTTTATATAATTCAAAAAAATCAGTTTTTATATATTTCAATAAATATTTTTTAAAATAAGTTTTTTCTTTAAATTTTTATTATTAATTATTTGAAAATGAAATTACTTTTCAGAATTTAATCTCATTAATTTTCAGAAACTTTAGTAATCCTCTTAAAATAATTCTATTTATTTTAAACAATTTATTAACTAAAATAAATTCAAACATTTTTTTTTACACATTTTCAAAAAAAAAAAACTCTTCATCTTCCTCCTTACGCATTCTTCCCTACCCAGAACCCGACCTTATTACTGAAATGACCTTTTTGAAGGAAAGTCTAATTAAAATAACCTCAGCATTCTATGCTCTCACCAAACTAGCCTCCTCTTTAATGAAAGTTTCATAATGCCAACCTTACCCTTTTGACTATTAATTTTTTTTGAAAAATAAAAAGGAAATGAGAAGAAAAAGCTGGTGCTAGTCAGGTTAACACGCCATGTGGCGTGCTCTGGTTCTCTCCTTCATTTTTAATGTTATTTTCACTATTTCTCTCATATCTACTCCGTTTTAGCTCCGATTTGTTTCGTTCTTTCGCCAATAATTTTATTTTTTCAAGGCCTACAAAACAAGACCAATCATTAATATATTTTGAACACTTGAAAAATATCGACCAACAACGAGGTTATGCACCGTTATTACTAAACGCTAAAAATATAAAAACGAGACACAAACTAGGTATAAATATAGGGGGAATGGTCAAATTAACTAGGACATAATTACGCTCATCAATGTCATCCAAGTCACCTCCATTTTACTCTTCCCGCCAAAAAAAGTGCACGTCGTTAATTAATTGATGAAGCTGCAATTATAAATTGGACCAACAATCTCCACTTAAAATCACTCGAAATATCAATTTGTTGATTCGTCGAGCTATTGAATTACTTATTTCGAACTACATTTGAACATAAATTTCATGATTTTGTGTTCTTAAGATTGTAGTTAGTTATTGTCCGTCTCCCAGATCTGATGAGAGAGGTAGCCAGATCTGAATGTCAATCCTTTGATGTTTTCATTCGATCTAGGTGTAGATCGGAAATGAATTTTTCAGACTGGCACTTAAATCTGCAAAATAAAGTGAAGATCTATAAAAGTTCGTCTAGAACTAGTAAATATTTTCCAGAGTAGCAGATTTTAGACAAAATGTGTAATAACCACTTCTGGTCAACGTCAGTCAAACCTGCGAAAAACAGGAAAATTTAAAAATTTTAAGACAGACACTAAACTTAACCTAAATTGACTCCGAGGGTCATATCGGACTTAAGATAACCCCGTTATCGACTAAAATGAGTTACGGGGGACTCAGGGCAACTTTCTGGTCAATTTGGGAAAGATTGACTTTTCGCTAGAAAAGTCACCCGAGCGACGTTTTGGTCCATTCGAGGATCGTTTTGGACCCGAAAAGCTTAGCCGTCGTCGTAGCGGTCTTAGTTGGGCCGTTTCCTTGAAGCCCGTCCAGTTTAAAATTTTCTTGGGAAAAGTGCCCGTTCGGGGCCCGAAATGTCCGTTTTTCGTGAATCTGATTGGAAAATATCAACTAGATATTTTCCAAAAGGTATGGGACCCACCTTGACACTTGTCAAGTATATGGTGGTGTATTTTTGGAGGGAAAAGGTGTGGTTGGAGAGGGTTGGCCGAGTATGGGGTTTTAAAAGGGAAAAAGGTTAGTTTTTTTTATTAGTTGTTAGTTGTTAGTTGTTTAAATTAGAGAGAAGAAGAGAGTTAGAGAGAGAAGAAGGTGGAGAAGAAGATAGAAGATTAAAAGCTAGGGTTTGAGAGATTATTCAACCGTTGGATCGATTCAAAGCAAGGAGAAAACGTCTTCCCCTCGTCTTCCTCGTTGGTAAGACCTAACCCGATTCTCGTTTCGATTATTTTTCAAGAGCTAGGGTTTGGTTATAAAATTTGGTTTAGGGTTGTGTAGAGATTAGAGAGGTGTTGGAGACGTTTTAGAGGTGTTTGGGAGAGAAATTTCACGTTTTCCGGTGACCGGAGGCTCGGGAGGAGCTCCGGCCACCGTGGGTGGTGGCTGGCCGGCCATGTGGTGGCTGGCCGGAGGTGGCAGCAGCCACCACTTGGTGGCCGAGCCCCTCCCTCAAACCCTAGGGCACGGCCAAGCCCTTTGGGTGGGGCCCACGTGCTCGGTTGTTCGTGTTTTAATTACTCGGGTAGTTTAAAACGTTCCCCGGACCATCTATCCCAAGCCAAATCAAATTTTGGAATTAAATTGGAGAAGTTGTAATTAACGGGTTTTGGGAAACTTTAAACGTTAATTAATTGATTTAGAAGTCGGAATTCGATTCCGTCAAGTGCGTTGAGTTCCTTGATTTATTCGAAGACCGTAGAAACGAAAACGGGGGCTTTTGGAGCCCCGGAAGGCAATTAACCAAAACCGGGCAGATTCGCCATGTCGGGCGAATCTGGCCCTTACGGGTCCTTTATCGGCAATATCGAGTAATGGGGAAGTTTGGGAGTGATCGGCATTGTCGGGGTTACGTTTGGGCGTTAAGTATGTTAATTTTCGGTTTATTCGTACTAGTTTAAAAGTACTTTGAATTTGTGTTCTTTTAGATCGTGCTACGGACCGAGGCAAGGGAAAGCTCGGCGAGTGACTAGGTCCACTTCGAGTTTTGTTGGAGCGCTTTTGGATCTTTATACGAGGTAGGGAAAAGTAGCCGGATCTCGGCCCTGATTAGGGAAAGTTAATAGTAGAATTGCATGTGACACCGGGGTGTCGTGGGTTGAGTAGATTTATTTAATTATTAGAAAAGCATGATACGGGATTGTAGCGTTCAAGAGAAAAGCATGTGACACTTAGTAGTGTCGTAGGAACAGAGAACTTAGCGATAATTGAATTACTGGAGGCATATGACCATGCCCGGAGGTTGTTTGTGAAACTAGTGATTTTAGGACCGTTGGAGGCATCGAGTATGCCGGAGGTTGTCGTGCGCTTTATTTAATTGTTGAGTTTGGGTGGCCTTGAGAGCCCGTATTTAATTGTTGAGTTTGGGTGGCCTTGAGAGCCCGTATTTAATTGTTGAGTTTGGGTGGCCTTGAGAGCCCGTATTTAATTGTTGAGTCGGGGTGGCCATGAGAGCCGTGTATTTAATTTGGTGTCTTGAGTGGCAGCGAGTGCCCGTGGGGTTGTTGAACCCGAGTCTTGACTGTTGAGGTGTCTTGAGTGGCCTTGAGTGCCTGTGTGATTGAACTTGCCTGTGGTTGTGATTGTGGTTACCTGGGGTGGTGAGTTCTAAAGGTCGACAGCCTGATCCGACTTAGTGTCGATGAATTGCGAGTTCTAAAGGTCGACAGCCTGATCCGACTTAGTGTCGATGAATTGCGAGTTCTAAAGGTCGACAGCCTGATCCGACTTAGTGTCGATGAATTGCGAGTTCTAAAGGTCGACAGCCTGATCCGACTTAGTGTCGATGAATTGCGAGTTTTAAAGGTCGACAGCCTGATCCGACTTAGTGTCGAGGAATTGCGAGTTTGAAAGGTCGACAGCCTGATCCGACTTCGTGTCGAGGAATTGCGATAGGTCGAACCCTGACCTGATTGAGATTGGTTACTGAGCAGCTGGTGTGCGATCCTTTGTGATCTTGTTTGGTGTTGTGTCGTTTCGTTCGAGTCCTTGAGGAGGTCGTCGATAGTTGTATCGGGTCTACACTGTTTTTATCGAGTGTCGAGTCTGTTGAGGAAGGTGACGGGTTGTGGGTCAGTTGGGTACTTGAGTTGGGGACTGTAGTCCCGGTGTTGGGTTTGGTTTTAGTGTTACTGGCTTTATCTACTAATTATGCCATAGTCAGTCTGTTATCCGTGGAGGTGAGCGAACGCTCACCCCTAGCTGCTTTTCCTACAGGTACTGATCACCGGACGGACTAGGTTAGCTCTTGAAGTCCATGGAGCTTGGAGCGGAGTCTGGTCTTTACTTTTGTTGAGTCTAGTGACGGGTGTGTACCTTGTCCACTTGTTGGGACGTTTTTGTATTGTAAATACTATTATTATTTTTGGTAATTAAATGGAAATATCAGAGTTTTATTCAAAACAGGTTTTAAGTGTTCATGTTTTAAATGTTCGCGTCCCGAGTTCGATTCGCTGAAATTGGGGCGTGACAAAATGAGAATAGACTTGTTGTTTCCCAGAAACATGAGTATAAGGTGAAGAACACTATAAATAGTGTCCATTCATATGTCGCATACAGTTTTTTTTACCAATCCTATTAAAGTTTGGATATCCTTCCAAAATTCTTAAAAGAGTAAAGTAAACGAATAAAAATGACCTCTAAAAAACACAATTAAAATCTAAAATACGACTTCCATCCTAAAAAAAATTAAAAAAAAAACAAGTTCAACAAAAAATAAAGCAGACAATCAATGAAGTTCATGAACACTTTGTGATTGTTATTTTTGCATGTTATGGTATTTTTTTTTATTGTAGTCCATTTGTTGAATAGTTATTTTTCAGATATGTAAGACATTAACCAGACTGTTAGTTCAAATTGGAATAATGTTTCTAGACTGGAATCTAGAACACTAATAACAATTTCAGACTTTCCATTTAACCTGGACATTAACTCCTAGAACGCACATACAAACTGCAAAATAAAGTGAAGATCTATAAAAGTTCTTCTAGAACTAGAAAATATAAGGTACAGAACACGAGTATAAGGTACAGAACACTAGAAATTGTGTTCATTCATATTTCGCATACAATATTTTTTTTTTACCAACCCTATTAAAGTTTGGATATCCTTCCAAAATATTTAAAAGAAACAAAACAAATGAATTAAAATGGTTTGTAAAAAAAAACTATTAAAATGGTTGACTTAGGACTAATAAAATGGTTGAATTAGGACCATTAAAATTTAAAATTAATAATAAAGCAAACACACGTTAGTTTTTCATACCCAACCGTTACTTTTTGACAGAATCCATTAGTTTGTTAACGATAATATTTCCTTTCCAATACATAATTTCCAGATCCGTATAAGAATGTCCAGATCTGATTTCTTTTCCGATACATAATTTCCAGATCCATAAACAGGACATGTAAATTTATTTCAGATTGGGTACTAGTTGTAGATCTGGTTGGAATTTTTTAGAGCAGTTTGAGGGTGTGGAAAATAATTCCCATGGCAGTATGAGGATCAGGAAATAAATTTCTAGAACGGACAAGTCGATATTCCACGACATAAAAAACATAAGCATATTTTAGACATTCTTACTATAAGCTCACTTAGCTTAGTGGTAAGGGTTCATCTAATTTGGGCTACACCTAGGTTCAAATCCCATTATATTCAAAAAATCTATATATTTTTGTTTTCAGTTCCACTGAAAACCAATAAATAAATATTATTTGGTATTCACATAACAACAAAATGCAACGTAGCCTAATGGTAAGGGTCTCATCTGGCTTGGGCTACGCCTTGGTTCGAATCCCATTATATTCAAAAAGTGTGTATATTTTTGTTTTCATTCTACTGAAAACCAATAAATAAATATTATTTGGTACTCATACAATAACAAAATACCACATAGCCTAGTGGTAAGTAGCTAGATTGCGTAGCATATTCTTGGGTTCGCCTCCCAGAGGCTCAAGTTTTTTTGTAAAATAAACGAAATTTGACCCGAAACCTGGCCCACGACCCAAATTTGATTTAAAACCCGACTCATATCTGCCCACGACCCGGTTGGTCCTTTGGGAGGGAAAATTAAAGCCACGTGGATAAAGAGAAGAAAAATAAAAAAAAAACAAAGATTCTGGATCTAACTTCTAAGTGTGGAAAGGGTATATAGGTAATCTTATAATTTTATCATACAAAAAGAAAATCAAAAATAGAAGAAATAAGTTCAGCTAAATTACGGGGTGTGCCACCGTAAGACTTTGCCAGAAAAAGGCCATTTGGGTAAATAGGCCCCAGAACCCATACCTTTTTCAAATAATCAAACCCAACCCAAAACTTCTCTTCATCCCTTCATATACCCCCAACTAAAACCCAGCAATCATTTATCAAGAAACAACTAAAACCAAAACCCTATTACTAGTATATAATTTGCATATTTACAAAAATAAAAAATAAAAAATCCTTCGTCTTCCCCTAAATCACGCCAGCCCCAACTTCGTCTTCCTCCAAAGTACCGAATCCCTAACCCAGAAATTCAATATCAAGCATCAATTAATGCAAACCCATACATACCCAAAATATCTAGGAAAAAAATTGAAGCATCAGATTGATAGCTTGAACACCTAACAAGAGAGCTTGAACATAGCCTTGAGGGCGGCGGCGGTCGGAGGCTCCCGAGAGAGATAGGTTGTGTTGGTTTTTTGGTTCAAACCCAGATCTATGATCTGTAAAGAGAGGTCCCCAAACCCCCTTACACGGCCCCGTCACATGACTTGGTGATGAAAGGATATGAAAGAAGATGAAATATGATTTTGGTGATGAAAGGAGATGACAGAAGTGAAGAGCAGAGGAGATCGGGGTTGGTTTGGATAGAATTAGATAGTAGAGATGGGATGATGAGGTTGTGTGGATGAGTTGTGTGGATGAGATGGGTAGATGAGGTTGTGTAGTTGTTAGAATAATTAGGTTAGATTTATTAACTTAGATTAATTAGGTTAGGTTAATCATATTATGTTAATTAAGTAAGATTAGGTTCTAATTAGATTTAGTTAGATTAATTTTTTTTTTGAGAGGAATGACAATATTATTAAGATAGTAAAGTAAACAGGTGTTCATCTGACGACAAACCCCTTACAAGACGGTAAACGAAAGGTAAATAAACTGAGACATAAAAGCTGTGAAATAAATTGTGCTCATGTGCATAGAGGCGGTCGGGGGGGGGGGGGTTGACTGCGGTAGCATCCATGGATACCGATACAGTATGCTCCAACCATAAAACGCTGATCGAGCAGATAAGGGGAAACTGAACAGAGGTGGACCGATATCTCCCCTGGTAAGTCAGCGTGCGTCGTCCTTCCTTAAATGATAGGTGTAGGGCTCCTGAACGCGGGATTGCTGACCCCGGACTGGTAGGGGAGAGTCTTGTTGACTGTTGATGGAACCAGCACCATCGATCAGCCAGGGAGGTGATACAGCCGACCAACCCCTCCCTGGGATTCCAGAGACTCATTCTTGGAGGCGGGGGTGCTTGTGGCCCCCCGCCGCTAGTACAAATGCTTGCGACCCGTTCCTGTCATCGACTCGGGCCTATCTAGACCCGACCGAATCTGGTCCCGGCTTACTCGCCACGGTCCGAACAGCTCAGCCCGCCCCGTAACTCAGGCCCATCTCGGCCCAATCCAACTCTCCCGGAACCCTAGCCTCCCGTGCTTCCTCTCCCTGCAGCGCCGCCTTGTTCTCCCGTCGTCCGCCGGACTCAGACCTCACAAACATCACCACCGGCGTCGGTTGCAGGTCTCCCCTACGCACCTGCACCGCCTCCTCCGTGGTCTCTCTGCCCCGATCACCGTCCAAACCCGTGTTCCCTCGGATCACGGCGCCTTCCTTCAGCAGGACCACCACGAAACCTCCACCGGTCCATGACAGATTGGCAACCGATGACGCCTTCTTCCCACGCGACCGCGATATCGAGGACGTCGGAAGGTAGACACTCACCCCCCGAGGACCCAGTGCATCGCCTCTAACCCCATGGACGCTGTCGGAGTTGTTCCTTGCCACCTCCATGCTTCGCAAAAACCCTATAAAGGGTCTGCGCCCCAAGATCTTCTTCTAGGTATCACCATACCTTGGCACAAGATGGTGATGAACAACCACCAGTAGAGCAGCGGCGGCGCCGCTGCTTTGCCTTCTAGGTTTCGTGCTAGAGAGCATCGATTAATTTATTTTTTAATTATTATATTAATCATTTTATTTATTTTTAATAATTATTTCTGAATTTTTAATATCTCTGAGGGAAATTTTGGAATTTTGGAAAAAATGAACAGTGAACAGATGGAAAAAGTGGATGGAGGGGGTAACGTCATAATTAATGGTTAGTTCGGGGTATGCGATTGTTACGACTGAACTTAGGGGTAGTAAACCGTTAAACGCGTATAGTTCGTGGTATGTAGATGTAATTTACCCTATATAGAAAACAAAACATTTCATGTATAAATATATAAGTATCGAATATCTTATTGTTTGTACACATCATTATTCATCTGATAGGTTGAACATTACATAGAAATAGAGCATAATAGCTTTAAGGAGTACGCAGACTTGCAATAATTCGCTTGTCCACTGATTTAAATTCGTCCATATATTGTACATACTATCATTTTTTTTGATTCATTAGTTATTGTTGAGTATGGATATATTGTGTACAATAGTTCTTAGCATTGACTATTTATCAGGATATTGATAAGAGTTGGATGAGTTTGAGTAAGTACGACCCACAGTTTACAGAAGGGGTATCGTCGTTTATCGAATATATACAGAAAAACTCACCTAACATTGAATCACATAGGTGTCTGTGTGGTACTTGTCTTAACGCGTATTATCAGACTTTGTCGTATATATATATATATATATATATATATATATATATATATATATATATATATATATGCATTTGATTAGGAACGGTATGATGAGGGATTACTCAGTATATCCGTTCAAACAACACAAGCACACTAGCAGAAGCACTCAGCAAACAATCCTACGGGCACGTCATATCATCTTGCATAGGGCCGATGGGTCGGAGCCGACGGGCCACATCATATCATATTGCAAAGGGCCGACGGGCCAAAGCATATCATAGTGGGCCTACGGGTCGTGGTTGGGCCTGAGGGTCGTGTTGGGCCTACGAGTCGTGATGGGCACTGGGTGCCGTGTTTCAGCCTCGATGATCTATGGTCCTTTGGAGACGTTTCCGAGGGTCCCGACGAATGCGTCCTCATAGGGATGTTTCCGTAATTCTCGACGTTATACGTCTTTGTGACGTTATGCGCCTCCTCTAGATCGAGAGGTAGTCTGATGGATACTTGACTTACCGTTTTTGATATGATGATGTCGGGCTGTGTACAGTCGGCAGAGTTCAGGGATGGTAGTTCGGGATGTATGTGCTGATGGCTTTTGTGTTTGATACGTTGTTGTTTCGTTAATGTTTTCTTGTGTGAAAGTTATCGTTGAGAGTATAATAAATTTGGCTATGAACCCCGGTCGGTAGTTAGTCATGTTGTACTAGTATGCCCTAATTGGACGGTTACTCGTGGTGGTGAGCCGATGTTCGTTACCTTAACTACTTTCTCTACTGGGCGAAAGCTCACCCCTTACATTGTCGATTTTCAGGTGTTGAGCGGGATTTGTGCTAGCAGGACACAGCTGAGCTTGGGAGCTGGCGAGGGTCCTAGGCTAGTAGGTCTAGAGACGTGCGTTTGTTTTTGTACCGAATTTTGTATAATGCGTTTTGTGAGCTGATAATTTTGTCAATTGATTTATTATCACTTTTGAAATTTTATCTTTTGTAATTTTACCGTGTTTATGTACTATTTTAAGTTCACGTCTCGAGTCCGGTCAAAACCGGATTTGGGGCGTGACAGCGTGGAACTTCCACGGTGAGAAAATTAACATACCTTGAATAGCGGAACTAATGAATAGTTCTAGAAGAAGTTGGGACACTAGAGCTTCACTAAGTAGCACAATTGTGGTAGTAAATGAAGATCACCAAAGTGATCCAGTAATTATGGTGTATATAGAAGATGTGTTTCCATTTCGTTGCGGGGGAAAATGGATGAACTTGTGCAGAAAGACGATGATATTGTAGATGTTAAAATATATGTTGCGCATGAAGCGACATACAACTACACAAAATTATTGCAAGAGCATAAAAAAATGTTTTACAAAGATGCCACAACGGATAGGTTGACAGTGATCATGGAGTTGATGGATCACAAGGAGAAATATTAGTTGTCCAATGAAGCATTCACTACATCATGTGTGTTGCATAAAGCACTATTACCGGTTGATAACCATTATCTGTCTTCATTCAAAGAGGCGAAGAACGTTTTGAAGAGTGTGGGGATGGGTTATAATACTTACCATGCATGTGAAAATGATTGTACCTTAATCGATGGACCTCATTCGAAAGATGAATCGTTCTATAAATGTGAATCACCTCAATACGAGAAGACTGTCGAAATGTGAAAACCGAAGGCTAAGAAAATGTTAGGTATTTCCCCATTATTCCACAATTGCATAAATTGTATAATTCACCTGATATTCCAAATAAAATGAAATGGCATCGTAGTGTGGAAAGAATTGTCGACCCGGATAAGTTGACCCATCCAGTTGACGGGGAAGCTTTGTTGGATTTTGACAAGACGTGGTCGCACTTTGGATCTGAAACTGGCAATGTGCGTCTTGCATTGACAACTGACGAGTTTATTTTGTTTGGTGGAAATGTTATTCCTTATAGTGTGTGGCCCATTGTAGTAATGTCTTACAATTTACCTCCAAGCTAGTGCATGAAGAAAGAATTTAACATCTTAATGCTATAGATATCTGGTCCTAAGTCGCTTGGTAAGTGCCTAAATGTGTTAACGAGAACATTGATGGAAGATTTGAAAAGGTTGTGGTCAGAAGGAGTTAAGACCTTTGATGCTTTTCAGAACCGAACATTCAAGATAGGAGTTGCGATATTATGACTATTAGTGACTTCCCTGGGTTAGGAATGTTGGGAGGCATTTAGACAAAGGGTTACGAGGCATGTCCAATATTCCTGGATGATCTCGATGGGCATCACAGTCACAATAGAACGTACTACGTAGGAGAAAGGAAGGACCTATCAGATAATCATTCATTACGCAAAAATAAGAAAATCAATGGAAAATGGGAGATGAACAAATTCCGGCCTGAAAAGAGTGGGTATGAAATATATGAATAAATATCGAATATTAAATTTCTCGAACTGTGAGTGCATCCAAAGTTTTTTCAGAAGAACAAAGCCAGCCAAAATAGGTTGTGTTGGATGCATGAGTCCATATTTTGGGAACTTTCATATTGGACATCAATGAGGACAAGACACGCATTGGACGTGATGCACGTTGAGAAAAATGTTTGCGACAATCTTGTAGGAACGCTTTTCAACTTGCCTGGGGAAACAAAAGATTATTTGAAAGCCAGACAAATGTGGGAGAAAATCGGTATGCATATGGATATATGGGCCAAAACAAGCGGGAAAAAGACTTTCATACCTTATGCAAGCTACACGATCAAGCCTGAGAAGCGTGGTGAAGTGCTCAAGAAGGTCACAGATACAAGGTATCCATCGGGCTATGCAAGAAGCTAGAAAAACAAGATCAGCGTGAAAGATAAGAATTGTTTTGGGATAAAAACTCACGACAATCATGTTTTGCTACAACGTATACTTACTATCATTATACGCCCTTATCTGGCACCTCACGTGGCCACCGTGATATGTGAGCTTGCCAATTTCTTTCAATCTCTCTGTGCAAGAGAGATTTCAAAGAAGAAGCTGCAGGATATGCAGTTGGATATCATATCGATTCTCAGTAAGTAGGAAATGATATTTCCTCAGCCATTTCGCACAATCATGGTACATTTATGTAAACACCTTCCATCTCAAGTCCTGCAAATCAGTCATGTCCACTGTACTTGGATGTTCTCTATGGAATGTGAATTGTGGTACTACAAACAATGGGTTCACAACCATCGTTACCCTGAGGGTTGCATCATAGAATCATACATTAATCATCGATGTGCGATGTTCATCAATTTATACATCGATAAACGAACCATGGAGCCCGAGATTCCAGATAAATGGGGTATTTCAATTGTTTCCCAACATGTGATTCCATCAATTCATCCATGGGAGCCAGCGCTAACGTTAACCAAGGAATACATACGTATCACTCATTGGACCGTGATGCAGAATTGTGAAGAATTCAGCTCTGAGATGATTGATTTTGAAGAGAATTATGAAATTGAATACCTTGGATCAACCGATTTACAATATCGAATTGATGCATTTCTGCATAATGTTCAAGAAAACTGTACATGTATATCAATTGAATGTGTATTCCTCTATTCTCACATATATATTGTTGAGTATTAATTACCGTTTGAATTACCAGATGGATACTTATTCCGACCACGACATCCAATATTTGGCAACAAAGGCTCTGAGTCCTTACATACAGAGAGTAAATTATTATGGACAATGTCATGTACACGGTGTTAAATTTCTCTCCGAAGAACGCGATAAAGGAAGGACTTCAGAAAACTGTGGAGTAATGCTTATGGAAGATGGTAGTGTAGCTTATTACAGTATGTTGTTATACGTAGTTGAGCTTATCTACACTGGACGGATGCCGATTGTTTTGTTTAAATGCCGATGGTATGATCTGAATATCGTGAAAGTAGATAAGGTTTGATATCCATTAGTACCGACACAAATACTTATGGATATGATCCATTCTACCTCGCAACCATGGCCAAACAGGAAAGTTCTCAAATGTAATATGCATTATTGTTGGAATGTCGTTTGTCTAATTAATTTTTGTGCATAGCAGATATTCTATGTCGATGATCCGAAAATGGGTAGAGGGTATAAGATCGTGAACAAGGTGTTTCATAGAGGATTATACATCTCGTAAAAGTATTTACAATCAATTTCGTACGAAGTGGACGCTCCTTACCGAGAGACCCAGCCTGAAACTTCACTAGTTGTAACGGAACTAAATGTCATACCAATTTCTGATGGGGGCCTCCAAGAGGTGCATGATGTTGAGGAGAACGACGAAGATACCAAAGGCAAATGTGATGTTCATGGATACAAAAATGACGAGTAGAACGATTCCGAATAAATATATATGCATTGTCGAACTTGTTTGCCATCTTATGTATATATGCAATACATTATTTTGTACTTATTTAACATCTTATAGTTTCCACTTAATATTGTTTGATACGTTAAATTTATGCAACAACTAAGCATATATGGCAAGGAGGACGAATAGGCAAAATATGCTATAAATGACACAGATCCTTACCTACGGATCCATGCATCCGTCGGTAAGGTCACAACCTTACCGACAGATACAAGTACCCAGAACTGAGACCGAATACTCCATTTTGATTACAACTTCTTGCATAAATACGTTAAATTTACATGTTCTTGGTCTATTTTTTTAGTTCATTAATTGTTTAAGAACAACATATTCACATATATCATGACAAAATGAATTATTGATATCATATTTTTGGATTAAACAATATATTTATTTCTTGGGCAACGGATGTATAGTATTAGTTGCTAAAGAATACAACTAAGCCAACAGACTTACATCTATGGCTAAAGATGTATACATCTGTGGGTAAAGTAGGTTGCCTAATCTTTATACACATAGTTAACCACAAACATCCAGACGTCTAAATCGTCCGATAAAAGTTTTTTTTTGCATACGGATAATAATTCAATCATTACGTATGACATGAATAGTCTTGATTACATAATATACAAATGAACAATATACGTATTGATTGAAATAATCGTATATTTTATGTGTCATGCTAAGACATTTTAAAGTTCGATTATCAATAGAACGAACAGTTGGGAAGGATGATGTTTATTGGTCAATGTAGTCAACAAGCCTATACCGACGGATGCATATCCGTCGGTAAGCGTTTTTGAAAAAAACTGGTTTATTTCGCTTAGTGTGTTGTGATGAATGGCGTCGTTTCGTTTAGTAGTGCTTACTGACGGATATAAGATCTGTCGGTACAAAGTATATTTAGGTCATTTTCGCTGAACTCTTTCTCATTTCTCTCAAGCCTCGTTCTTGAACTCTCTCTCCATTCTCTCTTTCTACGTGGTAGCTCTGAAAGTCAATCCTCTCCCTCTCTTCCTGCGATCTTCGGCCTCAGCTCCCCTTTTTTGTCACTGTTCCGTCCGAACCTCCAAGCCCGAGCCGGATCCCAAGTGCCTCGTCCTTTCTTTCTCCGTCCAGCACCAAACCTCGTCGGACTTCGAGCTCACCGTCCATCTCCGACCTCAATTCCGACCATGTCTATCTCTCTGTCACGCCCCGATTTCAGCGAACCGAACTCGGGACGCGAACTTTTAAAAACATGAACACTTGAAACCTGTTTTCAATAAAAGCTTTGACATTTCCATTTACTTCTCAAAATAATAGCATTTACAATACAAAAACGTCCCAACAAGTGGACAAGGTACAACATCCGTCACTAGACTCAACAAAAGTAAAGACCAGACTCCGCTCCAAGCTCCATGAACTTCAAGAGCTAACCTAGTCCGTCCGGTGATCAGTACCTGTAGGAAAAGCAGCTAGGGGTGAGCGTTCGCTCACCTCCACGGATAACAGACTGACTATGGCATAATTAGCAGAAAAAGCCAGTAACACTAAAACCAAACCCAACACCGGGACTACAGTCCCCAACTCAAGTACCCAACTGACCCACAACCCATCACCTTCCTCAACAGACTCGACACTCGATAAAAACAGTGTAGACCCGATACAACTATCGACGACCTCCTCAAGGACTCGAACGAAACGACACAACACCAAACAAGATCACAAAGGATCGCACACCAGCTGCTCAGTAACCAATCTCAATCAGGTCAGGGTTCGACCTATCGCAATTCCTCGACACGAAGTCGGATCAGGCTGTCGACCTTTCAAACTCGCAATTCCTCGACACTAAGTCGGATCAGGCTGTCGACCTTTAAAACTCGCAATTCATCGACACTAAGTCGGATCAGGCTGTCGACCTTTAGAACTCGCAATTCATCGACACTAAGTCGGATCAGGCTGTCGACCTTTAAAACTCGCAATTCATCGACACTAAGTCGGATCAGGCTGTCGACCTTTAGAACTCGCAATTCATCGACACTAAGTCGGATCAGGCTGTCGACCTTTAGAACTCGCAATTCATCGACACTAAGTCGGATCAGGCTGTCGACCTTTAGAACTCACCACCCCAGGTAACCACAATCACAATCACAGGCAAGTTCAATCACACAGGCACTCAAGGCCACTCAAGACACCTCAACAGTCAAGACTCGGGTTCAACAACCCCACGGGCACTCACTGCCACTCAAGACACCAAATTAAATACACGGCTCTCATGGCCACCCCGACTCAACAATTAAATACGGGCTCTCAAGGCCACCCAAACTCAACAATTAAATACGGGCTCTCAAGGCCACCCAAACTCAACAATTAAATACGGGCTCTCAAGGCCACCCAAACTCAACAATTAAATAAAACGCACGACAACCTCCGGCATACTCGATGCCTCCAACGGTCCTAAAATCACTAGTTTCACAAACAACCTCCGGGCATGGTCATATGCCTCCAGTAATTCAATTATCGCTAAGTTCTCTGTTCCTACGACACTACTAAGTGTCACATGCTTTTCTCTTGAACGCTACAATCCCGTATCATGCATTTCTAATAATTAAATAAATCTACTCAACCCACGACACCCCGGTGTCACATGCAATTCTACTATTAACTTTCCCTAATCAGGGCCGAGATCCGGCTACTTTTCCCTACCTCGTATACAATCCCAAAAGCGCTCCAACAACACCCGAAGCACACTCAGTCACTCGCCGAGCTTCCCCTTGCCTCGGTCCGTAGCACGATCTAAAAGAACACAAATTTAAAGTACTTTTAAACTAGTACGAATAACCAAAAATTTACATACTTAACGCCCAAACGTAACCCCGACAATGTCGGTCACTCCCAAACTTCCCAATTATTCGATAATGCCGATAAAGGACCCGTAAGGGCCAGATTCGCCCGACATGGCGAATCTGCCCGGTTTTGGTTAATTGCCTTCCGGGGCTCCAAAAGCCCCCATTTTCGTTTCTACGGTCTTAGAATATTTCAAGGAACCCAACGCACTTGACGGAATTGAATTCCGACTTCTAAGTCAATTAATTAACGTTTAAAGTTTCCCAAAACCCGTTAATTACAACTTCTCCAAATTAATTCCAAATTTCGATTCGATTAGGAAAAAGTGGTCCGGGGGACGTTTTAAACCACCCGAACATTAAAACCCGAGCAACCGAGCACGTGGGCCCCACCCAAGAGGCTTGGCCGAGACCCTAGGGTTTGAGGGAGGGGCTCGGCCACCAAGTGGTGGCTGCTGCCACCTCCGGCCAGCCACCACATGGCCGGCCGGCCACCACCCACGGTGGCCGGAGCTCCTCCCGAGCCTCCGGTCACCGGAAAACGTGAAATTAAACCCCCAAACACCTCTAAAACGTCTCCAACACCTCCCCACACTCTACACAACCCTAAGCCTTAGTTTATAACCAAACCCTAGCTCTTGAAAATAATCAAAACGAGAATCGGTTCGGGTATTACCGTAGAGGAGAACGAGGGGAACGGGATTGCTCTTTGCTTTGACTCGATCCAAGGGCTCGATCACAAACCCTAGCTCAACCTCCCTTCTTCTCTCTTCTTCTCCTTCTCCTTCTCTCTCTAAAACCTCTCTTCTAATTTCTAATTTAATTAAACTAACAACAAAACTAACTTTCTCTCCCTTAATACCCCATACTCGGCCAACCCTCTCCAACCACACCTTTTCCCTCCAAAAAATACACCACCATATACTTGACAAGTGTCAAGGTGGGTCCCATACCTTTTGGAAAATATCTAGTTGATATTTTCCAATCAGATTCGCGAAAAACGGACGTTTCGGGCCCCGAACGGGCACTTTTCCCAAAAAAAATTTAAACTGGACGGGCTTCAAGGAAACGGCCCAACTAAGACCGCTACGACGACGGCTAAGCTTTTCGGGTCCAAAACGGTCCTCGAATGGACCAAAACGTCGCTCGGGTGACTTTTCCAGCGAAAAATCAATCTTTCCCAAAATGACCAGGAAGTTGCCCTGAGTCCCCCGTAACTCATTTTAGTCGATAACGGGGTCAACTTAAGTCCGGCATGACCCTCGGGGTCAATTTAAGTTAAGTTAAGTGTCTTTCTTAAAATTTTTAAATTTTCCTGTTTTTCGCAGGTTTGACTGACGTTGACCAGAAGTGGTTATTACACTCTCCATCTCTGACCTCATCTCCTTCCAGTTTCCTCTCCAAACTACCGAAGGTAAGCCTCGATTTCGATTTTTTAGGGCTTTCTTCTATTCAATTTATAGGTCGTGGGTTTGATGCTTTTTGGTTTAGGTTTATATATCGAGCATAAGGGCTTTGTGTTATTCGATTTTTTGAAAGTGTATGGCTGTTTTTTTTTTTGTTTAAATGATGGCTGCATATGCATATGGTTGGGGAAACAAGATGGGTAAGTGAAGTTAAAGCTTTTACTTGACTGGAACTCGAGGTGTGGAAGTGTAATTGTTTGAAATGATTTATGATTCATTCTCAAGGATTTTTTTTAGTGGGTTAGGTATACAAGTTATGTATAGAAAATGTGAATTCAGAGAATGGTAAATAGCAAATTTGGGCTGATTTGTCTTTTTTTTATCAACGAAAGCATATTATAAATAACCCTCTTCTGAGGAAGAAAACGGTTTACAAAAAACCCAATCTGTCTACAGATTGGAAGGGAGAATTAATCAAGTAAAACACATTAAAAGATCAATTAGACTGAAAAACATAAATCAAAGGATTGCTTGTCCAAAATGTGATCTGTGTTTTGTCATCTTCATTGAATGTTGAGTTTGTATTGAGTGATGGGCTTCAGCTGTGTAATCTTCAATGGATCTTCAATTGAGTAGTCTTCACTATTTAAGTTTGGGTTTGATTGTGCTGGTTGCTAAGTTGAGTGAAATCTTCTGATATAAAGGGGGTTTGTACTACCTTCTGAGTGTAACAAGATGGTGAGAGGCTGGAAGTCATGTGATTTGGCCAGGCTATAACTGCCTTAAGTGTTGCTTGAGCTCCAAGAAAGGATAACTTGAGTCACAAGTCAATCCTCCTGGGTGAGTGAAGAGGTATGTCTTCAGAGAGATCTTTGGTTCTTGAGTCACAATTCAATCCTCAAGGAGTTGGTAAATGATGTGCCTTCAGTAGTGATCTAAGTATGTGTCTTCAGTAATGATCTGAGGGTATGCCTTCAGAAGTGATCTGAGGATGAGCAATGGAGTAAATTGAAGCAACCTGATCTGAGAGGAGAGGAAACCAGAGGAGAGAAAAGAAAAGAAACAAAGAGGAAAGGAGAACTCTCAAAACTTAAGAAAAAACATACCCTCACACAGAAAAAGAAAGAAAAAGCCCCTACTCCAGAAGATCATAACCCAAGGACACTCCTAACCTCACAATGCCTAAAAACCTCACCACCCACCACCCAATCCCAATCCGAACCCAGTAAGCAGTGAAATTTCCAACTCAAATATGGAAGATAATAGGGATAGCTTCATACCAGTTGAGGATAAGCCAGATGTAAATTAATTTCTTCTTGCACAATTTTTTGGTGTGGCAATCCAATCCTGTATAGTGAAGTGATAAGTTGAGTTGAAGGATGCCCATTCCCATCCATATACCTTGTTCAAGATTTTTTTGAAGATTGTTTCAGGTGTTTCATCTACACCATTAAATAGAAGTGAGTTACTTGCAAGCCAGAGTTGCCATAGTGTGTGACTTGGAGTATACTTCCCCAACATCTTTTTAGCTTTGAAAGGACAAGAGAGAACCAGATACATAATAGCTGCTTAACATTAGCAGGACTAATCCACAAAACCCCCCACCATCTGCAGATTAGTGTCCAAGTATTCCAAGCCTTTGTACAATGTAGGAGGATGTGTGCTCCATCCTCAAAGTCCCATGAGCAATGAGTGCAGATCATTTGTTGAAGTGATAGTTCCATACCCTTTCCTTCTAGAAAGCAATTTAAGGGGATTGCTTCAAGACAAGCATGCCAAGAGAAGGCACATAATTTTGGTGGTATTCTAGAACTCCATACCTTTGAGGTCCATTCCACAACAATATTGTTTTGTTGAGCAAGCAAGGTGTAAATTCTGCTGACTGAGAAGCCTTTTTCATCTAATTTCCAACATAATTTGTCCTCTGATGTGCTTATGATGGTAGAGCCAAGTATGGCTGAGAGTGATCCCCACTCTAGTATCTCCCTGTCCATTGGAGCCCTTCTAAAGTTGAGGTCCCAATCCCAATTAGATCTGATCTCAACAATGGTTTTGCTTTTGGAATTTGTTAAGGCATATAGTCTAGGAAAGAATGTTTTGAAGGGCACTTCTCCCCACCAGTGATCTTGACAGAATTGTATTCTATTTCCTTTGCCCAAAGACCAAGTGAGGCCTTTATCCCCAAAACAGTCAGCAAATCTCTCATCTTTGAGGAGTACTAGGAAGTGAGAGATAAAACTTGGTCTTCCTATCTCAGAGAACTTTGATAAATCCCATTCATTGTAGTTCCAGCCCATTTTAGCACAAATTGTGTGCTTCCAAAGAGAGTTTTCTTCTAGAGCAAATCTCCACCACCATTTTGCTAATAGTGAGATATTTATCAAATGTAAGTTTTGTCATTAAGGGTTTATGTGTTATGATTTAAGGAATTAATGACCATTATGATTTTGATTTTTTATTGGTGTGGTAAAGTGATACAATTCATATTGAGATAGATATATGAAATTGAGGATGATGATTTTGTGGAATTGAGGATGTGTGATGTAGTGTAATTTAGAGCCATTAGATATTGATATTTACGATAAGAAGCATTGATATTGAGAGAGATTTATGTAATTGCGGATGACAATATAGTGGAATTGAGGATGTGTGAAGTAGTATAATTTAGAACCATTAGGTACTGATTTTTACGATGAGAACCGTTGATATGTTGAATTCATGTGTGACTTTTGGTATTGGTGGAAGAGTTGAGTCATTTTAGGAATCGAAACGGATAATTAGGCATTGATGAGAATCATTGATATTCTAAATTGCTACGTGACTTGAGAATTACTTGAATTAGTTAGTGAATTGAAAATTTGAATTTTCTTTGTGAATTGGTTGAAGTGTAATTACTGTGTATTGAATTGATTTTTTTTTTGTAATTGTCAAAATGAGTTTGCCGGGTGGGCAAAAGAAATAACACAAGCTTCTATTCGAGACTCCATTTTTTTGGTCTCCCCTGATTAGCCTCAACAACCATCAGAATCTGTTGGCACCCAAGTCGCCCCTAACAATCAACGACAGGTTGCCCACCCTCATTTGGACGGTTAAGAGACTATGATAGCCCTGCTGCTAGCATTGGTGAGGAAGTATCCACAACCAACAACCGTGCCAATGCCCCCAACATTCGTTGCCCTGCGGATGTGGAGGATGATGAAGATTTCGCTGCCATAGTGGATGGAGGAGAGTCGCAACCTCCCACAAACAAGGAGAAAACCAGGAAAAGAGGTCTGGTTACGAACAAAAACCTCCACTGTTAGCTGAAGGACATGATGGGGCAAGGTGTAAATTTTTTATTGGGGCATGACAGGAAAGGCCTCACAATGACTCTTGAACGCAAAGATGCCGTGCACACTATTGGCGCCATAATACGAACTTACACCCCAATGAACAAGCCACACTTTTCAGGTTTTGGATGAATGCGATAAGGAGTTTTGTTTTTTCAGTTAAGCTTAAGTACATTACCTCTTAGTTCTCATTTGTATATTTATTTAGGTTTCGTATATAATTAATAATGTGTTGTCTTTACTCAGATTTTGTACAAGTTCATAGGCGGGCCACACCATCTCAAGCTTCTGGATATTATCATAGAAACATGCTCCTACCATTTCAGAGAGTGGAAGCATGACATCAAGAAATGGATTGAGAAATGGGAACTGAAGCACAAAACACCCGAGAACCCGAATCCCGAGGTACCCATGTTGTTCGATTTTCTTCACCGTGAGGACCAATTCCAATGGCTTAGCGGACACTTCAAATTAGATGAATTCATAGTAAGAAATCTCCTACTCATTTTTGGAGTGTTTGCTTTGTATTTTTTGTATCAATTTTGTTCTTGCAATCATTTTTTATACCAATTTTCTTCTTGCAAAATTTCATATATTGTAGAAATGGAGCGAACGTGGAAGGGCATCTCATGAAAAGAACAAGCATGCTCATCATGGAGGTAGTATGACACTCGAGGAAATGATCCCAACGTTTCCTTGCGCGATCCTCCCTACTTCCACATTATGATGCCTACGCCGAGGTTTACCACAAGGAAAATGACCTCAATGAGCACAACCAAAAACGAGTGGTACATTTTTGATTCGATTAAGTTTTATTGCATTTTGTAGCTATGTGAATACAGTTATGGATTATTCTATTATGTTTTGTTGATTTTCATTAAAAATTTATGTAAGCAATTGTGGAGGCAGCCTCGGAGAGACATTGTAAGAACCGCTCCCGGTCAACGCCAGTCAAATCGGCAGCCTCGGAGAGACATTGTAAGAACCGCTCCCGGAAAATTTAAATTTTTTGGACAGACACTTAAATGAACCTAAATTTGAGCCCGAGGGTTATACCGGACTTAAGTTGACCCCGATATCGACAAAAGTGAGTTCCGGGGGACTCAGGGAAACTTTCTGACCAATTTGGGAAAGGTTGACTTTTCGTTGGAAAAGTCAACCGAGCGACGTTTTGGTCCGTTCGAGGTCCTTTTTGGATCCAAAAAGCTTAGTCGTCGTCACAGCGGTCTTAGTTGAGCCGTTTCCTTATAGCCCGTGAAGTTTCGTAATTTCTTGGAAAATGGGCCCATTCGGGGCCCGAGACGGTCGAATTTCGCGAATCTGATCGAAAAATATCTATAAAGATATTTTTCTAACTCATGGGACCCACAAGACACTTGTCATAAATGTGGTAGTGGTTGGTTTTTAAATTAGAGAAAAAGGGAAAAGTGATGGTAGTTTTGTAATTAAGGAATGGTTGGTGTTTTAAAAAAAACAAAAGGAAGACCAAATGGAAGTGTCGGCCATTTTAGAAAAAAAAAGGAGAAAGTAGAGAGAGAATGTGGAGAGAAGAAAGAGAAGGAGAAAAGGGAAAAGAGAAGAGAAAGTGTTGGAGTTTTGTGATTTCCCGACATCCGACCAACGGATCGTCTCAACGGTTGAAGAATCGAGCTCCCATCGTCATTCCCTACGGTGAGAACCTATCCGATTTTCGTTTTGGTATGTTTGAATTTTAGGGTTTGAGTTTAAATGATTCAAATATGGTTGGGTTTTGGTTAGAATTGGTTTGAAGATGAATGGTTGAGGTTTGGGGTTCGTTAGAAATGTTTTGGGGCGAAAAGGAAATTTTCCCATTATTACCGTGTGGGGAAAACGTGTTCGGGTCTCGGGTTTTCGTGTTCGGGTGGTTTAGGACGTTCCCCAAGTAGTTAATCCAAACCCGGGACGAATTTTGGAATTAAATTGTAAAAGTTGTAAATGACGGGTTTAGAAACTTTAAACGCGAATTAAATTGCTCGGAAGTCGGAAATCGATTCCGTCGATTGCGTTGGAACCCTTGAATTATTCTAAGACCGTAGAAACGAAAACGGGAATTTTCGGAGCCCTGGAAGGACGTTTTCCGATCCCGGGCAGATTCGTCGGGTCGGGCGAAACGGGCCTTTCCGGGTCCATTATCGACAATGTCGAGTAATTGGGAAGTTTGGGAGTGATCGACATTGTCGGGGTTACATTTGGGCATCAATTATATTAAAATTTAGTTTATGCCTGCGAAGTTAAAAGTATTTTAAATTGTGTTCTTATTAGATCGTGCCACCGACAGAGGAAAGGGAAAGCCAGGTGAGTGATCGTGATCACGTCGGAGCTTGGTTGTGAGCTTTTGGAAAGCGTACGAGGTAGGGAAAAGTAGCCGGATCTCGGCCCTGACTAGGGAAAGTTAACAGTAGAAATGCATGTGACACTTGGGTGTCGTGGGTTAAGTAAGTTTATCGAACAATAGAAAGGTAGGCGGCACCGGGTGGTGTCGTATGATACGGGAACGTATCGAACAATAGAAATGCATGTGACACTTAGTAGTGTCGTAGGAGCAGTGAACTTATCGATATTAGAATTACTAGAGGCCTTTGATTATGCCCGGAGGTTGATTGTTTAGTTTGTGTCTTGGTTGGCCATGAGTGCCCGTGGGGTTGTTGAACCCGTATTTTACTGTTGGTGTGTCTTGGGTGGCCATGAGTGCCAGTGGGGTTGTTGAACCCGTGTTTTACTGTTGGTGTCTTGGGTGGCCATGAGTGCCCGTGGGGTTGTTGAACCCGTGTTTTATTGTTGGTGTCTTGGGTGGCCATGAGCGCCTGTGGAGTGTTAAACCGGTGTTGTTGATGTTTGTTGAACTTTTCTTATGATTGTGGTTGCCTGAGGATGGGGTGTGACAGGTCGACCGCCTGATCCGACTGCGTGTCGGGAAAAGTGCGACAGGTCGACCGCCTGATCCGACCGTCGTGTCGGGAAAAGTGCGACAGGTCGACCGCCTGATTCGACCATCATGTCGGGAAAAGTTGCGTGGGCACTGAGCAGCTGGAGTGCGATCCTTTGCGATCTTGTTTGGTGTGCGATCCTTTGTGATCTTGGGTGTTGCGTGATTATCTTTCGTGTCTTTAGAGGAAGTCGTAATCTTTGTGTCAGGTCTACATTACGTGTCCGAGTGTTGAGTTGTTGGGGAAAGTAACAGTTTGTTTGTCATTCGGGTTACTTGAGTTAGGGGATAGTAGTCCCCGGTGTTGGGTTTGTTGTTGGTGTTACCGGCATTGTCTGCTAGTATGCCGTAGTTAGTCTGTTATCCGTGGTGGTGAAGGTGTTAGTCTTAGTGCCCGTAGTTCAATCCTAAATGTCCAAATGTATATATCATCGTTAGCAATAAAATTAAAGCGGCTTTATATTACTTATGTGTTGGAGTAATATATCGATGTGTGCTCTGATCTATGCCCACCATGCGAATAGAACCATAGATCGAGATAGATCACACTCGATGGGTCCCTAGTCAACAAAGCTTCACTAGAAGCGACTAGTATGAAAGATGGCTCTTTATGGCTTACGTTCTGTTAGTCATTGGAATGGGATTTCGGAGTCTGATCATAGATATCATGTGGGACATGATATTGGACGACCCGCCCTGAATATGTGCCATAGATTAAGTCATGAACATATTCAGTGTCGTAGCTTGTCATGTATCCTTAGACCAAGGAGTCTTTGTGATCGCTATGTAGTCAACAACTGAGTTTGACCTGAGCCTAACGTTGTCCGTAACAGGGCTTCCATAACGGCCAGGATTGGCTTGGGGACGGGCTACATGAGTGACACGAAAGGCGGCTAAGGGATTTATCCCTCATACTGAGGTATGGGAAAGATATCGGTTCTCGGCCGCTTGATCGAGAGTGACTGGAAGAATAGCATGGCCATGCACATGATACTGGGTATCATATCTTCAGTCATCTCACATATCAAGGAACGGTGATTGAGAATAATAAGGATGACGGCTCTATGCCTTATCTCAATCAGGATATCGGAGATAAAAGGATAATGACAGGGACGACGGAAAGGTTAGAATCGACAGGGTCGATTCGTTATGTAGTGTCAGGCAATACTAAAGTCTCGTTAGTTGCCACTTAAATAGGATCAAGTAAAATGGGATTTTACGTTGATCTATTGACATGCATAAACCTAAGGGTCACACCGGAGGATGAAACTCATTGACACATTTATGGAGAATGGCCAAAAGGGAGTTGTCTCGGGACATGACCAAAACTGGGTTTTGGGTCATGTGCCCGAGAGTGAATAGGACTTTACGGATCGAGACAAGGCTTGGAGTCTTGGGATTGATCGCGTCGGATAATGTTGGACATTTCCGGTATGGAAGGCATGGAGGCGATGAGCGAATCACGGGACCTCGTTGGAAATGGCCACGGGCCATGTTCCAAGAGGCCCATGAAAGGCCCATGCAACCAAGGCCCATGGAACTAATTAATCAAGTCTTGATTAATTAGTACTAAGTAAGCAAGACAAGGATTAAGGTGTTGGTGATTCACCACCTAACACAATCTTGTCTTGCCATACTTTGTCCTATTTACACCTTACTTGACACCATACTTGTCCCATGCCTTTAGTTGGACAAGTATGGGTTTTGTTATGTTTAAGTCATCTTTTTCCAACATAACAAACACAAGACAAGAATAGGAAACACATTTTCTCTCCCTCTTCCATGGCCATTTCGGGTTTGGCTAGTTTCCACCTCCATGTTTGTGTTCTTGAGTCCTCAAAGAGAAGAACTACGTGGCTTTGATTCCCATGTGGATACGTAGGCGTCTTGGAGACTCAAGCCAATCATTCGTTAACCGGTGTTCTTGTTTTGGTAAGAACTAGTGCTGAATTTTTCTCTTGTGAATCCATTCTTTGTTAGTTGTTTCATGGTTTTAATCGTCTCTTGGTTTTCATTGATTTTCCGCTGCGAGTTGGTTCATCTCCAACCTTACCTCGAGACCCAACAGTGGTATCAGAGCCGTGCTACCTTCGGGATTCACAAGACGGTGTTCAAAGTTTCGGTTTTGCTTGAAAGTTTCGTTTTTGGCATGTTGTTTTGCTAAATTGATTGATAACATGTTTTAAATTATTGTTTATGGATTTAATGCATGTAAAATGAATTTTTGAAAATTATTTCAAATCTGGAAATTTTGAAAAAAATTTGATTTTTCGGGTCTCGGGAGCGGGACTCTCGGGGAGCCGAAACCGGGACCGAACGGGGCTCCGTTGGACGGAGCTAGGCCAAGCATGACCATTGGATGGTTGATATGCCAAGGCTAAACCGTTTTGTTAGTTATGACGAGTTTGGAACCGTCATGACGAACTCGAAGATCAAATGTTCAAAAGTTTCATTTTTGAACGGTTTCGATAAACCGAGCATCAAAAATTTTCGAAACTTGGCTATTAATTAAAACCGGAAAATCACATGATGTTTGATAACATTCTTGTTTGATAACACGATGTGTGATGTGATGTTGGCATGGTGCACATAATAGCCCCGAGCTCAATTTAATTATTTATCGCTTTTCACGGCCTGCGAGCCGTTAGTGTTAGCGTGTAATTATTCTTTCAATGTGTGGTCGTCGAACCACTTGTTTGTAATATTTATTTATTCCCGACCTGCGAGTCGTGTATTAAATTGTAATATTTTACTCAAGATGAAGAAAGGGCGAAAAGGTCATTTGGTGGCTTTTCGGGTGTTGGCATCGGCTTGGAGTCGGTGGAGCTCAAGAAGCTAGTGGGAGTTAGTTTAGGGGGCTATTATGTGCACATTTATCGCTTTATGCTTGGTTTAGTTTATGCATGATTAATTCTATGTGCTTTAGAATTGCATGCCTAACTTTATTTACCGAGCATATCACCTCACATGCAAAGATAAAATTGGAATTTTAATCCTTGTGTGTGAACCCTTAGAACCGTCATTGCATTGGTTGTAGTTGACGGGTTCAAAGGAAGAATTACATTGGATGTAATTTGAGGCATCATTGCATTTGGAATGTAGTTGATGTGCTCATCGCATCTAGGATGTGCCAAAGTTTTGAACACAACTGGACAAGTAAAAGCGGGTCATGTCCGATACCTCCCAATCATCAACACCTTACTACCTCCCCGTCCTATGGGTGTCGTGCGCATTAGCGGAGCATCCATGGGAAAGCGGGGTAGTAGGTTTGGACGACATATGTGGGTGTCGTGCGCATTAGCGGAGCACCTACATAGTGACGAGCCATAGTTGAAAATTGGTGGACCCGACTACGATTCTTAGCCTGAGGTTGAGCTAGGGTAACAGATAGGGTAAGTCGTGTACATAAGTACATACCCTAGCCAGGAGTCACATTGGATGTGATTGGATGGATTCCTACCTACATAGCTCGATTAAGTGGTGAGCATTAGTTCAGCTTAATCGAGTGAATCAAGGATCTTGGTTTCAGATTCTAAAGGTTTAGAATCGATTGTTGGTGTTTAAGCTTGATCTTCATTTAATTTATTCAGTTTACTGATTGAATTTTATCTGTTGTAGATCAAATGGCAAATTCAGCGAACATTAATAGTTTGTCATTAAAAACCATTCTTGACAGGGTCAAGCTAAATGGGACAAACTATTTGGACTGGTACAGAATTTTGAGGATAGTCCTCAACTCTGAACGCAAAGAATATGTCCTTGACAAGGCTGTCTCTAAGACCATATCAGAGTTACATGAAGTGTCATTAACTGCTGAGAAGAATATGTCAGAGATCTGGGATCCAAGGATATTCTGATGGTCAACAAGGGAATTGGAAGTGGCAAGGGCTGGGCCCATGCGCACTTGGCAGGAAAGATGAGACACCTGAGAATGTCTGCTTCTACTGCCAACAGCCTGGTCATTGGAACCGGGATTACAGGAAGTTCACGGCTGATCTGAAGAAGGGCAGTGGGACTGCGCCTTCATCAAATAGCCTGGATGATCTGAAGAAGGGCAGTAGGACTGCGCCTTCATTAGGAAACCTGGATGATCTAAGGAAGGGCGGTGGGACCGTGCCTTCAATCGGTATTAAATCTATAGAGCTACATCTCTCTACTTCCAAAGATTCATGGGTATTAGATACCATGACTGAATCTCACACATGCACTAATATATGGTGGCTGAAAGTAGGAGAGATTTGGAAAGCACGAAATGGACCTCAGAGTTGTGGCAACTGTTGTAGGATCCATGAGTCTTGCTTTGCCAAGAGGCCTTGTCTTAGTATTGTATAATGTATATTGCATACCTACTTTTAGTAGGAATATTATATCTGTATCCGTGTTTGACAAGGAAGGATATAATGTTAATATTGGAAATGGAGTTTTCAATGTTCTATGCAATGATATGTTTTATACCAGTACTGACATGGTTGGAGGATTGTACATATTAGATATGGGTAACAATGCCTCAAGTTCTATATATTCCGTTAATACCAAGAGGTCTAAATCCAACGATTTAAACCTAACTCTGTTATGGCACTGTCATTTGGGTCGCATAAACAAGAAGCGCCTATCAGCACTTCAGAAGTGCGGGCTTTCAGGTTCATTCGAATTCCATTCGATCGATAGGTGCAAGGTTTGTTTGATGGGCAAAATGACTAAAGTGCCCTTTATCGATCGCGATGAAAGGGCGGGTGAATTATTGGGGCTGATACACTCGAATGTGTTTAGACCAATAAGTTCACTTGCCAGGAGGGGTTTTAGCTACTTTATCACATTTACTGATGATTACAGTAAAAATGGTTATGTCTATTCGGTGAGACATAAGTCTGAAGCTTTTGATAAATTCAAAGAGTTTAAGACTATAGTAGAAAACCAGCTCGACAAAGGTATTAAGGCACTTCGATTGGATCGAGGTGGAAAATACTTGACCACAGAGTTATTAGATCATCTAAAAGAGAATGGGATCCTTTTGGAATGGACTCCTCCTAGGTCACTGTAGTTGAAAGGTGTAGCCAAACGGAGAAATCGGACATTGTTGGACAATGGTCTGTTCCATGATTAGTTGGACTGATCTCCCAATCTCTTTTAGGGGTTTTGCTCTAGAGACGACCGCATTCATAGTGAATCGGGCTTCGACGAATGGTGTGGAAGGGACACCATTTTAAAAAAATGGTACGGGATGATGCCCGCTTTGTCCTTCCTAAAGATTTGTGGTTGCGAGGCTTATGTGAAACATTTGGTTTCGACTAAGCTCGAACCAAGATCTGAGATATGCACCTTCGTGTGGTATCCCAAAGCAACAAGGGGATACTATTTCTACAATCCCAGTGAGAACATGGTGTTCGTCGCTTGGGGTGGGGTCTTTATGGAAAAGAAGTTTTGTTTCCAAAGACGTCATTGGGAGGACTGTGCATCTCGAAGAAATTCAGGATGGTACAGATCTGTCTAAACCAATTGACAACCCAGTAGAAAGGAGCCAGAGATTGTCGTAGAGTGAGAACCAATTCCGGAAGGTCCAAGGCGATTTGAAAGGGTCAATCTTCCACCTCCAAGATATGGTATCCGGAGGTGACAATGAAGTCATGGTGGATCACGATGATCCAACCACCTTTCAAGAAGTCGTGGATGGGCCCGACTCCGAGTTATGGCTGGGAGCCATGAGGGAGGAAATGCAATCCATGTCGGACAACCGAGTCTGGGAACCGGTTGATCCCATCAATGGTGTGAGGACCATAGGATGCAAATGGATCTTCAAGGTGAAGATGGACATGGACGGCAACCCTCTGACCTACAAAGCTCAACTGGTGGCGAAAGGTTATAGGCAGATCCAATGGATTGACTATGAGGAAACCTTCTCCTTAGTGGCTATGGTCAAAATCGATCCAAATTCTTCTTGACATAACTGCGTATCATAATTACGAGATATGGCAAGTGGATGTCAAAACCGCTTTCCTAAATGGAAATTTGACTGAGTACGTTTGTATGTCTCGGCCCAAAGGTTTTGACGATCCGAAGAATAAAGGAAAGATTTATAAGTTGTTGAAATCCATTTATGGATTGAAACGAACTTCTCGGAGTTGGATCCTTCGTTTTGATGAAGCTGTAATTGGATTTGGCTTAATCAAGAACGAGGATGAATCTTGCGTTTATAAGAAGGCTAGTGGGAGCAATATTACCTTTCTGGTTCTCATTGAAAACGACATCCCAACCTTGCACGAGACTAAAGCTTGGTTGAGGAAGTGTTCTTCAATAAAGGACTTAGGCGATGCTTCTCATATCTTAAGGATTAAGATATGTAGAGATCGCACCAAGAGGGTCTTGGATTTAAGTCAGGGAACCTATGTGAACAAGGCATTGAGTAGGTTCTTAATGCTCGATTCAAAGAAAGGACTCTTACCCACTAGTCATGGCATTCATCTCAGCAAGACTCAGTGTCCTAAAACACCTGATGAGCTGAAAAGGATGATGAGAATCCTATGCGCCTTGGGGCAGGATCGATCATATATGCCATGACATGTATGAGACCAGACGTCTCGTAAGCCTTATGTTGTACCAGTAGACATCATTCTAACCCGGGGGAAAGATGATGCTGAACTAGTCGTCGAAGGATGAGTAGACGCTAGTTTTCCAAGACAAATCCAGATGACTTTAGAAGTCAATCAGGATATGTGTTTACGCTGAATGGCAGAGCTTTAGCTGGGAAAGCGTAAAGCAAGATACCATTGCCGAATCTACGACAGAGGCCAAGTACATGGATGCTGCAGAGGCAGCTAAGGAGGCTATGTGGATTTGGAAATTCATGGCAGGGCTGGGTGTAATTAAAAACCCATCCAGTCCGGTGAATCCATTTTGCGACAACACAAGGGCCATTGCGCAAGCTAAAAGCCTAGATCGCATAACAAATCCAAACATGTACTGCGGCGTATCCACCTCATCAGATAAATACTGAACTGAGGTGAAGTGAAGATAACCGATATTGCAACAGATGATAACATAGCCAACTCGTTGACTAAGGCAGTGTCACTGCCTGAACATGTTAGACATGTAAAGTCGATGGGGACATATAGGAGTTTAGATTGGAACTAGGGCAAGTGGGAGATTGTTAGTCTTAGTGCCCGTAGTTCAATCCTAAATGTCCAAATGTATATATCATCGTTAGCAATAAAATTAAAGCGGCTTTATATTACTTATGTGTTGGAGTAATATATCGATGTGTGCTCTGATCTATGCCCACCATGCGAATAGAACCATAGATCGAGATAGATCACACTCGATGGGTCCCTAGTCAACAAAGCTTCACTAGAAGCGACTAGTATGAAAGATGGCTCTTTATGGCTTACGTTCTGTTAGTCATTGGAATGGGATTTCGGAGTCTGATCATAGATATCATGTGGGACATGATATTGGACGACCCGCCCTGAATATGTGCCATAGATTAAGTCATGAACATATTCAGTGTCGTAGCTTGTCATGTATCCTTAGACCAAGGAGTCTTTGTGATCGCTATGTAGTCAACAACTGAGTTTGACCTGAGCCTAACGTTGTCCGTAACAGGGCTTCCATAACGGCCAGGATTGGCTTGGGGACGGGCTACATGAGTGACACGAAAGGCGGCTAAGGGATTTATCCCTCATACTGAGGTATGGGAAAGATATCGGTTCTCGGCCGCTTGATCGAGAGTGACTGGAAGAATAGCATGGCCATGCACATGATACTGGGTATCATATCTTCAGTCATCTCACATATCAAGGAACGGTGATTGAGAATAATAAGGATGACGGCTCTATGCCTTATCTCAATCAGGATATCGGAGATAAAAGGATAATGACAGGGACGACGGAAAGGTTAGAATCGACAGGGTCGATTCGTTATGTAGTGTCAGGCAATACTAAAGTCTCGTTAGTTGCCACTTAAATAGGATCAAGTAAAATGGGATTTTACGTTGATCTATTGACATGCATAAACCTAAGGGTCACACCGGAGGATGAAACTCATTGACACATTTATGGAGAATGGCCAAAAGGGAGTTGTCTCGGGACATGACCAAAACTGGGTTTTGGGTCATGTGCCCGAGAGTGAATAGGACTTTACGGATCGAGACAAGGCTTGGAGTCTTGGGATTGATCGCGTCGGATAATGTTGGACATTTCCGGTATGGAAGGCATGGAGGCGATGAGCGAATCACGGGACCTCGTTGGAAATGGCCACGGGCCATGTTCCAAGAGGCCCATGAAAGGCCCATGCAACCAAGGCCCATGGAACTAATTAATCAAGTCTTGATTAATTAGTACTAAGTAAGCAAGACAAGGATTAAGGTGTTGGTGATTCACCACCTAACACAATCTTGTCTTGCCATACTTTGTCCTATTTACACCTTACTTGACACCATACTTGTCCCATGCCTTTAGTTGGACAAGTATGGGTTTTGTTATGTTTAAGTCATCTTTTTCCAACATAACAAACACAAGACAAGAATAGGAAACACATTTTCTCTCCCTCTTCCATGGCCATTTCGGGTTTGGCTAGTTTCCACCTCCATGTTTGTGTTCTTGAGTCCTCAAAGAGAAGAACTACGTGGCTTTGATTCCCATGTGGATACGTAGGCGTCTTGGAGACTCAAGCCAATCATTCGTTAACCGGTGTTCTTGTTTTGGTAAGAACTAGTGCTGAATTTTTCTCTTGTGAATCCATTCTTTGTTAGTTGTTTCATGGTTTTAATCGTCTCTTGGTTTTCATTGATTTTCCGCTGCGAGTTGGTTCATCTCCAACCTTACCTCGAGACCCAACAGAAGGAACGCTCACCCCTAGCTGCTTTTCCTACTCGTATTGGTCGCGGGACGGACTAGGTGAGCTCTCGAAGCTTGAAGAGTTAGGAGCGGGAGTCTGGGTTTCCTTTTGAGTCTAACGACGTACGCCTTGTTTTTTTGTCCGCTTGTTGTGACGTACTTTTGAGTTGTAAATTATTATTTTGTTTAATTAAACGGTGTTTTTAAGCGATTTATTTAAAAGGTTTGAAAATGTTTTATTGTCCTAAACGTTCGCGTTCCGGGTTCAGTTCTACTGAATTTGGGGCGTGACAGACTGACTGCGAGGATTCATCCCCTACTATCCCCAAGCATTGACTCTAGAGGAAGAGCTCCCCGGCCTTGGGAAGGCGGTGAAGCTCCCAACGGAGAGGGAGGTGGAAGGCAGTGGTTGCTCCAGTGCGAGGTCTATAAGCTCCTCTAAGGAGATATAAGACTTGAAGACTCGCATTGCTGACCAACAGGCCATGTTCGTGTAATAACTAAAGGATCAACGCAAATTGACGGAGAAGTAGCACAAAGGGATGGGGAAAAGACTTGCTGCCCAAGCAGCAGAACAAGCCAAGTTTCAACATATTTTTACATCTTGTGCATCCTCCCAGCAAGTAGTCATCCCTTCATCAATCAACTCATCTTCAACATACCCGTCATCACCCAACCCGTCTTCAACATCCCCTTCAGCAGCCAACCCGTCTTTGGTATCTACGTCAGCAACCAACCCTTCTTCAGCCCCCCAGTTGTAGTAATGTCACTCCTCACCATTTTCATGTGAACAATATTTATGTGGTTTTTTAACCCGTTGAGTACTGATATTGTTTATTTCGTCGTGGACTTAATATAATGTACTGAATTGTGTGTTGAGTTGAAATAATGTATGAGTCTATGCTATGTAGTTTTGTGGGATTGGGAACATTGGTGCAAGTACAGCCCCATATGGGGCAATGCACAATTGGGTGCAGTATTTTCGAAATATTTTTTTGTTGGTTTTGGCCTAAAGTTGGTCGACAGATACGATCCGTTGGCAAACTAGCACTGCCAATTCTTTGCCAACATATATTATCTATGGGTAAGGTTAAGGACTTTACAACGGATTCTATCCGTGGGTAAGGTTATGCCAACTTTACCAATGGACAATATCCGTAGGTAAGGTTTTTGACTTTGCCAATGGATTATATCCGTAGGTAAGGTTCAGGACTTTACCAATGGACAATATTCGTCAGGCAGGATCACATCCTTAGCCACGGATTGGATCCGTGGCTAAAGTGAGAATACTACCGACATATGCATTTATCCGTCGGCCAAACTCCTGGCCGATGTGACTTGGTCGACGGATCTTGGAGGACGGATAAATACGTTAGCCAAGATCTATGCCAACGGATATGCTTACCTAGGCGACATATATAATCCTTCTGCCAACTACTTATCAGCGGTAATGGTTCATATTATTTATAAAATTGCCACCGCACTTTTGCAACATCTGAAGCTATCATATTTCATGCATCTGAGTACTCTTATTAGTTCGAATTTACACGAAGAATGATTTGTATTTTATAGTTACTCGTGGTCAGGTGCTTTTATTATTGTCATATGGTTATTGTCTGAATCCTCGTGTAGGTGTTATTTGATTATTTATTTTTAATTTTATATAATTATAAACAATCAATTTTTAATTTTATTAAAACAATTATTAGCATGATTATTATTAAAATGTTAATGGTTATTATTTTTAAAGTTTAACATTAAAGCTAATATTTTTTTATAAGCTCTGATTTTTATTAAAAAAAAGGAATTCATTTCAAGGAGAAATGAGGCTAGAGGTCAAAAGACCAGTACATGCTTACAAAGGAGCTTCACTAAAAGGGGATCTATAAGGCCATATCTTATCCCAAGAATAGAAAGAAAGAATAAACCACAAACACGAACAAAACAAGAAAGCAAACTAGTGAAGAACTAAACCACTAGTTTCTTCCGAGCCTTGTGAGATGCATTCCACAAAATCAAAACAGTTGGTGCTGACTTGATGGCACGCTCCCGACTCAAAGATTGAGACCTCGATCTAGTAAAAACAGTGTAAGTGGAGGGACGACTCTGACGAGATGGAGGTTGGAGGAGGGCGTCCTTCCACGGACTGCTAACCTTCTTCTCTGCTTCCTTTAGGGATTCCGACATGTCATCGATAACCGAAACTGAAGCTTCCTGAACCAAAGCTACCAAACAATCCAAAAACCTCTCTAAGTTACTCTGTACTGCTTGAGAATCAACCAAGGAAGCTTGGGCTTTAACCATGCCCTGATTAATGAAAAGCTTATCCGGATACGCAACAACAATAGTGTCACGCCCCAATTTCAGTAAAACCGAACTAGGGACGCGGACATTTAAAACAATAAAACATTTTTAAGCCTTTTACATAAATCACTTTAAAATCGCCATTTGTTCATCAAAAATAATCATTTAAACATTTACAACTTAAAGGTATGTCCCAACAAATGGACAAAAAGCAAGGCATACGTCGCTAGACTCAAAGTAAACCCAGAATCCCGCTCCTAGCTCTTCAAGCTTCAGAAGCTCACCTAGTCCAACCTGCGACCGGTACCTGTAGGAAAAGCAGCTAGGGGTGAGCGTTCGCTCACCACCACGGATAATAGACTGACTACGGCATACTTAGCAGACAATGCCGGTAACACCAACAACCAACTCAACACCGGGGATCACTGTCCCCAAACTCAAGTAACCCGACTAACACCCACACACTGATACTTTCCTCAACCGACTCAACACTCGGACTCGTAATGTAGACCCGGCACAACGATTGACGACCTCCTCCAAAGACACGACAGACAACCACGCAACACCCAAGATCATAAAGGATCGTACACCAAACAAGTTCACAAAGGATCGCATACCAGACAAAATCACAAAGGATCGCATTCTTGTCAGCTGCTCAGTGTCGGTTGCTAACCGGCTGGGCTCGAGCCTGCCCCACGCGCTTTGCCGATCCCTGTCAGGCTCCAGGCGGTCGACCTGTTGGCGATAAACCGAGCTACTTTTCCGATAGCTAGTCGGAAGGGGAGCTGCCCTCTCATCGCCTAAAAACGCTCACAACGTGCCGAGACTCGAACACGGATCAGGCTAGCCAAAGAACGATCGCAACCTGCCGAGACTCGAACACGGATCAGGCCAGCCATAGAACGCTCGCAACTTACCGAGACTCGAACTCGTAAGCCAGCCAAATTTCCACACCACTTCCCGACACAAAGTCGGGTCACGAACCTCGGGCAAACACAATCACAATCACAAGCCAAGTTCAACAAACAGCAACAACACAGGTTCAACACTCCACATGCACTCATGCAGACACCAACAGTAAAGCACGGACTCAACCACCCCACGGGTACTCACGGCCTCCCAAGACACACCAACCGTAACTCACGGGCTCAACAACCCCACGGGCACTCACGGCCTCCCCAGACACACCAACAGTAACTCACGGGCTCAACAACCCCACGGGCACTCACGGCCACCCTAAGACACACCAACAGTAAAACACGGGCTCAACAACCCCACGGGCACTCACGGCCTCCCAAGGCACACCAACAGTAACTCACGGGCTCTCATGGCCACCCAAGACACAACAGTAACACGGGCTCTCATGGCCACCCAAGACACAACAGTAACACGGGCTCTCATGGCCACCCAAGACACAACAGTAACACGGGCTCTCATGGCCACCCAAGACACGATAGTAACACGGGCTCTCATGGCCACCCAAGACACAACAGTAACACGGGCTCTCCTGTCCACCCAAGACACGACAGTAACACGAGCTCTCATGGCCACCCAAGACACGATTTACACAAACAACCTCCGGGCATAACCAATGCCTCAAACAGTCCTAATATCAACGGTTTCGCAATCAACCTCCGGGCATGGTCATATGCCTCCAGTACTTCTAATATCGATAAATTCACAATCAACCTCCGGGCATGGTCATATGCCTCCAGTAATTCTAACATCGATAAGTTCTCTGCTCGTACGACACTACTAAGTGTCACATGCAATTGTAATGTTCGATACATTCCCGAATCATACGACACTACCCGGTGTCGCCTACCTTTCTAATATTCGATAACCTACTTAACCCACGACACCCCAGTGTCACATGCATTTCTACTGTTAACTTTCCCTAGTCAGGGCCGAGATCCGGCTGCTTTTCCCTACCTCTTGAAGCGTATCACAACCGATGCTCGCTCTCCGGCAATGCTCCAAATTTCCCGCTTAGCCTCCTCTTTCCACGGTAGGCGACACGGTCTACAATTATTACAATTTACACACTTTTTAAGTAAGCAGGCGAAACCCGAATTTAAAGAATTAAATGCCCAAACTCAACCCCGACAATGTCGATCACTCCCAAACTTCCCAATTACTCGACATTGTCGATAAAGGGCTCGGAAAAGCCCGATTCACCCGACATGGCGAATCTGCCCGGGTTTTGAAAACGTCCTTCCGGGGCTCCTAAAATTCCCGTTTTCGTTTCTACGGTCTTAGAATAATTTAAGGGTTCCTAGGCACTCGACGGAATCGATTTCCGACTTCCGAGCGATTTAATTCGTGTTTAAAGTTTCTAAACCCGAAATTCCAACTTTCACAATTTAATTCCAAATTTCGATCTGGGTGTGGATTAACGACTTGGAGAACTTCCTAAACCACCCGAACACGAAAACCCGATACCCGGGCATGTGGGCCCCACACGGCCACAATGGAAAAATTTCCCTTTTGCCCCAAAACGTTTATAACGAACCCCAAACCTCAACCATTCATCTTTAAACCAATTCTAACCAAAACCCAACCATATTTGAATCGTTTAAACTCAAACCCTAAAATTCGAACTTAACAAAACGAAAATCGGTTAGGTGCTCACCGTAGAGAATGACGGTGTGAACTCGATTCTTCTATCGTTGAGACGATCCAACGGCTTGATGAACGAGAAACGTCACAAATCCCCCAAGCCTCTTCTCTTTTTCTCTCTTCTTCTCTCTTCCTTCTATCTACTTTCTCTCTCTAAAACTCACCCTTTTTCACAAAATGGCCGAACATCACAATGCCTTTCATCTTTGTATTTTTCAAAAACACAACACTTTCCATATTTACAAAACTAACCCTCAAGTCCCATCTTTTGTTTTGTCCAATAAACCTAACACCACCACTTGTGTGACATGTGGAAAATGAGTCCCACACCTTTTAGAAAATATCTCCTAGATATTTCCAATCAGATTCGCGAAATTCGGACGTTTCGGGCCCCGAACGAGCACTTTTTCCAAGAAATTACGAAACTTCATGGGCTACAAGGAAACGGCTCAACTAAGACCGCCGCGACGACGGCTAAGCTTTTTGGATCCAAAACGGTCCTCGAATGGACCAAAACGTCGCTCGGTTGACTTTTCCAGCGAAAAGTCAACATTTCCCAAATTGGTCAGAAAGTTGCCCTAAGTCCCCCGGAACTCACTTTGGTCGATATCGGGGTCAAATTACGTCAGGTATGACCCTCGGGGTCAAATTTAGGTTCAATCAAGTGTGTGCTGAATTTTTTTAAATTTTCCTGTTTTTCGCAGATTTGACTGGCGTTGACCGGGAGTGGTTATTACAATTAGAGTTTTGTGTTGCGTGACCGGAAAGCAAAGAGACTCTGCCCAAAAAATCCATGCAGGTTCGGTCTTCAACAAAACAAGTCACAGTCAAACCGTCCGGGACGTACGCAGGAGAAACGAATGTTAATCTTAGTGACCGTAGTCCAATCGTAAATGTCCATATGTAAATATCATCATCATCATTAATAAAATTAAAGTGACGTTATATTACTTATGTGTTGGAGTAATATATCGATGTGTGTTTTGATCTATGCCCACCATGCGAATCGAACCATAGATCGAGATAGATCGCTCTCGATGGGTTCCTAGTCAACAAAGCTTCACTAGAAGCGACTAGTATGAAATATGGCTCTTTATGGTTTACGTTCTGTTAGTCATTGGAATGAGATTCCGGAGTCTGATCATAGATATCATGTGGGACATGATATTGGACGACCGGCATGAATATGTTCCATAGATCAAGTCATGAACATATTCATTGTCGTATCTTGTCATGTATCCTTATACAAAGGAGTCTTTGTGATTGTTATGCAGTAAACAACTGAGTTTGACCTAAGTCTAACGTTGTCCGTAACAAGGCTTTCATAACGGCTAAGATTGGCTTGAAGACGAACTGTATGACTGACACGAAAGACTACTAAGGAATTTATCCCTCATACTACGGCATGGGAAAGATATCGGTTCTCGACCGCTTGATCGAGAGTGACTGAAAGAATAGCATGTCCATGCACATAGTATTGGGTATCATATATTCAGTCATCTCACATATCAAGGAACAGTTATTGAGAATAATAAGGATGACGGCTCTATGCCTTATCCCAATCAAGATACCAGTGATAAAAGGATACTGACAGGGACGACATAAAGGTTAGAGTTGACCTGGTTGATTCGTTATGCAGTGTCAGGCTATACTAAAGTCTCGTTAGTTTCCACTTATGTAGGATCGAGTAAAATAGGATTTTACATTGATCTACCGACATGCATAAACCTAAGGGTCACATTGGAGGATGAAACTCATAAACACATTTATGGAGAATGGACAAGAGGGATTGATCGCGTCGGATAATGTTGGACATATCCGGGATGGAAGGCGTGGCGATGAGCGCATCACAGGACCTCATCGTGAATGGACACGGGCCATCACCCGCGACGCCCATGGGCGGCCCATGCCACCAAAGGCCCATGGAACCAACTAGTTAAGTCTTAACTAAATGGTTCTAACTAAACTAGTTAGATTAGGTGTCACGCCCCAATTTCAATAAATCGAACTCGGGACGCGAACGTTTAAAATAAGAAAACACTTTGAAACCATTTCCATTAAAACACTTACAATACCAGTTTAGTTCAAAAAAATAATAATTACAATTTTATACACGTTCCAATAAGTGGACAAACGTAGGTATCCGTCACTAGACTAAAAAACAACCCAGACTCCGCTCCTAGCTCCACAAGCTTCGAGAGCTCACCTAGTCCGTCCTGTGATCAGTACCTGTATGAAAAGCAGCTAGGGGTGAGCGTTCGCTCACCACCACGGATAACAGACTGACTACGGCATAATTAGCAGACAATGCCGGTAACACCAATAATAAAGTCTACACCGGGGGACACTGTCCCCAACCCAAGGACTCTGACTGATCATACACCCACTGTTACCTTCCTTGACCAACTCAACACTTTGACACGTAAAGTAGACCCAACACAACGATCACGACCTCTCCCAAGGACTCGAAAGAAACGACGCAACACCAAACAAGATCACAAAGGATCGCACACCAAACAAGATCACAAAGGATCGCAAACCAGCTACTCAGTAACCTCCCTCACTCAGGTCCAGGATCGACCTATCGCAATTCCTCGACACTAAGTCGGATCAGGCTGTCGACCTTTGCAGTTCATCGACACTAAGTCGGATCAGGCTGTCGACCTATCACACTCACAACCACCGAACCACACACGCGCGGCCAGGACCCCTTTACTGATGGGCGGGCCCCCTACCCCGTCTGAACGTGCAGACGCGTGTGATCGAGGACCCCCGTTTAATGAAGCGGGCCCACAACCTCAGGTAACCACAATGACAATCACAAACACAGTTCAACAAACAGCAACAACACAAGTTCAGCACTCCACAGGCACTCATGGCCACCCAAGACACCAACCCTAAAACACGGACTCAACAGACCCACAGGCACTCACGGCCTCCCAAGATACACCAACAGTGACTCACGGGTCAACGACCCCACGGGCACTCGCAGCCACTCAAAACCACCAATAGTAACGACACAGGTTCACAACCCCACGGCACTCACGGCCGCCCCAAAACATTAACAGTAAGACACGGGCACTCATGGCCACCCAAGACACCAATTTAAATACACGGGCTCTCATGGCCACCCAAGACACCAACAATTAAATACGGGCTCTCATGGCCACCCAAGACACCAATTTAAATACACGGGCTCTCAAGCCACCCAAACTCAACAATAAATAACGCACAACAACCTCCGGCATACTCAATGCCTCCAACAGTCCTAAGATCACTAATTTCACAAACAACCTCCGGGCATGGCCATATGCCTCCAGTAATTCAATTATCGCTAAGTTCTCTGATCCTACGACACTACTAAGTGTCACATGCTTTTCTCATAAACGCTACAATCCCGTATCATGCATTTCTAATATTCGATAACCTACACAACCCACGACACCCCGGTGTCACATGCAATTCTACAGTTAACTTTCCCTAGTCAGGGCCGAGATCCGCCTACTTTTCCCTACCTCGTAAACAACTCCAAAAGCGCTCCACTAAAACCCGAGATGATCCCAGTCACTCGCCGAGCTTCCCTTTGCCTCGGTCCGCAGCACGATCTAAAAGAACACCAAGCCACAAATTAATAACGGTTCCGCCGTTAAGTTAAAGGTTACGATTAGTCCAGTTTAAATCCGACAGTTGTCTTTTACGCTCGAGCGGGATAAAAGTGGGATTACGACGGATCGGGTTCGAGCACCCGCGCACCGAACCCAGATTGATCCAAAACCCGGTTAAAACCAATTTTAACTCGAAACCGTCTTTGAAACTACTTTTCTTTATCTAATTCCGACCTTGATTTTAAAACAGAACGATTCTTTCAGTTCTTTTCCAAACTCAATATTTTGGTCCAAACCTTTCTAAATCCGATCTGATTTCGTTTTCCCTTTTCGATTTAACTTAACTCAAGTTCCATTTTAACGACCAACTTTCGTTTTAAAACCCATTTAATTTAACCCGATCTAGTTTTACCAAATTTCTTAAGAACTCAAAACTGATTTTCCCTTTTTCAATTGTTTTTCGTTTCAACCAAAATTCCTTTTCAAATTAAACTCTGATTTTCTTTCCGTTTTAAAACAACTTTGTTTTCTCATTTAACGGATCTGAGTCGTTTTTAATTACTTTCCCTTTTACCCGATATTTTTCATTAGTTTTGTGCTTCAACCAAGCTATGCCCAACTTGTCCAGATCCAAGTAGAAACACAGAGTAAAACCGATCAGATTCAAGGCAAATACGGGACAGAATATAAAGCAGGAAGACGTTAAGGAAACGAAACCGGCCACCGGCGAAGCCATCGCCGGCGACCAAACGTCGTGGGTGAGGTTTCTCACCGTAGGAAAATAGAGGACGGTGGCGGGCTGGTTGAGCACGGCGGAGGTTCGCCTCGGATCCGGACGGCTCGGTCCCGTCCCAGATCTGATGAGCTCGCCGGCGACGGCAGGAGCTCGGGTTAGAGGAAGACGAGGTCGGATCTGAGAGGGGGAACGGAGATGGAGAACGACAGCCAGCGGCGCTGGCTCGCTCGGCCGCGTGCGGTGGTTGGGTCTCGGACGGAGAGGAGAAGAGGAGAGGGTCGGAGAGGACGAGCTCGGGCTCGGTCGTGTCCCAGGTGAGCTTGTCTCGCCGGAGATCTTGACAGGGAGGTTGGGTCTCGGTGAGGAAGAGGGAGGTGGAAGACGAGCTGTGAGGGCGGGTGGTGGCCGGATCTAGACGGAGGCGAGCGTGAGGGGCGGAGTAGGGCGGCGACGGCGGTCTGAGACGAGGAGGAGACGGTGGCGGGACGAGGGCGTGGCTGCGAAGCCGAGCGGAGAGGAGCTCGGAACGGTGGCGTCGTGGATGGACGGAGATGGCTGAGAGGTGAGGGAGAGGGTGGTCGGGGACGGCCGGCGACGGCGTCTGTGAGGGGCGTGGTGAGAGGGTCGAGACGAGAGAGAGCTGGGGAAGGCGAGAGGGGAGTGGGTGGTCAGGTTCCCGAGCTGGTCGGAGGCGGTGGTTCGGGCGGCGGCTGGTGCGTGGAGAGAAGGGTCGGAAGGTTCGAAGAAGACGAAGACGAAGGAGTGAGGGGAGTGAGGGCTGCGCAGGAACGAAGAAGAGGGGAAAGTGACGCTGCCGAACCCTAAATTCGGCTTATAAAGCCCGGGCTTGGGCCGGGTCGGCCCGGTCCAGCCCAATTCAATTTTTTTTAACACTTAGCGCAAACCTAACCGACGATTCTAATTACAAAAGAATACCCCTTTTTAAATAAGCGGGTTTTACAGTCTACCCCCCTTAATGGAATTTCGTCCGCGAAAATTTAGAACAACGCCCAAATACGATACAATGAAAAATACATACCCTGAAAGGTTTCGCGGTAGGTAGGGGATCCTGGGGTCCGGGAGTCGGTAACTGCATACACTCTTCCCTCCGACTCCTGCTGCCTCTGACCCGGCGCACTGGCTGCCGGATACACATAGCTCCGTTGCTGTCTCGGAGTCGGCGTGCTCGTCGATGGCTACGAAAACCTCGACTGCTGACCCTGACTGGGGCGGCCTCTGGGCGACCGCGGGGTATACAACTGTTGTGGTCGTCGCGTTGACGTTGCCATAACCGGCTCAGGGCACCTTGCAACGGCGTGCCCGAGCTGGTGGCACCGGAAACACCTCCTATGGTCAGCCCTCGGCTCCATGTCCTGGCCTACACGGCTGGTCGCCGGCTGCGTTGTGAGTCCTCCTTCCATCGGACACTCTCGCTGCATGTGGTCTGGCTGCCCGCAGCTATAGCATCCCAACTGTCTCCTTGAAGCGACTGGCCCCACTAATGCCACTAACGCCCTCTGTCTTGCTCCGTTCTACTGTGCCTGTGGCCTGAAGAACCCCGTGGTCCTCTGTCTCATCGGGTCTCGAGACTCGGACTCCCCTGCCACACTGATCGGCCGCTGTCGAACCTCGCGGGTCCTGGACGCATCCCGGACATCCTGCTCCACTGTCACTGCAGTGTCTCGCGACCTCGAGGTGAGGACTCGGTCCCGAGTCACCGGCCTTAGTTCCTCCTCGAACCTCAGGCCACGGTTCTGCTCTGTCGCCACCGTCTTTGGCGCGACTCTGGTCAGGGCCGTGAATCTGGCCTCGTATTCTGCCACTGACATCTCCTCCTGATGCAGGTCCAGAAACTGCCGATGTCGGTCCAACCGAGCCGACATTCGACTGGCGACGATCGCCGCCAAACTCTGTACTGCCCTGGTCAGCTCGTTCAGGGCGGTCGTGGTGGGAGGGTTTGCGACCGGCGGGGCGCGGGGTGTGCCCGTAGATGGTCCCGCATCGCTCCTCCTGTCTTCTCCGACAGGAGTACCCTGGGCTTCCGCGTACTCAGCGGGCACAACGGTGGGCACCCGTCCTGGTGTCCCTGCTGACCGTCCCCCTCTGCCACGCGCGGGCGCCCGTCCCCACGTCATAGCTGATCTTCTTTGTCTGCCCCGAGCCATGTCTCAGTGTCCTCTGCACGGATACACGCAAACGTTCAATTTGCGAACTCAAATGAAGACACAAGCTCGAACACACTAACGTTCACACGGTCTACGTCTACCCCAACGCACTTGTTACTAACGTCACACCGTTCACGCTAATCATACTTTAATCATAACACGTAGGCGGAAAATCTCAAATTTAACCACACAAACGTACACTAAGCCCTCATCCGGTCCTTTATGCACTTACTTATAACTTTCCGCAACCGAACCAGTGTTCGCTACTCGTCCCTTGCGGGAAAAGTAGTAAAGGGGATGAGCGTTATGCTCACCTCCACGGACACCCGTTCGATTATGGCATACTAGTAACGCACCAAGGACTTACCACTCTAGTCAGGAAAACACCATCCTAAACCTACTGCCAACACGTCACACTACTCAAGTCATTAACACCTCAATCACTCTTTTACGTAAGGGAAACATCGAAATGGGGATTATGTTCTCAATTCAACGACTACTATTGCTTACAACCTCAATACCCCAACACAACCGTGAACACCGCCACGCAGAGCCAACACTCAACTTGCACAATCAAACGGTGAGAAGGACAACTCGGGACGCGAACGTTTAAAATAAGAAAACACTTTGAAACCATTTCCATTAAAACACTTACAATACCAGTTTAGTTCAACAAAATAATAATTACAATTTTATACACGTTCCAATAAGTGGACAAAAGTAGGTATCCGTCACTAGACTCAAAAACAACCCGGACTCCGCTCCTAGCTCCATAAGCTTCGAGAGCTCACCTAGTCCGTCCTGTGATCAGTACCTGTAGGAAAAGAAGCTAGGGGTGAGCGTTCGCTCACCACCACGGATAACATACTGACTACGGCATAATTAGCAGACAATGCCGATAACACCAATAATAAAGTCTACACCGGGGGACACTGTCCCCAACCCAAGGACTCTGACTGATCATACACCCACTGTTACCTTCCTTGACCAACTCAACACTTTGACACGTAAAGTAGACCCGACACAACGATCACGACCTCTCCCAAGGACTCGAAAGAAACGACGCAACACCAAACAAGATCACAAAGGATCGCACACCAAACAAGATCACAAAGGATCGCAAACCAGCTGCTCAGTAAACTCCCTCACTCAGGTCCAGGATCGACCTATCGCAATTCCTCGACACTAAGTCGGATCAGGCTGTCGACCTTTGCAGTTCATCGACACTAAGTCGGATCAGGCTGTCGACCTATCACACTCACAACCACCGAACCACACACGCGCGGCCAGGACCCCTTTACTGACGGGCGGGCCCCCTACCCCGTCTGAACGTGCAGACGTGTGTGGTGGATGACCCCCATTTAATGAAGCGGGCCCACAACCTCAGGTAACCACAATGACAATCACAAACACAGTTCAACAAACAGCAACAACACAAGTTCAGCACTCCACAGGCACTCATGGCCACCCAAGACACCAACCCTAAAACACGGACTCAACAGCCCCAAAGGCACTCACGGCCTCCCAAGATACACCAACAGTGACTCACGGGTCAACGACCCCACGGGCACTCGCGGCCACTCAAAACCACCAATAGTAACGAAACGGGTTCACAACCCCACGGCACTCACGGCCGCCCCAAAACATCAACAGTAAGACACGTGCACTCATGGCCACCCAAGACACCAATTTAAATACACGGGCTCTCATGGCCACCCAAGACACCAATTTAAATACACGGGCTCTCAAGCCACCCAAACTCAACAATAAATAACGCACAACAACCTCCGGCATACTCGATGCCTCCAACAGTCCTAAGATCACTAGTTTCACAAACAACCTCCGGGCTGTTAGTCTTAGTGCCCGTAGTTCAATCCTAAATGTCCAAATGTATATATCATCGTTAGCAATAAAATTAAAGCGGCTTTATATTACTTATGTGTTGGAGTAATATATCGATGTGTGCTCTGATCTGTGCCCACCATGCGAATAGAACCATAGATCGAGATAGATCACACTCGATGGGTCCCTAGTCAACAAAGCTTCACTAGAAGCGACTAGTATGAAAGATGGCTCTTTATGGCTTACGTTCTGTTAGTCATTGGAATGAGATTCCGGAGTCTGATCATAGATATCATGTGGGACATGATATTGGATGACCCGCCCTGAATATGTGCCATAGATTAAGTCATGAACATATTCAGTGTTGTAGCTTGTCATGTATCCTTAGACCAAGGAGTCTTTGTGATCGCTATGTAGTCAACAACTGAGTTTGACCTGAGCCTAACGTTGTCCGTAACAGGGCTTCCATAATGGCCAGGATTGGCTTGGGGACGGGCTACATGAGTGACACGAAAGACTGCTAAGGGATTTATCCCTCATACTAAGGTATGGGAAAGATATTTGTTCTCGGCCGCTTGATCGAGAGTGACTGGAAGAATAGCATGGCCATGCACATGATACTGGGTATCATATCTTCAGTCATCTCACATATCAAGGAACGGTGATTGAGAATAATAAGGATGACGGCTCTATGCCTTATCTCAATCAGGATATCGGAGATAAAAGGATAATGACAGGGACGACGGAAAGGTTAGAATTGACAGGGTCGATTCGTTATGTAGTGTCAGGCAATACTAAAGTCTCGTTAGTTGCCACTTAAATAGGATCAAGTAAAATGGGATTTTACGTTGATCTATTGACATGCATAAACCTAAGGGTCACACCGAAGGATGAAACTCATTGACACATTTATGGAGAATGGCCAAAAGGGAGTTGTCTCGGGACATGACCAAAATTGGGTTTTGGGTCATGTGCCCGTAAGTGAATAGGACTTTACGGATCGAGACAAGGCTTGGAGTCTTGGGATTGATCGCGTCGGATAATGTTGGACATTTCCGGTATGGAAGGCATGGAGGCGATGAGCGAATCACGGGACCTCGTTGGAAATGGCCACGGGCCATGTTCCAAGAGGCCCATGAAAGGCCCATGCAACCAAGGCCCATGGAACTAATTAATCAAGTCTTGATTAATTAGTACTAAGTAAGCAAGACAAGGATTAAGGTGTTGGTGATTCACCACCTAACCCAATCTTGTCTTGCCATACTTTGTCCTATTTACACCTTACTTGACACCATACTTGTCTCATGCCTTTAGTTGGACAAGTATGGGTTTTGTTATGTTTAAGTCATCTTTTTTCAACATAAAAAAGACAAGACAAGAATAGGAAACACATTTTCTCTCCCTCTTCCATGGCCATTTCGGGTTTGGCTAGTTTCCTCCATTTTTGTGTTCTTGAGTCCTCAAAGAGAAGAACTACGTGGCTTTGATTCCCATGTGGATACGTAGGCGTCTTGGAGACTCAAGCAAATCATTCGTTAACCGGTGTTCTTGTTTTGGTAAGAGATAGTGCTGAATTTTTCTCTTGTTAATCCATTCTTTGTTAGTTGTTTCATGGTTTTAATCGTCTCTTGGTTTTTATTGATTTTCCGCTGCGAGTTGGTTCATCTCCAACCCTACCTCGAGACCTAACACGGGCATGGTCATATGCCTCCAGTAATTCAATTATCGCTAAGTTCTCTGATCCTACGACACTACTAAGTGTCACATGCTTTTCTCATAAACGCTACAATCCCGTATCATGCATTTCTAATATTCGATAACCTACACAACCCACGACACCCGGGTGTCACATGCAATTCTACAGTTAACTTTCCCTAGTCAGGGCCGAGATCCGCCTACTTTTCCCTACCTCGTAAACAACTCCAAAAGCGCTCCACTAAAACCCGAGATGATCCCAGTCACTCGCCGAGCTTCCCTTTGCCTCGGTCCGCAGCACGATCTAAAAGAACACCAAGCCACAAATTAATAACGGTTCCGCCGTTAAGTTAAAGGTTACGATTAGTCCAGTTTAAATCCGACAGTTGTCTTTTACGCTCGAGCGGGATAAAAGTGGGATTACGACGGATCGGGTTCGAGCACCCGCGCACCGAACCCAGATTGATCCAAAACCCGGTTAAAACCAATTTTAACTCGAAACCGTCTTTGAAACTACTTTGCTTTATCTAATTCCGACCTTGATTTTAAAACAGAACGATTCTTTCAGTTCTTTTCCAAACTCAATATTTTGGTCCAAACCTTTCTAAATCCGATCTGATTTCGTTTTCCCTTTTCGATTTAACTTAACTCAAGTTCCATTTTAACGACCGACTTTCGTTTTAAAACCCATTTAATTTAACCCGATCTAGTTTTACCAAATTTCTTAAGAACTCAAAACTGATTTTCCCTTTTTCAATTGTTTTTCGTTTCAACCAAAATTCCTTTTCAAATTAAACTATGATTTTCTTTCCGTTTTAAAACAACTTTGTTTTCTCATTTAACGGATCTGAGTCTTTTTTAATTACTTTCCCTTTTAACCGATATTTTTCATTAGTTTTGTGCTTCAACCAAGCTATGCCCAACTTGTCCAGATCCAAGTAGAAACACAGAGTAAAACCGATCAGATTCAAGGCAAATACGGGACAGAATATAAAGCGGGAAGACGTTAAGGAAACGAAACCGGCCACCGGCGAAGCCATCGCCGGCGACCAAACTTCGTGGGTGAGGTTTCTCACCGTAGGAAAATAGAGGACGGTGGCGGGCGGGTTGAGCACGGCGGAGGTTCGCCTCGGATCCGGACGGCTCGGTCCCGTCCCAGATCTGATGAGCTCGCCGGCGACGGCGGGAGCTCGGGTTAGAGGAAGACGGGGTCGGATCTGAGAGGGGGAACGGAGATGGAGAACGACAGCCAGCGGCGCTGGCTCGCTCGGCCGCGTGCGGTGGTTGGGACTCGGACGGAGAGGAGAAGAGGAGAGGGTCGGAGAGGACGAGCTCGGGCTCGGTCGTGTCCCAGACGAGCTTGTCTCGCCGGAGATCTGGAGAGGGAGGTCGGGTCTCGGTGAGGAAGAGGGAGGTGGAAGACGAGCTGTGAGGGTGGGTGGTGGTCGGATCTGGACGGAGGCGAGCGTGAGGGGCGGAGTAGGGCGGCGACGGCGGTCTGAGACGAGGAGGAGACGGTGGCGGGACAAGGGCGTGGCTGCGAAGCCGAGCGGAGAGGAGCTCGGAACGGTGGCGTCGTGGCTGGACGGAGATGGCCGAGAGGTGAGGGAGAGGGTGGTCGGGGACGGCCGGCGACGGCATCTGTGAGGGGCGTGGTGAGAGGGTCGAGACGAGAGAGAGCTGGGGAAGGCGAGAGGGGAGTAGGTGGTCGGGTTCCCGAGCTGGTCGGAGGCGGTGGTTCGGGCGGCGGCTGGTGCGTGGAGAGAAGGGTCGGAAGGTTCGAAGAAGACGAAGACAAAGGAGTGAGGGCTGCGCAGGAACGAAGAAGAGGGGAAAGTGACGCTGCCGAACCCTAAATTCGGCTTATAAAGCCCGGGCTTGGGTCGGGTCTGAGACTTGGGCCGGGTCGGCCCGGTCCAGCCCAATTCAATTTTTTTTTTAACACTTAGCGCAAACTTAACCCGACGATTCTAATTACAAAAGAATACCCCTTTTTAAATAAGCGGGTTTTACATTAGGTAGTTGGTGATTCAATCCACCAACTTACCACCAACTTCTATCTACTTAACATCATCCTTTGTCCTATTTAATATTATTCTATTATGTTGATGGGATAAGATGACTTAAGAGTCATCTTTTCAACATAATAAGACACAACACACAAAAAGAAGAACAACTTCTCTCTTCCTTCCCCACAATTTCGGCCAAACTTGTGTTCTTCCTCCATTTTTTGTTCTTGAGTCCTCGTGAGAAGAACGGCGTGGCTTTGATTCCTAAGAGGATACATATCCGTCTAGGAGACTTAAGCCAAATAATTCGTTACTCGGTGTTCTTCACTTGGTATAAAAATGCTGATATTTTTTTTCTTGTGATTCTAATCTTTCATAGTTGTTTCATGGTTTTATGGTCTCTTTGTGCTAATTGCTTTCCCGCTGCGAATTTGTTTATCTCGTAACCTACCAAGAGACCCAACAACAAAATCAAAATTCAAAACAGGATCGGGAAGAGATTGACAAATAAACTGATCGATCTCTGCGCGAACCAGCTAGGGAGACTGAGCTTCGATCAATGGCTTAACATCATCCCGTCCTTCAGCTTCAACCTCTCTGCATAACCAAGGAACCTGGGTGATTTGGACCTCCACTACCAGAAAGCTGCGACAGAACAACAAAACTACCGATGCTCTGTTTCGGAACTCCAATCCCTTTGGCTGGAAAAGGTTTCAATTCAGGTCGAGCAAAGGTCACAAAAAATCTTATGACCATTGTATTTAAAACCATTATACACATCAATGGCCTATTGAGCTGAAACAGGGGACTGAAAATCCAGAATTCTGAAGAACCTGCCTTTGCGATTGGGACGTTTAAGAATAATAGTATATACAATCTCGCCAAACTCTCCAAAGGTACAATGAATCCACTCATCCGATATAGAGTATGCCACATTGTACAAAAAAGCTTAGTACCTGACACGTTCTTGGATGGTAACGGCTCCTTCCCCTTTGTAGAATGGATTACTGGAGTAATCGCTTGGTCTCTGTAATCGTAAAGCTCTTGAACTTGAGCTTCTTCAACCTCTATTCTACAAGCAGAAAAGCCGTCTAAAGCATCAACCAAGGGAGAATCCTGCACATTGTTCTGAGCTCCTGCGACCACTCTACAACTTCGTCATTTGCGATTCACACCCAAGCCAGACTTTGACACAATCTACCAAAACCCATATCATTTTTCAGATCCGAAGCCAACTGTGCAGAAGAAAACAAACGACCATCCTTCACGAACAATCGAGATGAAGCACAATCCGCACAAAAATTCGACATCTTTCTCAGAAAACGAATACCACATACATCGCAAAATGTGGCCTTGCGATTTCCAAGCCTGAGAGAATCGTTCATCTCGCATACAGAAGTATTTTAAAGCTAATATTTATATATCATAAAATATATATTTTTTTTAATATCTTCAATATTTTTTATTTTTTAGAAACAAAATATTTGTTATTCTCATCGCTGCCTCTCTCTCCCTACCTAATCAAGTCGTTGTTGAACGTTGTCGCATGAACCTACCTTTGGTGTTCATCAACCTCCTCTCCAATCATCTGCCTGTCCACCATCACCATGGCATTGAACGATAAGATATGGCGACATATGAAGGTATCTCCGACAATCCTCCCCCAATCCACTCTACATCAACCACTTTATGGTATTGGTTTTTCCACCTCCGATACCCCCACCACCACTATCAGCTGTACCCCCACCACTCCCACCTCTCCATAGACCACGCCTCTTAATTGCGACCCATGAATCCGTACCCTTGTTAGTAGAACGGAAAGGTATGAATATGGCCCTACCATGGAAGCCAGCGGGGGAGGATTCCTACATGACATATCCCCTACTACTCGAATTCTATTGTCACGAGTTAGAGAAGTGGCTGCTCCTTCAAACACAACCGTTATGGACGGACGCTGAACCCCTCCCGACAATGGCGGAGCCATTTTTTTCAGTTGGGGGGGGGGGGGGGGGGCACCAACTTTTTTTTTTCGTGATGATACATAACGTTCAAATAATATAAACTAACATTAAAGATATTCCTATCACTTAAAAAATAATAAATTACTACTTATTACACGATGTATCGACGATATTTATTATTTTTAAAGTATTGTAGAACACCAATACAATAAAAATACACATTTTTCTTGCTATATACGATCATACGATCACTCATTCATTCTCATTGATGATATTCATATAAGAGAATACTCCCTACAGACGAGTATTGAATTGTATGATTAGATTTAATGTAGTAAACTAATTGATACATGTAATTTATTTTTGTCTCTTTCATTTTTTCAACAAAAGCATCAATACCTTTCATATTTTTGAATGTCAAGTGGTGTTTCAAGAGTAATAAGATCTACTACAGAAAAATCTTGAGGAGAATACCTAACAAGTTTGATCAACATTTGCTTATAATAAGTTGTAGAATTAATCGTTTGGAAATAAGCATGACATGCATGAAAGAAAATTTGTATTCACCTCGTTGAATAAATCGTTTAATTTTGTAGAGAACTTAAAAACTCAATTGATGGTAGCCTCAAACCCTAAATTATAGTTTAAATAAAAAAATTGAATAAACTAACTAAGAAATTTAAATAATAAAAAACACAATTTTTTTAGGAAATTTAAATAATAATAGATATGAACAATTAAAATTTTGGAATAATAAAAAATATAAAGAAATTATGAATTTTTGAATAATATTAAATCTATATACAATTAAGAAACTTAAATAATGTATAATATAAAACAGATAGAAAACTAAATTTATGGAAAATCTAGAATTAAGATATCGGTTAAAATTTCAGGGGGCACATATAGAAACATACAAAAGTTAAAATGAAAAAAATAATAAAAACTAAAAAATTAGGTATTAAAACTCATTATTAAAATATTTGGGGGGGGGGGGGGGCACGAGCCCCCTGGGCCCTTACTACATCCGCCACTACCTCCCCGAGCAACATCTGATACCACATAACACATTGAAAGCACTAATAAATAAATCAGGACCTCTGGGAGGAGAAACACTGGATCAACATCTCCACGATAAGGTTCCTTGGCCTCATAGGATGTATTTAGATGAATGGTAGAAATGGCCGGTATTGCGACTATGGCCACCACTAAAGAAGGAAGTGAAACTCTGTAGAACCCGCTTCGCTTAAAAGTGTAGTAAAGTGCAATCTGGAAACGTCAAGGGGTGAATTTGTAACAACTAAATTTTGAGAAAAGAAAAAAAAAGGGGAAAAGAGAGAGTGACAGCATTGTGGGCCGAGCTCGGATTTGGGCCAGCTCGGGCCCATTCGCACCAGCTGCGCGGTCCAGCCTCCAAGCCCAGCCCAGAACCGCGCGACTCCTCTATAAATAGGGGCCGAACCCTAATTCGGGGTACTGTTCACCCAGCCCTCTCGACCCTTCGTCTTCCCCTCGCCAGAATCCTCTCGACCCCGCCGTCGCACGTCCAGAACCTCGCCGGAAAACGTCTCCGTCCTCCTTCCTCCCACCGCCACACCTCTCCCACCTCCGCCAGCCTCTTCTCCTTCTGCTTCTTCTCAAGCGAGCCCCTAAAACCCAGAGAACCCCTCTGCCCCGTCCTCCTTCTTCCTCGAGCCAAACGAACCGGCGCCGTCAACGGGAACCTCGGACTCGCCGTGAGTGTCAGAAGCCGTGGGTGTCCGTCTCGACCCTCCTCACGCCGCCCCTCTTCCTCCCTGCCCTCACCGCGCCTGAAATCGTCCTTCTCCGAGCCCGATTCGAACGAGTTCGGTCGGAACCCTCGCCGGCGACCTCGAACTCGCCAGATCTGAGACGAGGTCGGGTCTTGGGTCACGCCTGAGCCGTCGCCGAGAACCTGACGTTCATCCCCGCCCCTTCTTCCTCCCCGTTCGAACCTCTGCAGCGCCGTGGGTGGTGGCCGGAGAACGCCGGAGCTGCTGGAGCTGGTTCCAGCCCAGAGACGAGACGGGACCAAGCCTCGGGCCAGCTCTGGTTTGGGCCAGACGAGTTTTGGGCCGAGTGGGCCTTGGGCCTGGGGAGAGATCTGGCCGGACAGAACAGAAAATGGGCTTTGGCCCATTGTGGACTCGGGCCTTGGGCCCATTTGGACTCCAGGATCGGATCTGGACCGGGTTCGGGTTCGGATCCGAGTCTTTCGGACTGTTAACTGAAACCGTTTTAAAAGCAGATTTAATTAATCGGTTTAACGAACTCAAGGTGAGATTTTGGACTGGGTAAATTGTGGCTAAATCAGAGAACCGTTGGACTGTTATCATTATTGATTTGGACATTTTATGTGTCAACCTAGACGGGACTTCGCCCGAGAACGAAGATGTTGGACCCGAGCTAGAAGAGCAAAGATCACGCCGGGACCCGAGTGAAGAACGGAGTAGTGACCACCGGACTTCATCAAAGCGTTGAGAGCAGGACCTTGAGGTAGGGAAAGCCCTAACCTCTCGTTTATGATGCGTAGTATGCATGCTAGGTTAATAAAATTGGAAAAGGTCCTAGAAATGCCTATAGGATGCAAACAACTAGCTTGATCGTCTTACTAATAACCGGAATTGTCTAGTGGTGACCGATTAGGATGCCAATCACTAGTGTAATTCGCTTTCAATACTTGGGAATTGATTGTCTGGTAGAGGAGCCTTGGCAAAGCCCTCGGATTAGTTGCGTGTTAGGATCACATGCTTGGTTGTTGATTGCTTAGTGGATAGGCTAAAGAGTCTAATGAAACTAGAGTAGCTCGTATGATTGAATGCTAAATAGTTGTTCACTTGCTGATTGATTTGTTGAATATAACTTGATTGATTGAGTATTTATCTTAATATAATTGTTGATTGAACGGATGATCGAGTATGACTGGTTGTGCCACGGGGCACAATCAGGTGATCGATGTACCGCTGGTTCGTGACAGGTAAGTATACGGTAAGTATGGAGTGTTTTGGATGTCTTGATTATGATGAAAGTGTGATCTGTTGAGCGTTGATTGGTGACCCATTTATACTTGTTCCTTTATTCTTATTCTTGAATGCATGCTCGTTTCTTGGTTTGTCTGTTGGTTTGCTTGGTTCGGTACTACACCGGGGGGGGGGGGGGGGGGGGGGTAATCCGGTGCCGTTGTGGTGGTTGGAGTTGGACAGATACAGTGAGATATGGACTGAGTATTGGAGCCTGAGGGCATTGGTTATTGGATATCACAAGGGTTAATTATTGACAGATTGTTTGGGTTACTTCTCGAGAGATGGTTACTAAGGTTCCACCCAAGGATGTGCGTCCCCATCGAGCACTACCTTGGTTCCCTATGATATATGGTCCTTTGGAAGTATTTCTGGGAATCCCGATGATAAGCGCCCATTTGGGATTGTTTCCGGTGCCCCAACGCATGTGCGTCCTCTGGACCGAGGGAAAATCTGACATGATGTGGATACTCTGGTAGATCGGATTATGGGAACCGAGGTGATCCCAGAATCTATCCACGGATCGGAGGCTTGAGAAAGCAAGGGGTTGGCAAGATACTGATATATCCCAGTTGACTAATATTCGTCTTTTGAAACATTTATTATAAATCTAGTTATATTCCTATCACTTGGATACTATTGCGTTATTGTAATTATTCCTGATTCTTTATCGCCTCCTTATTTATTATATCGTTCTGTTGTTCGAGCTACATTCGTAGACAGTTCATCTTAAACTTAAGGGTTGAGTTGTTAAGGTTTTTCCTATTGAGCGTCAGCTCACCCCCCTTTTGATTTCTAATTGTTTTACAGGAGTACCAGATGTCTAGAGAGGCCGAGGCTAGGGAGCTTTGGGACTCTTCGGGTTATCACTAGAGTTGTGTGGGTCCCTTATGTTGGACATACTTTATTTGACTATTTATGTTGAGCTGCGACTCACGTTGTTTTAAACTATTCACGGATATGTCGTTTTGACGAAGTTATTGAGGTTTTGGAACCTTTACCTGCAATTTATGTTTCTTAACTATTTCAACTCAGGTCACGTCTCTAGTCCGGTCAGCGCCGGATTTGGGGTGTGACAAACTCCCCCCGAACAGACCCGTAGGGATAGTGTAGATAGAGATGTACACTATCTTGGAATCGAGTTTAATGAAATTATAAATCACTCAAGCCCCTTATAGCCTAGTGATAACAGAGGGAGGTGGCCGGGAAGGAACCCAAGGTCAAGGGTCGAAGCTGCAAAGGCCACCGATGGTCTCTTGACACTGAAGGGCGTACAAATGAAGAGGACACATTATCCTTACACGAAACAGGAACCCATATAGATATCTGTGTAAGAACCACTCCCGGTCAACGCCAGTCAAATCGGCGAAAAACAGGAAAATTTAAAATTTTGGGACAATCACTTAAATGAACCTAAATTTGACCTCGAGGGTCATACCGGACTTAAGTTGACCCCGATATCGACCAAAGTGAGTTCTGGGGGACTCAAGGCAACTTTTTGACCAATTTGGGAAAGGTTGACTTTTTGCCTGAAAAGTCAACCGAGCGATGTTTTGGTCCGTTCGAGGTTCGTTTTGGATCCAAAAAGCTTAGCCGGCGTTACAGCGGTCTTAGTTGAGCCGTTTCCTTGTAGCCCGTGAAGTTTCGTAATTTCTTGGAAAATGGGCCCGTTCGGGGCCAAAGACGGCCGAATTTCGCGAATCTGACAGAAAAATATCTTCAAAGATATTTTCTTTAAAAGGTGGCACCCACTTGCCACTTGTCGCACAAGTGGTGGTGGTAGGTATTTTTGAACAAAACAAAGGGAAGAGACGAGGGGTAGTTTGTAAATAAGAGGGTTGGTGTTAGTTTTTGAACAAAATAAAAGGGAAAAGAAGATGAGGTCTCGGCCAAGACAAGAAAGGAGAGAAGGAGAGAGAAAAAGAAAAGAGAAAAGAAGAGAGAAGGAGGAAAGGAAAAAGGAAAGGGAAAAGTGAGGATTTTTGGTGATTTCCCGACAATCCGACCGACGGATCGTCTCAACGTTGTAGAATCGAGCTCCCGTCGTCATTCCCTACGATGAGAACCCATTCTTTTCTCGTTTTGGTACGTTTGAAAATTAGGGTTTGAGTTTAAACGAGTCAAATATGGTTGGGTTTTGGTTAGAATTGGTTTAAAGATGAATGGTTGAGGTTTGGGGTTCGTTAGGAACGTTTTGGGGCGAAAAGGAAATTTTCCCATTGTGGCCGTGTGGGGCCCACTTTCCCGGGTCTCGGGTTTTCGTGTTTGGGTGGTTTAGGACGATCCCCAAGTCGTTAATCCACACCCGGAACGAATTATGGATTTAAATGTAAAAGTTGGAAATGACGGGTTTAGAAACTTTAAACGCGAATTAAATTGCTCGGAAGTCGGAAATTGATTACGTCGATTGCATTCGAACCCTTGAATTATTCTAAGATAGTAGAAACAAAAACGGGAATTTTCGGAGCCCCGGAAGGGCGTTTTTCAATCCCGGGCAGATTCGTCGGGCAGGGCGAATCGGGCCTTTCCGGGCCCATTATTGACAATGTCGAGTAATTGGGAAGTTTGGGAGTGATCGGCATTTTCGGGGTTGCGTTCGAGCGTTAAGTTCATTAAATTCGGGTTTCGCCTGCTTATTTAAAAAGTGTGTTAAGTGTAATCATTGTAGACCGTGTCGCCGACCGTGGAAAGAGGAGGCTGAGCTGGTAATTCTGGAGCACGCCGGAGCTTGGGCGTGGACTTTTGGGAAAGCGTTACGAGGTAAGGAAAAATAGACGGATATCGGCCTTGACTAGGGAAAGTTAACAGTAGAAATGCATGTGACACCTAGTGGTGTCGTAGGATGAGTAAGTTTATCGAACACTAGAAATGCAGGCGACACTTAGTGGTGTCGTATGATACGTGAACGTATCGAACAATAGAAATGCATGTGACACTTAGTAGTGTCGTAGGATAAGTGAACTCATCGAACAATGGAAATACTGGTGGCATTTGGTTGTGCCCGGAGGTTGATTGAATTGTTTGTGTCGTGGGTGGCCATGATTTCCGTTGGGGTGTTGAACCCGTATATTAATGTTGGTGTGTCGTGGTTGGCCATGAGTGTCGTTGGGGTATTGAACCCGTATATTACTGTTGGTGTGTCGTGGGTGGCCATGAGTGTCGTTGGGGTGTTGAACCCGTATATTACTGTTGGTGTGTCGTGGGTGGCCATGAGTGCCGTTGGGGAGTTGAACCCGTGTATTACTGTTGGTGTGTCGTGGGTGGCCACGAGTGCCTTTGGGGTGTTGAACCCTGTATTACTATTGGGGTGTCGTGGGTGGCCATGTGCGCCTGTGGGGTGTTAAACCTGTATTGTTGTGGACTGTCCTGCCGAGGGGTAGTGAGTCGTATATCATTGTCGCTATTTGTTGAACCTTGGGTGTTGATTGTGATTGCCTGAGGTTGGGGACCCGCCTGACAATAAAGGGGTCCTGTGGTCGCGCGCGTGGGGGTTGGCTAGCCTTCCGACTAACCACCAGTAAAGTTGTGCATTCTTCTGCGATAAAGGGTGGCTCCCCTTCCGACTAGCTATCGGAAAAGTATTGCGGTATATGTCGCGAACAGGTCGACCGCCTGGCCCGACTGCGTGTCGGGGAAAGTTGCGTAGGGCGGGCTCGAGCCCAGCCGGTTAGCAACCGGCACTAAGCAGCTGGAGTACGATCCTTTGTGATCTTGTTTGTCGTGTGCGATCCTTTGTGATCTTGGGTGTTGCGTGGTTATTATTCGCGTTTTGGGTTGAGGTCGTGACCGTTGTGTCGGGTATACATTACGTGTCCGGGTGTTGAGTTGGTTGGGGAAAGTAACAATTTTCGTGTGACAGTCGGGTTACTGGAGTTTGGGGATAGTAGTCCCCGGTGTTTTGTCTGTTGTTGGTGTTTCCAACATTTTCTGCTAGTATGCCGTAGTCAGTCTGGTATCTGTGGTGGTGAGCGAACGCTCACCCCTAGCTGCTTTTCCTACAGGTACTGGTCGCGAGACGGACTAGGGGAGCTCTCGAAGCTTGAAGAGCTGGGAGCGGGAGTCCGGGTTTCTTTTTGGGAGTCTAGTGACGTACTTGTTGGTTTTTGTCCGCTTGTTTTGGACGTATTTTAAGTTGTAAAATAGTATTTTGATTAACTTAAGTGGTGAATTTAAATGGTTTATTAAAATGTTTAAAAATCGTTTTACTGTTTTAGCGTTCGCGTTCCGGGTCCGGTTATACCGAATTCGGGGCGTGACAACTTGGTATCAGAGCTCGAGGTTTCACACCTCGGACTGTACATCAATTAGGTGGGGAGAGTTGAGTCATTAAAAGTCCCGTCGTGCGTGGGTTGCGCAAGTCGGAAACCGTGTGTAGACCCGTAGTGACATGAGTCCTGTTTGTGGTTGTGTGTATGTGCAGTACTGTTATTACTGGCATATTGATTGTGTGTTGCTGCGTGAAGCGTTTTTAAACTGTCGCGACTCGACTCAAGGGCGCCCCTGTGGTCGAACGTGACAGTGCTGATATCAAGTGGGGACAATTTAGTTCGGGGACGCCTGGACCGGGTTGTAACTACGTGATGTCAAAAATGAGATTTTATGATGAAAAGGAGAAAAGTTTTAAAATTGGTTGGCCCTGTGGACGTGTTTTGAAATTTGTTGGCCCGGTGGGCGTGTGGTTTGAAATTGGTTGGCCCTGTGGGCGTGTGTTTTGAAATTGGTTGGCCCTGTGGGCGTGTTTTTAAATTTGTTGGCCCGGTGGGCTTGTTTTTAAATTTGTTGGCCCGGTGGGCGTGTGTTTTGAAATTGGTTGGCCCTGTGGGCGTGTTATTAAATCTGTTGGCCCGGTGGGCGCGTTTTGATTTTGGGTTGGCCGTGTCGCCTTGTGATTGAGGTTGGGTGACTTGATTTTGTCTGTAAATTGTTGTGCGTGTGTTTGATAATTTGGTGATCGAGCGTGTGTGACGCTTAAGACTGTGCAGTTTGTGTGTTGGTTTTGAGTGGCTGTGTTCATGTTTGTGTTGGTTGTAGAGGTCGTAAGCTCGGTGTTAAAAAGGGTGAGGTCTTGGGTTCGGGACTCATCAATAACCTATGGTAGTGATACAACGCCTCGGTGTGAGAGTCTCACCACAGAGAGGGGTTAGGGTAGGTGCGCTGCGGCCCCATACGAACTAGGTTTCCCCTATGTGAACGGGTGTTCGAGGTTTCCCTCACGTTAATAGGTGGTTTGAGGTTTCCTTCACGTGAGTTGGTTATTCGAGGTTTCCCTCGCGTGAACGGGTGGTTTGAGGTTTCCTTCACATGAGTGGGTTATTTGATGTTTCCTTACGTGATCGGGTAATTGGGGTATTGAGGTTGTGAGCAATAGTGGCTTGCGGAGTTGAGAACATGATCCCCGTTAAAGGTTTCCCTACGTGATCGGGTATTTGGGGGTATTGAGTTTGTGAGCAATAGTGGCTTGCGGAGTTGAGAACATGATCCCCGTTTGAGGTTTCCCTACGTGATCGGGTAATTGGGGTATTGAGGTTGTGAGCAATAGTGGCTTGCGGAGTTGAGAACATGATCCCCGTTTGAGGTTTCCCTACGTGATCGGATAATTAGGGTATTGAGGTGGTGAGCAATAGTGGCTGGCGGAGTTGAGAATATGATCCCCATTCGAGGTTTCCCTTACGTGAGCGAGTATTTGAGGTAGTGGTTTGCCCTGGTTAGATTGGTAAGTCGTTAGTGCTTTACTAGTATGCCATAATCGAACGGGTGTCCGTGGAGGTGAGCAGAACGCTCATCGCCTTTACTGCTTTTCCCGCAGGGGACGAGTAGCGAATACTGGTTTGGTTGCGGAAAGTTATAAGTAAATGCATAGAGGATCGTGTGAGGGTTGTGCTTTACCTTATCGGTGTGACTAATGGAGTGGTTGTTCGGTCTCTGATTTGGGCGTCATTTTTATTGGATATCGGGGCGTCACACTCGTTTTCTTCGTCGAGTTGTGCTGAGATGTTGATGCTGAGTTTAGAGCCGTTGAGTCCACCCCTGCGTCTGGACACGCCGGTTGGTGGTGGTGTGGTGTTGACTAGGGTCTGTCGTGCCTGCGAAGTTAGAGAAGCGAACTGATACAGGAGGTTCGAGAGAGGGCTCAAGAGCCCTGATGCTGGATCAAGTCCTCACCCCGAGATTTCGGGTATGTCGGAGTTGGTGGGCACGACGACGGTAGTGGAGCGAGGTCTTAGAGAGACTGCGATGATCCGAGAGGTTCGGCAGCGACTGAGCTTGTGCATGTATCCGTGGGAAGGATACTCACGAAATGACAGCCTTTGATGTGATCTTGAGAGTGGATTGGCTGGCAAAGTACCGAGCCAATATCGACTGCTATAGGCAACGAGTGACGGTGTCAACGGGCAACACGAAAGTTTCGTGTATTCTAGGCAAGAGGAGCGGAGTTCTCCTGTCGGCATTGTCCGTAGTGGAGGAAGTATCGGCCGTGCAGAGCCGAGAGTTACCGCGAGTTGTGTGCGAGTTCCCCGAGGTCTTTCCTGAGGAGTTGAGCGGGTTACCACCAGTTCGTGAGGTGAAGTTCGGAATTGACCTGATGCCGGGAACGGCAGCAATATCGATGGCGCCTTACAGGTTCGCGCCGGCAGAGTTGACCGAGCCGAATCGCCAGCTCGAGGAGCTTCGGGAGAAGGGGTTTATCCGTCCGAGCACATCGCCGTGGGGAGCACCAGCACTCTTCGTGAAGAAGAAGAATGGAGAGTATCGGATGTGTGTAGACTACCGGAAGCAGAACCGGGTTACGGTGAAGAACCGATACCCGATGCCGAGAATTGACGACTTTTTCGACCAGTTGAGAGGGTCTACATGCTTCTCGAATATCGATCTGCGAACCGGATATTACCAGTTGCGAGTCCGGGAGGGGGACGTTGCAAAGATTGCATTCCGGACACGCTATGGGCATTACGAGTTCTTGGTGATGCCATTTGGACTGACGAACGCACCTGCAGCGTTCATGGATATGATGAACAGTATATTCCGGCCGTTCTTAGATCAATTTGTGGTGGTGTTTGTAGACGACATCTTGATCTACTCGCAGAACGAGGCTGCGCATGAGGAGCATCTGAGGGCTGTTCTGACCCTGTTGCGCATGCATCAGCTATACGCCAACCTGGAGAAGTGCGAATTTTGGCACGCTGAGGTGAAATTCCTCGGTCACATTGTATCCTGTGACGGTATACTGGTCGGTCCGGCGAAGATCGACGCGGTTTCGAAGTGGGCGCAGCCCACGAGCGTCTTCGAGATCCGCAGCTTCTTGGGGTTGGCAGGATATTATCGGCGGTTCGTCCAGTACTTTGCGCGGCTAGCCGCGCCTATGACTCTTTTGACGCGCAAGGGAGTCGGGTTTGTGTGGACTTACGATTGTGAACGTGCGTTCACAGAGCTGAAGGCTCGTCTGACTACCGCTCCAGTATTGATAGTGCCAGAGCGCAGGATCGGGTATGAGGTCTACTGTGACGCATCCGGGGAAGGACTGGGCTGCGTGCTAATGCAGTTAGGTAAGGTGGTTGCCTATGGCTCCAGGCAGTTGAAGACGCACGAGCGCAACTATCCTACCCATGACCTGGAATTAGCAGCAGTAGTGTTCGCGCTGAAAGACTGGCGGTATTATCTGTATGGCGAGAGATTTCAGGTGTTCTCGGGTCACAAGAGCCTCAAGTACATCTTTCCCAAAAAGACCTGAACATGCACTAGCGGCGATGGATGGAACTACTTGAGCAGTAAGACTTTGAGCTACTCTACCATCCGGGTAAGGCGAACGTGGTTGCCGACGCCTTGAGTAGGAAGTTGATGCCGTGTCCTGCTAGCATCTCAGTCCGGGAGTGGGACATGATGGGAGAGCTGGGCACGTTCGGGTTGGAGCTAGAAGAGGTTACCGACGGCGTGGCCATGTGCTCATTGGTGGCTCAGCCCTCACTACTTGCCCAAGTGTTGGAGGCGCAGTCGGAGGATGTCGAGACGTCAGAGATCCGAGAGAGGGTCGTCAGCGGTGTCGAGGCGGAAGGCTGGGAACTCAGTGCTGATTGGGGGTTACGGTATCGAGGAGGATTATTCATGCCGCGCAACTGTAGAGACGACGTGTTGCGAGAGTCACATCATTCGCGTCTTACAGTGCACCCAGGTAGCACCAAGATTTACCGCGACATCAGGCGGCACTTCTGGTGGAGCGGGATGCGGAGAGAGGTCGCAGAATTTGTATCGAGATGTCTCACCTGTCAGCAGGTGAAAGCCGAACATCAGCGTCCCGCCGGATTATTGCAGCCACTACCGATTGCCCAGTGGAAGTGGGAGCACGTCACGATGGACTTCGTGAGTGGGTTGCCGAGATCGCCAAGGGGACACGATGCGGTATGGGTGGTAGTCGACCGGTTGACCAAGTCTGCCCATTTCCTGGCCATGAGGATGACTGATCCGGTCGACAAGTTGAGCCGCCTGTACATTCAGGAGATAGTGCGTCTCAATGGAGTCCCTATGTCGATAGTGTCTGACAGGGATCCTCGTTTCACGTCCAGATTTTGTCCGAGTCTGCAGACCGCGTTGGGGATCGAGGTGCTGCTCAGTACAACACACCACCCCCAAACAGACGGCCAGTCTGAGCGCACGATTCAGATTTTGGAGGACATGCTGCGGGCATGTGTGCTAGACTTTAGGGGGTCGTGGGAAACCCACCTACCGTTAGTCAAGTTCGCCTACAACAACAGCTTCCAGGCCAGTATTGGGATGGCACCGTTTGAAGCGTTGTATGGTAGGCCGTGTCGATCGCTAGTATGTTGGGCAGAGGTGGGGACAGGAGTCTACTAGGGCCAGAGCTCGTCCGAGAGACGACAGAGAAGGTCGCGCTGATATGCGAGCGGTTGAAGACCGCACAGAGTCGGCAAAAGAGCTACGCTGACAGACGTCGCCGACGTCTTGAGTTCGCAGTCGGTGACCACGTGTTCCTGAAGGTGAGCCCGAGGAAGGGACTGGTACGGTTCAGCCGCGGCGGAGGCAAGTTACCCCTGCGGTACATTGGCCCTTTCGAGGTCTTGAGCAGAGTGGGAGTAGTGCATATCGTTTGGCATTACCACCGCAACTTGGGAGTGTTCATAACGTATTCCACGTGTCCCAGTTGCGGAAGTGCAATGCGGACCCCTCCCACGTCATTGAGTGGACAGATATCGAGGTGGCTGACGATGTCTCTTATGAGGAGCAGCCGGTTCGAATCATGGACACACGAGAGCAGGTCCTGCGTGGCAAGGTTATTCGCCTAGTACGGGTGCAGTGCCGACACCGCGAGGTCGAGTCGACTTGGGAGCGCGAGGACGAGGTTCGCGCGAAGTACCCCACCTGTTCGACTCCGGAGGTACATTTGTTTTAAATTTCGCGGACGAAATTCCTTTAAGGGGGGTAGATTGTAAGAACCGCTCCCGGTCAACGCCGGTCAAATCGGCGGAAAAAGAGAGATATTTAAAACTTTGGGACAGACACCTAAATGAACCAAAAATTGACCCGATATCGACCAAAGTGAGTTATGGGTGACTCAGGGCAACTTTTTGACCAGTTCGGGAAAAGTTGACTTTTTGCAGTAAAAGTCAACCGAGTGACGTTTTGGTCCGTTCGAGGCCCAATTTGGATCCAAAATCTTAGCCGTCGTTACAGCGGTCTTAGTTGGGCCGTTTCCTTGCAGCACGTGAAATTTCGTAATTTCTTGTAAAATGGGCCCGTTCGGGGCCCGAGACGGTCGAATTTCGCGAATCCGACTGAAAAATATCTACAATGATATTTTTCAAAAAGGTGGGACCCACTTGCCACATGTCACACAAGTGGTGGTGGTTGGTATTTTTGAACAAAACAAAAGGAAATGAAGGGGGGGGGGGTTCGGCCAAACCAAAAAAAAAAAGAGAAAAGGAGAGAGAAAGAAGAGAGAAGAAGGAGAAGGAGAAAAGGAAAAGGAAAGAAGAGAGAAGGTTAGGGTTTGACGTTTTCCCGACAATCCGACCGACGGATCGTCTCAACGGTTGCATATCCGAGCTCCCCTCGTCATTCCCTATGGTGAGAACCCATTTGTTTCTGATTTTGGTACGTTTGAAAATTAGGGTTTGAGTTTAAACGAGTTAAATATGGTTGAGTTGAGGTGTAGGGTTCGTTGGGGACGTTTTGGGGCGAAAATGGCCGGATTCCGGTGAACGGAGGCTCGGGGGAGCTCCGGCCACCGTGGGTGGTGGCTGGCCGAAGCTGGGACCGGCCACCACAGTGGTGAACCGGTCCAGCCACCCACGGCTAGTGGTGGCCGGGTGGGGCCCACGTGTTCTGGCCTCGGGTTTTTCGTGTTCGGGTGGTTTTGGACGATCCCCAAGTCGATAATTCACACACGGAACGAATTATGGAATTAAATTGTGAAATTTGGAAATGGCGGGTTTAGAAACTTTAAACGCGAATTAAATCGCTCGAAAGTCGGAAATTGATTCCGTCGATTGCATTGGAACCCTTGAATTGTTTTAGGATCGTAGAAACAAAAACGGGAATTTTCGGAGCCCCGGAAGGGCGTTTTCCGATCCCGGGCAGATTCGCCGAGCCGGGCGAATCGGGCATTTCCGGGCCCATTTTTGACAACGTCGAGTAATTGGGAAGTTTGGGAGTGATCGGCATTGTCGGGGTTGCTTTTGGGCGTCAAATTCATTAAAATTCAGCTTTGCCTGCGAACTTAAAAAGTGTTTTAATTTGTGTTCATGTTAGATCGTGCCGCCGACCGCGGAAAGGGGAGGCTAGGCGAGTGATCGCGAGCGCGCCGGAGCTTGAGCGTGGGCTGTTGGGAAAGCGTTACGAGGTAGTGAAAAGTAGCCGGATCTCGGCCTTGACTAGGGAAAGTTAACAGTAGAGATGCATGTGACACTTAGTGGTGTCGTAGGATAAGTGAACGTATCGAACAATAGAGATGCATGTGACACTTAGTGGTGTCGTAGGATAAGTGAACGTATCGAACAGTAGAAATGCATGTGACACTTAGTGGTGTCGTAGGATAAGTGAACGTATCGAACAATAGAAATGCATGTGACATTTGGTTGTGCCCGTAGGTTGAATGAATTGATTGTGTTTGTGTGTGGCCATGTGTGCCTGTGGGGGTTGAACACGTATTGGTTGACTGACTTGCCGGGTGGTAGTTAGTCGTGTTGTTATATTCTTTTTTCCTTCTATTTGCTGAGTATTGTGTGTCATTTGGTTGTGACTGTGATTGTTCTGGTGATACCTGCTGAGATGTGCCCGTGAGGTGTGTCGTACCTTCCGGCGCACGATTAGTAAACTACTAAGGCTTGAGCTGTGCCCGAGAGGTGTGTCGTACCTTCCAATGCGCGATCGGTAAAGTGCCGAGGGCTGTGGTTCCCGTTAGGTGTGTCGTACCTTCCGACGCGTGATTGGTAAAGTGCTGAGGCTTGATCTATGCCCGAGGGGTGTGTCGTACCCTCCGATGCGCGATCGGTAAAGTGCCGAGGGCTGTGGTCCCCAAGAGGTGTGTCGTACCTTCTGGCGCGTGATCGCTAAAGTGCTGAGGCTTGTGGTTGTGGTTTGCGTGACTTTGATCACTTATGTGTTGTGTTCTTTGAGGTCGTCATTAATGTGTCGGGTCTACATTACGGGCACGGGTGTTTAGATGGTTGGGGAAAGTAATAGTTTTCGTGTGACAGTCGGGTTATTTGTGTTTGGGATAGTAGTCCCTGGTGTTTTGTCTGTTGCTGGTGTTCCCGGCATTTTTGCTGGTATGCCGTAGTCAGTCTGGTATCCGTGGTGGTGAGCGAAACGCTCACCCCGTGCTGCTTTTCCTACAGGTACTTGTCGCGAGGCGGACTAGGGGAACTCTCGAAGCTTGAAGAGCTGGGAGCGGTAGTCCGGGTTTTTTTGGGAGTTTAGCGACGTACGTTTTGGTTTTTGTCTGCTTGTTTTGGACGTATTTTCAGTTGTAAAAATATTTGTTTAACTTAAGTGGTGATTTTAAGCGGTTTTATTAAAATGTTTGAAATTTGTTTTATTGTTTCACCGTTCGCGTTCCGGGCTCGGTCATACCGAATTCGGGGCGTGACACGTAGGTTGTGTGTGCTCTGTGATCGTCGTGACTTGTTTATTGACTCATGTTGTGTTTGTGTGATTGAACTGTTGCACGTTTGAAGTGTTGAAACCGCGTTTTTAGCGAATAAGTTGTGAATTGAATGATGCGTGCGACGTAATAGTTTCCATGTGACACGGAGAGTATAGGTATGGACGTTGAGAATTGACCTTGTGACGGTTGGGTGTCAGGTGTGAGATATGTTTTCCCCTAGGTTTGGACTGGGTGTCGATATTTGTTTTACCTGTTTTAAACTGTTGGTTCGTTGATGCTTTACTAGTATGCCTTGGTCAGACGGGTATTCGTGGCGGTGAGCGAAATGGTCATCCCCTTTACTACTTTTCCTATAGGTTGGTCGTGAGTTGGTTAGAAGGACATCCCGAAGCTAGGGAGCTCATAGCGAGAGTCCTGGTTTTGGGCAGTATTTAGAGATGTACTCCTTTTGCACCAAACTTATTGATTTTGGACCTGAGTGTATGACTCATTTTATGTCAATTTCTGTTGCTAAAGAACTTTTGGAATGATATTTTTGGTTTTAAAACTGTTTCCATTATAATTTTCCTGTTCACGTCTCGAGTCCGGTCAAAACCGGATTTGGGGCGTGACAGATGTTGAAGCATATTTGTCAAAATATCATCTAGTATAATATTTTTATATGAACAAATTTACTTATTTTTTATTGTACTCTTATAAGAAAAAAATACATCGATCAAATAATTCTCGCTTTAGTCCTCAATAACGATTAGGCTGGCCCTGGAAAAACATGTATTAATGTGTTAAAAACTCATGTATTGAGGTGATAGGTGATAAAAATCATGTAATTTAGTGCTAAAACAAATATAATAGGGTGATAAAACACATATATAGAGGATATAGAACATGTGATGATGTGATAAAAAAACACGCAATAAGGTGATAAAAACAAATGTATTAAAGTGATAAAAATCATCATATTTATCATGTATTTTTATCACTCTGAATGCATGTTTTTATCACTCATAAGTGTTAATTGTCGATTTTTTTTCGTGTATCAATATATATTCAACACTAGTCTCGATATATAGCCCCTGAAAAAAGAACAATATTGGTACAAGAACGAAGTCAATCAGAGTTCAAAAGAAGCGGGAATGAGCAAATTAGTGAATTTGTCAAGAAAAAAATATTGTTCCAATTTTATCAACAAAAAAAAAACTGCCACCTATCCAAATGTACCGAGTTATATTTGTAAAAGTCAATTCAACATTTGCCAACTTTACATCTCAATACGGTTATCATTTTAAGAAAGGATTCTCAATGAATTTTCCTCACTTACCACATATTACAGAACTCATATTCTAGAAGTCAGAATATGGCAACTACACAAAGATTTTTTTTTTCAATTGGAATAGTGTATATGCATTTGTTTAACCACTTAAAAAGCTTAGAGCGTATCTAATTGGTGGTGGATCGCTGGCGGATAGGTGCTGGCGGAATCGAATCGTCGACGGATAGGTGCTGGCGGTAAGCTAATCGATGGATGTATCTACCGGCGCCAACGACTACATGGCCATTGACTAATAGTTGGCCCTTGAACAAAATAAATTTTATTTTGAAGAAAACAAAATTAATTGTTAAAATTGACCCAAATTTTATATAAATTCAAATGTGTAGCATAAACAAAATCACACCTTCCATACCTAACTCTTCCAAAGCCAAAATCTTGTATTCTCTACATTTTTGTTCGAAATGGCAAACAATTCTGATGCAAAAAGAGAGCTCATTGCCAATAAGCGGAGGCTCGAGAGAATGTTTGAACGTGCAATCGAAGATTGCATCACCAATACATGTGACGCGGTTCAAAGTTTGTTAGACAAAACCATGGTCGCAGAACAACCACGAAAGAAGAAAACCAACATCAAGCGAGACTGGGTTGCTGCCAACGAACGTTTAATGTGTGCCTATTTCAATAGTCACCCCATGTACACTGAGTGAAACTTTGTCGTCGTTTTCGAATGCCGAAGGATGTGTTCACTCGTATTGTCCGTGAGTTGGAGGATAATGATGCATACTTCAGGCAACGCGTGGACGCTTTGGGTCAGATTTCATTATCTCCGTATCAAAAATGTACTGCGACCATTAGACAATTATGTTATGGAATTGCAACCGATGACATGGACGAGTATTTGAGAATTGGCGAAAGCACAGCTCTAGAGTGCATGTTCAAATTTTGCAAGGGAGTTATTACTATTTTTGGCCCGACGTATCAACGTAAGCCGACACAGGCTGATATGACTCACATTTTAGCGATGAATGAAGTGCATGGATTTCCCGAAATACTAGGTAGTCTTGACTACATGCACTAGGAGTGTAAGAATTGTTCGATGTCATTGAAAATATCGCATTCGAGGAAGGATCACGATAACCGACCAACCGTGGTTCTCGAGGCGGTTGTCACGCGGGACTTGTGGATTTGGCACACGTTTTTTGGAAAGGCGGGTTCCAACAACGACTTAACTGTGCTTAACCATTCCAAGTTGTTCTCATGCGCCGTCAACGGTTGACAACTATCGGTCTAATGCACGTTAAAGGTCAGCAATAGAAACTTTCTTATTATCTTGTTGATGGTATTTACCCTTCTTGGCCGTTTTTTTTGGTGAAAACAATCCCACTGGCTTAACTTCTGAAGCATAACGAATTTGCAGAAGTCCAAGAAGCTTGCAGGAAGGATGTGGAACGAGCAGTTGGGATCCTCCAATCTTGGCTTCACATTATCACTCGATCGAGTTGAATGTGGAAACCATCTTTCCTCGGCTCAATCATGAATGCATGTGTTATCATGCACAACATGATTGTCCAGGTAGAACGTCATACATATGTAGGATACTCTAAACAAATAGATGAGGATGGGTCAAACGAACCAACATTCACACAAGGAAGCTTCATCCCGTTCAATGTCATAGAAGCAAACACCAAAATGATGCATGATTAACGGACTCGTCATGCATTAAAAGCAGACCTTATCGAAAACATTTGAAAGAAGTTTGGTGACGCATAATTATATTTCATTATAGTTTATTTCGATTATTATGTTAGCATTTTACATATTTTCAATGAAAACATCATTTCCATTTAATTTGTGTATTTAAATTTTCTTTTATAATACTTGTTTATATTATCAACGTACCGTAAAGAAAAACATAAAATGAAAATGAAATTCTTTCAGCTTGATTGGAAGAGGAAAGAGGAACAAATTTATTAAAATTTTATTTTATAAGCCTTCGTTTTCAGCCAATAAAATGATTAATGATTAGAGATACTCTTACTAATGTTGATTACTGTGATTACTATATATGTTAATAATATTGAGGATTCCATTCCTCACATTTACTTATATTATTAATTAAAATAATTACCGTAACAGAATCAAGTGAATCACTTAATAAAAAAATCGAAACTTTGGGTTTCTCTGTCAAATTTCTTCAGCGTCCTCAACCCCCGATCTATCGCCTAAACTTTGGGCCCTCTCTTCCGATCACCCCCTTATTGCTACTACAAACTATGGAACCACAACTAGCACGCCTAGCAACACCTACCGCACTGTGCCTACCATCTTGCTGCCCCACTGTAAGTCGTCCGACACAGTGGGGATCTTAGATATTTCTGAGTGAAGAGTCCACCTACACCACTAAATACCGTCACAAACTCCCTCATGAAATGATAGGCAATCAGCCTAGAGAGGGGCCTACCCATCCCCTGATGAGGCTTCGTGTTGCGATGGATGTGTACATCCCGAGCACGGATCTACGGAAAGCGCTACCAGAACCACAATATGCTCCGGATCGAGGATCCGAGTTGCCAACTAGGAATCACTGCGGCAAGCACCACGACAATCCCAACGGGGTCTTACTGCCACCTAAGCGGGGACGCCTCTCACGCTCCAACCCATCCCCCGTTGGGACGTCTCGTCCCAGAACTCAAATGACTCATGCACTTATGTTTTAGGCAGCCCACACTGCACGGACACGGGTAGCAATGATAAGGCCAATTAATATGAAGAAACAACAAGCCATGGTGGAATGTCTCGCGGGTCACCATGAATTGCAACATGAATCTCGGGATGTCATTGATAAGACACACCCCGATCGACACGAATCAACTCTATATTGATCTCCGCTCTCCTCCTCTCTCTGGTATACTCCTTGATCGGCTGTTGCGACACAACATTGCCGGTCAAGTCGAGACGGGGAATGACCTAAAGATATACAGCGCCAAACACAGCTGGAATAGGGAACCACCCCCTAACTTCTCACTGGTATACATCAGGTTTTTAACTATAGGATCAGTGTTTCGATCATCATCGAAACTATATATCGTCCTTTTTAGTTATTTCCATTCATAAACGGTCATTTCGACCCTTTTACATCAATAAAATTTCTTCGTTGGCTAAAAAAAAGAATCATTTAATCAAAACGATCAATATAACAGTGATTGCAACAATATATTCTTTTATTGTAACCCAGTGTTTTCAAAACAAACTGGGAGAAGAAAGAATAATGGCATGTGAAAGAATAGGCTGAAACCAGTATATCAGAAACAGTAAGTCATGCCTTGAAAACCAAATAAACTGGAAATGCCAGATAGGAAGGAATATTAACTAAGTCAGTCGCCATATATACCCTCCTTTGGTCGCTTGTAAGGCCTTTACCCTCGGGAAAACGAAACCCGTCCTTGAGGGTTTCCCATCAATAAGTGAATTCTCATAAATTTCTTTGCACTCTTGCACAACCTGTTCAACACACACAAGTTTCAAATCTTGAAACTCCTTCCCACGAACCAACATCATTATATCAAAACAACCATATACAGATTTCATAAATTACAAAGGACTTTTACCAAAGAAAAACCCCATCATAATGAGAATCTAACAAGTGCTTACGATTTGGCTAGGCACATGTTAGTCCTTGAACAAAGCAGTTTATAGACATCTTATGGAACTTTATATCAAGGTTTCACATTTGAGGAAAGTACTGTACCACAATTTACCACAACTAAGGTTAAAATCACCATGTTTCTCTCTCCTTTAGTATAGCAGCACAGTTCATGATTTTTTTTTTCTTTTCAATATTGCAGAACTCAACCATGAAATTATTTCAATACATAATCACTCAGTATTATGTGTTCAAAAATGTGCCTTGTTTTCTTGGATCTCTTGGAATAAGTGTCCACTTCCCATGTTAGTTATTGGCCACATGAGAGTCGACCGTGGAAAGTCAACCACTAAAACTGGAATGCTAGTATTTTTTTTTTCAAATAGTGCAACAGGACACCTTTTGAGAGATTGTGATGCACAACACAGTCAAACAGAACACCCCTTAGGGAAAAACTTGAATTTCTCGATATATTATTAGTCCAAATAAAACATATAAGTTTTGATTAGGGGGAAAGAGGTTTGTAGGGCTTACCTCCTTAGAATCCTTTTTGGGTATACCTTCTCGAAGGCCAACCAGCTTCTCAACAACCGCAGGCTGTCATTCAAAATAAGATCAATACATTACAAATGAAGTCCTAAAAGAAGCCGTAATGCATTTATTTGCAATTGGGATGCAACCTAAGAGTAACACTCAATATAATGATATTTACCGGACAATCGGGTTGATTCTGAAGAATGTTTGTATATACAAGGGTGAAAGTATCCAAACTCTCAGCTGATGCAAGTTCTCTTAAATCACTCATTAGGCTGACTCTTGCTTCAACTTTCTGCAAAAAAAAACACATTCCAACGTGATGGCATCAGGAGGGAAAAACAATGAAAAGTGAGATTATGGACAAGACTTACATTTGAACTTATGTACTCTCTAAAGAAGTCCGTGATGACCTCTTCATCTAGCGTCATCCTTTCAATGGTTTCTTCCTTTATATAGTTTTTCTACAAGCACAAACATGTATAATTGAAGGCATAGAAGAAATTAAAAGATTTTATGCCAGTAGATGCTTTCAGAAATTTGTCAAATGAAATGAAATATTTAACCGTTCTGAAGAACCTGTTGCAAAAGATGATCGACATAAACAACAATCGTTTCCTCCAGGCAAGTTTCCACAAATTTCCTAAAGGATCTTTCTTCAACGTACCTTAATGATGAACAAAGAAAACAAATAGGAAATAAGTCTTGTAGTATACCATAGACGACAAAAAAGGGAGAAAAAAATTATAAAACTACAGAAACAAAAAGGTTAGATAACAACACCGCAATGAACTCAGTAGAAGATGATCACTAACTCATTCCTCCATCAGGATAGGTGAATATATAATAACACCAAGAATAGTTATACTAGGAATGAAACTATACAAACAAAAGTTTGTGTAACTTCAACTGAAGGTAACATGAGTAGATTTACTAAAGGTGTTTTGGACGCGTAAAACATATGGAAGTGGAAATGCCTGAGAGTTCAATTTAGGACAAACTAGAAAAATGGCACAGTTAGTGTTTGTTACTAATGTCATAATGTGCTTGCTTTGAATCTTATTACAAACATATTGGTGCACAATCTAGTTAATGGGGAAAATGCTTAAATGTGCCCACATTATTTGGGCACAAACGATTAAACTGCCCAATGGAAAAAAACCCTTTCAAATGTGGAAATGTTAAAAACTTTTAATATGTAATTTAGATTTTTTTAATAAATATTTATATTTATATATACAATTAAAATTATTAATATTTTTATCAATTTCATATAAATATTATATAAAAAAAATAATTTAGATTTTCAATCTAAACTTTTAAAGATTAATTTATTTCTATGCTAAGAGGGCAATATTGTCATTTACACCCTAAATTGATAGAACTTAACATACGACTATGCAACATTCAAAAGGAAACTCATGGATAATTTTTTTTCTTCCAACAAGACGGTTAATCATTTGCGCCCCGTTCATGTGGGCACATTTAAGCAATTCCCGTTAAAAACAGTGAAAATCGTCCATCACGCATTCGGTGATCACAAAATATCAGTGAGCACAGTAAAACTTACATCTGTACATCTGTAAAATAATCACCAAACGTTGCAACGAGATACTCAGTCACCTCTCCTTCACTCCATTCTGAACGTAGAAAAGGGAGAAATTAATGGTTAGATGCAAAGCAAATGTTTATAACAAAACAAGACTAATTAAAAAAAAATTCTCTAGGAAACTGTAAAATTCTGAAATATAATTAATGGATACTTGATATTCTTGATGTTGCAATACAATGAGAGCACCCCTTTATATAGGGTTTAACTTTAGGCGAAATAGGAAATACTAATACTAAACAACATAGAAAACCTTACTTAACTAGAATAGAAAATACTTGTAAACTGGAAATAAACTAAACTCTAACACTCCCCATCACGTGCAAATCGGATAACGAGTCTTGCACGTGGACGATGAAAAAATTTCAAATTTCTTCATGTTGTTGCTTCACCACTATGATGTTGTTGCCGAAGACTAAGTTTTTTTTTTCAACACTCCCCCTCACGTGTAGGTATGATCATCTACACGTGGCCCATAGCAGGTCTGGACATCTGAATAAGTACCGGAGACCACAGGGTGAGGGTGACAAACGGGACAAAACTCAATAACGGCTTTTTAAAGCCTAAGACGATCTGGAGCCATTGGCTCATACCATGATTTTACGGACGCACGATTCAGCTTCAAGCAATTCCATCACGTGGGAGCAAAACATCTTCACGCAAGTCGCATGACGAAAATGCGAAACAACTTCAGGAAACTATGTCATATGACGCTGCAAAAAGTTTCAAGCAACGACGTCCCATAACGATGATGCGAAACAACTTCGAGCAACTACGTCGTATAACGACAGTGCGAAACAACTTCGAGCAACTACGTCGTTAACGACGGTGCGAAACTTTGAACAACTACGTCGTATAACGACGGTATAAAACATCTTTAAGTAGGCACGACGATAGTGTTAACCATGCTGATTTTACGGACACGCGAGAATGTGTGATTTTTAGTTTGAGGAAAATCACAAAAACCCTAAAATTAGAAAAACTGAGATGGAAGAAAACTGCTCGGACCGAATTTCCAACGTGTGAACAGTACCGGGGGGTGAACAGCACCCTATGAACAGTAAACTGTGAACAGTGATTGATGCGAACAGTGTCACCGGTGAACAGTTCCTCCGATGAACAGTGATCACGGATGAACATTAGATATTCCGAATAACAATGCATTGCCCACCCGCTAAATCATATATTAACGAGTGGGCAAAGCAATAACCTACGAAAATTTAACCTAGGATCGAATAGGATCTGATACCCTGTAAAATTCTGAAATATAATTGATGAATACTTGATATTCTTGATGTTTCAATATAATGAGAGCACCCCTTTATATAGCGTTTAACTCTATACGAAATACGAAATACTAATACTAAACAACATAAAAAACCTAACTTAACTAGAATAGGAAATACTTGTAAACTGAAAATAAACTAAACTCTAACAGAAACAAATATCAACATTGGCTTCTATAGAAAATGACTCCATCAAAACTTACTTGATCAATTGGTCAATCACTACTTGGGTCCTTGGGATAAGGTTCAAGTCCCATCAGTGGTACCTCCCTTACCTTTATTATCTCTCACGTTGAGATTATAATCTCACATCGAATGTAAATAACAGTGTGTCACTTATATAAATTAGGGTTAATTGTCAAAAACTACATTAAAGTTTTGTCCACAAACAGAAGCATGCAAAAAAATTTGCCCACGCTTTGTGGGTGCATTATGTATTCCCCACAAATCTATTGAATCCGGAAAGCACTGCCCGGGCCATCATTCTAAACATCCCTGTTACGTTTAAACTATAAAAAGTCGTGGACAAAACTTTAGTGCACCCACAAAGCGTGGAAAAAACGTTATGCATGCTTCCGTTTGAGGACAAAACTTTATTGTAGTTTTCTGACAATTAACTCTAAAGATTAGTGTCTAACTCAACTAATAAGGTTGACCTTTAATTGAGGAGGTCGATCTGATACAAGAGATGCGTTTTAAATCAAATTTACATGGTATCCGAGCCTGGTTTGTCTCCTCTAATTTGGTCCAAAGTCCCATGGCCTACATGTCAAGTCCGACACTTAATTTCAGCTTTCATGTGAGGGGATGTCGAAGTCCCACATCGGATAAGTGTAGTAAATCACAACACCCGCTTCAATGACAAGTTTGGGCCTCCACCTACCAGTTAAGGTCTCACATCGAAAATATGTGGATCTATTTGCCACTTGATAAGCATTTGGACCCTCCATTTATCATCTTGAGCTTTTATGTGAGTTAGGCTTTCACATTGCATCGGATTCATTCTCTATGCCACCATCCTGTCACCAGACCAACCTATTTCGAGCTAGAGGTCCATAGTCCAGGTGCAAGCTCGCCTTTCACGTGATGGGGGTGTTAAAGTACAATACCAAAAAGTTGATAAGTATCTTGGAACCTCTACCTATCAATTTGAGCTTTTAGCTAAGTTGGGCTTTAACACTATCAGTTTGCGCCTTTAGGTGGATCGAACCTTTATATGGTGTCAAAGGCTAGTTGATTTGGGCTTGTGCTCGAGGGTATCCCCGTACCTCAACCCCCTTATGAATTCTGGTGTATATGCAGAAGTTCAATCTTGTCATTGCCCACGTGCAGAAGGGACAAGGCCCACGACCCATGACGGAGAGTGTTGAGATTATAATCCCACATCGAATAAATGTATATATATATAGGGGAACAATCAAGTACAAACCTTATTTCGGGTCAGAACGTAGAACTAATCTGGTCCATTGATTACCCAAATCGGATGACCACCGAAATTCAGGGGGGATGGAGGGTTATTGATTACGAAATCAATTACAAGATATGCATTAATTAAAAAGATATGCATTAAATCTGGGCCTTTAATTATACGATCCAAGGGTCCAGATTGATAGTTCTACGTTCTGACGAAAGATAGAAGTTTGTACCTGATTGTTATCCTATATATATACATATATATATATAGCATAACATTCAGGTAAGACTTGGCCAATTTTGTACGAAATACGACTCAATCCCAGCCTTTGGAATCGCAAATCGCATGGTCTATTTTTTTTTTTTTTTCCACCAAGTTTCTTATTTTGATCTTTCCCGCTTCGTTTCAACTCCAATTTAATTTTTTCTTGCGCCAAAAACTTTCTTTTTTCAAGATCTATCTATCAAGTAGCATATTGAATATGTTTTGAAGCAAAAAAGAACATGTGCAAGCAAAAACACAAATTGTTAACCATGCACTAATATATGTTCTTGCAACTGCATTTGTATGAATAAGCTAATCTTAATGTATGTTTTTACAACTGCATGTTTTTTAATTTTCAGCTATATATGTACGCTGAATTTAATGTATGTTTATACAATTTTAAATGTATGTTCTTGACATTTTCATTTGTATGTCTAAGCCAACCTTAATGCATGTTGGTTCAGTTGTATGTATACGCTAAACTTAATGTATGTTCTTACTATTTTCATTTGTATGTGTATGTATGTTTTGTATGTTTAAGCTAATAAATTAAGATTAGCTTATTCATACAAATGAAGTTGCAAGAACATACATTAGTGCACGGTTAACGATTTGTATTTTTGCTTGTACATGTTTTTTTTTGCTTCAAAACATATTCAATATGCTACTTGATAGATAGATCTTGAAAAAAGAAAGTTTTTGGCGCAAGAAAAAATTAAATCGGAGTTGAAACGAAGCGGGAAAGATCAAAATAAAAAACTCGGTGAAAAAAAAATAGGCCATGCGAAAATCGCAGCCCTTGGGTAATATGCGATTCTAAAGTTGGGATTAAGTCGTATTTCGTATTTAAAGATTGTGTTGTACCTGAAAGCCCCTATATATATATATATATGGTAGCTATCCAGTAAAAACCACCCTTATTGTGCAAACTACGAACTCACCAGGTGCTGACACGTGGCGCGCACAATGCTGATAGTTTGCGCAGTACGGTGCTAATAGTTTGCGCGCACAATGCTGATAGTTTGCATTTGTGCTAAACTATTAGCACCGTGCTGCGCAAACTATCAGCACTGTGCGCGCCACGTGTCAGCACCTGGTGAGTTCGTAGTTTCCACAATAAGGTGCGGTGTTTTATATATTTATTGTCCACGTGTCAGCATCTGGTGCGCTCTGCTGACATCATTTTTGGGGAATCCTATGGCTCTCGTGGGTTCGTAGTTTGCACAATAAGTGGGGTTTGTACCTGATACCAACCCTATATATATATATATATATATATATATATATATATATATATATATATATATCCTATAAACACTAAAGACTAACTCAATTAATAAGATTGGATTTTTAGTTGTGAAAGTCCATCTGATATAAGTAGCCCATTTTAAGTAACATAATCTTACAACTCCTGTTAGGCCTCTTTCTCAAGGTAGGGATTCAAGTGGCAAAATTAGAGTTCTTTTCTGAATAGAGAAAAGCATTGAGCACGTTTGTTGATACATCAATCTTATATTTAATTAAAAAATTTGAGCTTTCTTACTTCTACATTACCAAGATGAAGGTTACCAATAACAAACAGAAAATGAAAATATTGTTGAGGATTTTAAAAAGTGGTCTCTGTCACTTTTTCGACTTAGCCACCTTCTCAATTACCGTCCAATTCCATCTTCGACTTTTCTAATTCTTTCATTATACCATACCATGGGCATGCATCTCAAATTATGGTGGTGAAGAGTGTTAAATTGGGTTACACATGGGTTGGGCTCCACAACAGAAAGATCAACCATGTTAACTAGGTGTGACTCTTGTTTTTACGTACAACTGTTCTTTTTCATTCAATGCGGGACTTTATATTTTAACATTCCCCTCACAGTGGACTTGTCATCTTCAAGAAGGCACTCCAATACCACCCGCCTTAAAAAAACGATATGGGATTACACTGTGAATATAGCTTGGAAAAAGCTAGTCCCCAATCTTACTACTCAAAAAGCTTAGAATTCGAGTGGTATAATATGCATGGAATAGGGGAGGGTAGCGAAAAAAGGGATGGCTACCCCTTCTTGAGCTACCATAAGAACGCTTTACTTGTGGGCATAAGAATGTAAAAAATGGAGAGAAAAATCATAACCACACATTTGGAATTGCAGCGAAAAATAAACCAATCTCTCTAGCCAAAATAAGATAATAAGATATAATAAAAATGGGATCTTCAGGAGGCAAGAGTTCATGTTGATTGTTACATAAAATCACAAAATTTAGGATGAATGTAAGTACAAAATGGTTTTTGTATTCATCATCTAAAGGGATAATTGTCAAAACATGCACTAAAGTTTCGTCCACAAATGAAATAGTGCAAAATGTATCGTCCACATTGTGTGGCTACCCTAAAGTTTCGTCCACGAACATTTGTTAGTAAAATTACTTAAAATTACTTATGAAACCTAAATCAGCAAATTACTTTAGGGTAGCCACACAACGTGGACGAAACGTTGTGCATTACTTCATTTGTGGACGAAACTGTAGGGTAGCCACACAGCGTGGCCGAAACGTTGTGCACTATTTCATTTTGTTGACGAAACTTTAGGGTAGCCACACAACGTGGACGAAACGTTGTGCACTATTTCATTTGTGGACGAAACTTTAGTGCATGTTTTGACCATTATCCCTAATCTAAATATAGGACGGACAATAATTGATGTATGTATGCATAATCTAGATATAAGAGGGCTGCTGTTTATTTTGTCGCACAGATTTTTTTTGTTAAGTAGCAAAGTTGTAAAAGACGTTAGGCATTAGTAGGGCGGACATGACGTATGCAAACTATTTAGATTTGTATTTTTCTATTAAATAAATATTTTGTATGTGAATATATATGTATATACAATTAAAATAGGGTTAATTGTACAAAACTACACTAAAGTAAGGGGTATATTCGTCTTTTAACTCATCAGTCTAAATTTGAATTGAAACACATAAGGGTAAATTTGTCATTTCAGTTTCTCCAGTTACATTTTTCTGACGAAAGTCTGTGGGCGAAACTTTAGTGTAACAACACAGCGTGGACAAAACTTTATGCATTCATCCATTTGTGGACAGAACTTTAATGTAGTTTTGAACAATTAACCCACCAAAATATGAATTATACTTTCTATAATAAATATTTAAGGTATGAAAACATAAATATTTTAAGTAATCCAGTAGGTGCTCTAGAAATCTCATCTACTATGATTTTTAGAATACTGACCCGCCTAGTCGTTAACAAGTCACTCCCCTAGTTGAAACCGTCTAATTGTACAAATTCAGGTCGTTGTTCTAAAATTCCTTGCTTGTGCCGATTTTTAGTTTACTGAGTGGATCTAATACAGGATGGTGGCAAAACCGAATTGAACCAAATTATAAAATTAATCAAATTAAAATAATCAAACTAATTTAATTGGAAAAAATTAGTTCACTTTTTAATCGTAACTGAATGATGCACTGACAACAAAATGAGCAATTATTCTATTCAAAGAAGTATTATCAGCATGGAAGTGATTAATACTGCCTGTCCTATCATATCTCTATTATGAAAACAAAAAAAGCTAGCTAGTTTTGTTCAAAATATTACCATTATATAGCCCTCACATCGCTCAGACCAGAGTGTTCAAAATATCACCTTTATATAGTCACTTTTTGGTTTGACCCAAATGCACCACAAGCACCATCAAAAAAAAAACTTTACATTAATTTATATATGTAATGTATGGGATCAAATATTGTGACATAAATAATAGAAAAGACTTGAGTTGAATGGTTATAAGATACCTCTCTGATAAAGCTTGACAAGTAACTCCTGCACTCCAGGATCTTCAAAGATGACAGTAACAGTTTGATGCACAGCTTCCTACCACCAATGATGAATATAAAAATAAAGCTTCAAAATGATCCAGTTTTCGGGATTTAAGTGGTAAGTTAGCATTGTATAGATGGAACATGGGAAACTGGAATAAAGTGGCAAAGCTTGAATAAGTAACAATGAAGTGTTTGCATACCTTGGCAACATCCAGGAAACCTCTGCAACTGTCCTCAAAATCTACCTGAAGGTAGAAGAAAACAAGTAATTACATTACATCATAAGACAAAGGAGCCCAAATTAGTATTGCCTTACCTGGTCGGCATAGTTTTCTGGAAGAGCTTCCAGACAGCTATCACTTAGCTCCGATGCAAGATCATAGCAGCGAATATTGTTGTTAATCTGTATTCAGACACATTAAATCCTAAACAAACTGACTACAACAGTGTAAGGAAAACAATAAAGTTGACAAACCATTGCACATAGAGGTTCTAGACCAATCTCTGAAGCAGGTTCCTTGAGCATTTCCTTTTCAGCTTCTTGAAAATCAAACATTACCTGAATAATGCACAGTGTAATTCTATACATCATGTCATCAGTGCTATTGTCACGAACAATCTGCACTTGCTCTGTGAGGATCCTAAATAAATCAACAGCCGCTGGAGTATAAAGCTTTCCATCTTCAGTTTTCTTAGGCGCATGTACTTTATCGGCATCCAGGATATTCATGTACCATTTCTAGATTACAGAAATGTATAATTATTATTATATGTGACTTCCCTAAGCAAGATTACAAATTAAATGGATATCAAATTACCCTTGTTGTAGCTTGCATTCTCTCAACATACGAATCCATGAGAGGATCCAAGGCACCACTCTCAGAACAAACTTGTGCCAAAGACTCATCAACACCAAGAGCAATCATATTTTCTTGGTATTCAACTACCCAACTAGTTACCTGATTGCAAGTAATACAATTTCAAATACCATAAAAAGAACAAGAGAGACAAAGGACTAACAATATTATTTCAATATGAAGAGCTAAATGGTGTATTTTGAAGTGCTCGTCCGTCATGGTGTGATTTGCATAACAACAAGTCTCATACAGAAGAGTAAAATATAAGAATCCTATGCAGAAATACCTTCAGAATCTCCATATTTGTTAGGTCATCCGACCTGTCACTGAGCAATCTAAGAAACTGAATGAACCTCTCAGTATACAGGTTGACCATGAGCTGGAATATCTCATATCTGCAAGCAGTGAAAACAAATATCAAAACATTACTGTCAAAGTTATCTACTTGCTTGTAAAACAAGGAAACTGGATTTGAGAGGGCGAACCTTGGAGGAAAACAAGGGGCTACATAATCATAGACATCTCCAAGCTCTTCTCCTAGCTATCCACAAAGGAGCAAGTGTGAGTGAGAAAACTACATACTAAAGCTGCAAACACTATTATTCAACAAACATAAACGCGATGCATCATGAAGTACTGACGTTCTGAACTCTGCAACATCATGTAAAGATCTCTACTTCGACTTATTACTCTTTTATCAGAAAGAAAGTGGGAAATCATACTCTAGTCTAAACTAACTCCCAACCTAACTTCCATCCACAACTGCTCCTAAGCAAATGTATTCACTGGGGTTCGAACCTCTGACTGCAAGGACATGAGAGAGCTCTCTAACCACCAGAGCAACCGAAATGGGCTAAACTGCTTACTTTTTGTAACTTATAGCCCCCTTCAAGAAAATATGTCATCAGTTATTTCAGGAATTGATCTACCTACATAAGTAAATTTCTAAATTAAATATACACATTTTGCATACTAAATTATATTACGAGAAATTACCGATAGTTACCTTATTATTTTGGTCACGTGCAGATAGTCGCCCTGAGACTAAAACTGTCCATTAATGGTCCTAAAATATTGGTCACGGTAGTTTAATGACTAATTTTGAAATATACATTAAAATGGATGGAAAAATAGGGAATACACCGTTACAGTAGACGAAATTTTCAAACTTTTTTTTTCTTTCTAAATGAGGAGATTACCCCTCATAACAATAAATTAAAGTATTAAAAAATTAAGAATTAAAAAATTTTAAAAGACAAAATAAAACAAATCTTCATATCCAAGTCTGCCAAAGAACTGGTGTTGATGGGGATGGTCTTCGTCGGTCATCATCGGATTTGGCCATTGCTCGTGGTCTTCAATCAAATCCCCTGAGCACCCTATATTTGGTCATCGGTGAAGAGCAACGATGATGAGAGAAGCGGGAGTCGTGGAAGTTGGGTTAGATCGGAAGCAACAGGCAACAATGAGACCATTTCTCCAACAATGGCGACAAGACCAATGACGATGGAGAAGAGCCGACGTCGAACCTTAGACCTCGTTAAAGACTTCTCCTTCCCTTGAATTCACCGGAGATGGAAGCATACACCGCAGCGCGAAGCTTGAGTTCAGGTCTGAAGCCAAGTCCATCTTTTCCGCTGTGCGAGTGCGAGTTTCAGATCTGAAGCCTATCTGCTGTTTCTTTGATTGGGTATCAATTGCTATGTTTCGAAGCACAATCTGAAGCAAATCTATCCGTGACTTCACTTTCTTTGTCTGATTGTTCAAATTTGAAGGACAAAACCATTGATTCGAACAACAATATCAAGGTGAAAACTTGATTTTTTAATTACGCATTTGTTCTGTCTTTCTTTATATTTTTCAGTTTGTTGCAAATTGTTGCAGATCTTTGTATGAATGAAATTTTGATTGAATGGTTCAGGTAGATGAACAGAGTTGGATGGAATTCATTTGTTATTTGTTGTTCTTTGATCTTGCAAGTTCTTTTGATGCTCTTTCGTAGAACTTGATTTTTCATTATTCTGATTTCAATTATTGTTTATTTTTAATGGTAAAATTGTTATTAATTTGAGTAATGAAGGATAAAATACCATGTCAGTGAAAAAATCTAACAAAACACTCTGATTAATACTTAAGGCAGTTTATCGAAGACTTTTAAACTTAGGGAAACTATCCACACGTGATCAAAACAATAGGGTTAACAAAAAACCACTCATAATTCCCCTATTATATTAACTTGTAGCTAAACAATATTTAAAGTGATAATTGTCAAAACATGCACTTATGTTTCGTCCACAAACGAAATAATGCACAATGTTTTGTCCACGTCGTCTGGCTACCCTTATGAATCGTCCACGCACTTCTGTTAGAAAAGTGTAACAGCAGAACCTGAATTGACAATTTTGCCCTTTTGGTTTGAAATTCAAAAATAATAATTTCGTCCAAAAAATGAGTGGCTAAAGATTGTTAGGGCAATTTCGTCCAAAAAAAATTTCAGACACAAGCACATGATAGCACGTGAGGCTACAGATTCAAATATTCTGTTAATTTTACTGACAGAAGTGCGTGGACGATTCATAAGGGTAGTCAGACGACGTGGACGAAACATTGTGCACTATTTCGTTTGTGGACGAAACATAAGTGCATGTTTTGACAATTATCCCATATTTAAATTTAGGGTTCATTGCCAAAAGCAACCTTGAGTATTGTCCACAGTCCAAAAAAGACATTATCTTTTGTTCACGCTTTAAGGTGCACATAGTATTGTCTACCGTCGTTCTATAAGAAACCGTGGATCACAATTTTAGCTTATCATTTCTGATAACACTCGTCATTTTGCAGTAGATTTGTGGACAATTCATAATGCATTGACAATAACATTTTTCTAACATGCGAAGGTGGACAATACTTTGTGCACCTTAAAAGTATGGATGAAAGAGTAAGTCTTTTTTGGCCGTGGACAATATTTTGTGATAGATTTTGGCAATTAGCCTTTAAATTTGATAGAAACATGTTAACCTAAAATACAAGTTACCTGCATAACAAACTAAAATCAATATGCATTCTAAGGGCCATAGCCATACATAAAAGGTATTATAATTTCAAAAATAGATAAAATTCAAGAAAATGAGGATGAGCATACCGTTTTAGTTTCCTCTAAAGCAGCTTTTAGGTCTTGGAAGGCATACTGGTGGACAAAATAACGGTTAGAATGAAATTTGGTACCAAGGAGTAAAGATAATATCCCAACCGTCATCAAACATAGAAATGATCATAAGAGAGGACCTCTGTCAGAAGACTGTTAAATCGTTCTTCAACTGTCTTTGTAACTTGATCGTAACATTTATCCTTGTAGCCTTTTCCATGAGCTTTTAATTTTTGTTGTATAAGGTTTCTGGAAGAAGCGGATGACATATGATGTTTCCTACAGACATACACATAAATGTCATGAATGCCTTAGTACCCAAGTTATTTGTATTTGTCTACTTTTGAATTTGGTTAAGTGATAATGTGTGTTTTGGGCTGGAGGAGAGGAGCTTGGTCTTGCATGTGATCTTTGTCTTCTTCCTTTCGTTCATGAGGCTTGCCATGCAAGCAAGTGGTATTGCTCTCTGTCAGCATAACTTTAGGAGCAGAAAGGTGGAGCACCCTTATATGGCATTGGTGTAATTCATTTTCGTATGTCTTTGTGGGGATCATTTCCATTCTTATTAGGGTTAGGGTTCTTAGCACAAAGAGCACAACTATAGTGCTCCTTGAAATTCCCTCCTAATCTAAAACGAACTCCCTGATTTTGAGCTTTGTTTCTCTTTGAATTGGTGTTGAGGTTGATTATAGGCTCAACAATAGTATCGGAACTTTCATCCCACGACCTACAATGGAAGATAATGGTGTTGAATGTGACCAGGAACATGAGCAAAGCGCCAAACAGTTGAGGGTTGAATTCTCACACTTAAAATCAATCTACCATAGAACCCAGCTCGATATGGAAGATTTACGAGCTCACCTGGATGCAATGGAGGAGATACACAGAGCCATGACCCTTCTGATGCAGGATAAAGGCCTCCCAACCCAATTTTTGGAAGCCGCCACAATCAAATCTCAGGTAATCTGGCTCTCACTCCTCCAAACTTGGATTTAACTTCACTAATACCACGTCCACCTGAACTAACACACTAACCAACCCCATTAATTTCCCACCACCACACGTGTCACCAAACTCAGTGCCTTGAAACTTAGAGCATCTACAGCTACGAGGTGCTCGTAGTGGTGCCAAAATTGAGGTCTTTTATAAAATATTGTATTTACTAGAATTCGAAGTTAAAGGCTTCGAAGCTGAATTGGGAAACTCTGCAATGGGGAGAAGCCAACAGAGATGTCCAAAACTAAAATATTAATTTTATGACTTTTATTTCAACAAATCATTAATTTTGTAATTAATTTTCTTATTTATAATCAAAATTAATAAAAGAATTTATTAAAAAATATTAATGATAATTCTTAAAAATAAAAAGAAGTTATAAAAGAATAAAAAAAGGAAAAAATTACCCAAAAAAATATATTTAAACGAGTGTATATAAAAAAAGAATTTCTGAAAGAAAAGAATAAAAAACTGAAAAAGCAATAACAATATAAAAAGTAATAAACAGAAAAAGAAAAAAGAAATCTATATGTTTTTTTAATGCAGGGAAGGGTGTCGTGGCTGACTGAGCCGGATGCGGGTCCGGAACCCAGACTGCGGATCAGGCGCCGAAGCCACGCGTCGGGCTCCTCCGATCGTTTGATCGTTTTTCCTCATGCATGTCCTTCGCCACCGTCGGAACTATTCTGCTTCTCCATGTCCCTCGCCACCGCCCTCAGAGCCTCTTATCCTCGTATTTGTGACTTTCACATCGCCTAAACCAAACACCGAAACCATCGCTAAAACCTTAGGTTAAGACCTTTAGCAAACGCCACGCCGCTTTCATATGTCCGGTTTCTCCTCAAAACACATCTCTCTCTAATCCTTAATCCTCAATGACTCTGTGGAGATGAAAATGGTTTGTTGTTGCTGCGATCTGAACTTATCTCTCTTAAGACCTTATTTCTTACAACACCCACAGTGGGAATACGGTCCAACTCAGTTACATTTTTGGAAATTAGTGAGAATTAGATAACGAAATGTGAGTCCATTTTTTTGTCACAATGGTAATTTTTTGTCACAATGGGAATAGACCGATTTGGTTTATCCCATGTCAAATTGATTTTTTTAACAACAATGTAAAATACAACAAAAAACAATTTTATTATTTCCAGAAACGAGAAAAGGAAAGTACAACGCAAACCTGAAAGCCATAAAACACAACACCAACCTTACCGGATGAGAACTAGAGGGAGCCGAACCCATTGTACAAGCGCCATTTTATTTTTTTAAGATCTTAAATGATAAAATATGAAATTAATAAATCCAAAATTATTGTATTATTAATTAAATAATCAAAATCTTAATTTAACAAATTCAAAATTATATAATCTTAATTAAGAAATATTAAATACAAAAATTGTTAGAATTCGAGAAATATTACGTTAATATAATCTTAATTTGGTTGTTTAAAATTAGATAATATTAAATTAATAAATCATAAATTATTGTAATATTAATTAAGTAATCTCAATAAAAAAAATTAATAAATTCGAAATTACCTAATATTAATTAAGAAATTTTACATTATAAAATATTAAATTAAAAGTCCGAAACCAATTTAAATTAAATTGCAAAGTATTATTAAGAAAACTTTAAATAACATAGCATAATCTATTAAGGAAATTATTAAATAGCATACATAACTTATTAAGGAAATTATGAAATAGCTATTATTATGGAAATTAGTGTATTTATTAAGTAAACATTAAATATATATAAATAACATAAAATACACATATTTATAACATAAAATATATAGGGTAAATTACAAATACTTACCCCAAACTTGTAGCGTTTAACTGATATCTACACTAAAGTTTTTTTTAACTGATACCTACTCAGATATTTAGTTATATAACAAATAGCCCAAACCGTCAGCTAAAATAACGAAAATACCCTCAACTACACTTCAATAATTATATTAAAAAAATTATTTAAAAAGTCACTTTTGTTATATATATATATTTTTATTTATTAAATCACTTCAGTTTTATTTAAAAAATCACTAAGGGTATTTTTGTCATTTTAGCTGATAGCTTGGGCTATTTGTTATATAACTAAACATCTGAGTAGACATCAGTTAATAAAACTTTAAGGTAAGTATCAGTTAAACGCTACAAGTTTGGGATAAGTATTTGTAGTTTACCCAAATATATATCATCAATTTAATACATATAATTATAATATTTTGTGTAATATATATTTATTAATAATTAAAAATAATAAAATCCGCCTAGGCCCCGACTAGTTCATGCCTAGCACCTAAGGGTTCTCAACATCCGGCTAGCACCTAGCGCCTTTTACAACTTTAACTGCATATCATCCCCAAACAAATGGATAAACAGAACGAGTATATCAATGTACGGAGAACTACCTCAAAGCTATGACACATCAATTTCCCAAAAAGCGGTGCAAATGGTTGACTCTAGCTAAATTTTGGCACAACACCAGCGTCCACTCTTTCTTCTAATCATCCCCATTTGAAGCCTTATGTGGATACTTCCTACCAATTTTTTGAGTTAGCACTATCTTGTCTCGGGTTGAAGTTGTGGAAAGCTTTGTCAGAGATCGACAAGAATTACCTTACGTCCTGAAATATTACCTTACTTTGGCTCAGTCTAAAATGAAAAAATAGGATAATAAGTATCGTTTTAAGTCTTTGTTGTGGGAGATTGGGATTACCTTAAGTTGCAGCCTTGCAGGCAAAACTCAATAAATCTAGGGGAAAAACATGATGATCTCCCTACGTTACTATGGTCCATTTCTAATTGTGCAGGAAATTAGGGCAGTGGCTAATAAGTTGAGATTCCTCGAGACTTCTAAGATCCACGATGTGTTTCATGTTTTGCTCTTCAAATGCCAACCTGATCACAAGAGCAAGTTGCTTAATTCCCTCCCTAAGACAAAAGACAATATTCAACTGAAGCTTCATCCTCAAGCTTTAACTGGAATCATCAAAAGGAACATCTCTACCCTGGTCCATGTCACTAATGTGATCAGAGACGTGTGTGGATTGAAGAATTAGAAGAAGAATTGAAGGAATTGCAGTGGTTTATTGCTTGAAAATGGAAGAAGCTTACACAGCATCAGAGAAGCTCTCTCTCTCTCTCGATGCTTGCCAATCTCACTCAATACACGATAATCAGCTCTCAGCTCGTCACTCTCCTCTTATACCTCTCCCCAACTCTAACTAACTGTAACAGAATTGCAACAGCTCTAACAAACCTCTAACTACCCATAACAACTTCTAACCTTCTCGCAGCTTCTCCTCCACGTGTCTTTATTTGTGCTGACGTGTCTCTAGCAGTAGAACACGATCATGACAATTGCCCCTCCCTCTCGCGAGGCTTGTCCTCAAGCCTCAGAGTCGAAGCCTCGCTCAGGAAATTGGGCTCGCAGTTGACCAATGTCTTCCCAAGTCGCGTCCTCAGGCATTGCTTCGGACCATTGCACCAGTTTCTGGATGACGGCTTGGTTGCCTCTCTTGATCATACGAGTACGCAGGATGCGGTATGGCTCAACCTTGGGTTGACCGGCCTCCGTCAGCTCCGGCAGTGTCGCGGACGCCCGTTGACTGTCACCCAATTGGCGCTTGAGTTGAGAGACGTGCACCGTAGGATGGATGCATGATGACGGTGGAAAGCGCAGCGTGTAGGCCACATGTCCCACTCGTGCGATCACCTCGAAGGGCACATAGAAACGCGCCGCCAGTTTGAGGTTACGCTGCACTGCGACTGAGGATTGCCGGTACGGCTGAAGGCGGAGAAAAACCCAGTCGCCGACGTTGAAGCTGCGTTCCGTGCGTTTGCGATGTGCAAAGAGCTTAGCTCTGTCCCGTGCAGCATTCAGATTGTCTCTGAGCAAGCCCCACACTGATTGTCACTCCATTGCGTAGGTCTCCACTGCTCATACGTCTGTCGTGAAAACAGAGCATGCTGGTGATGGGGGAGCGTAGCCATAGACGACTTCAAATGGGGTGGAAGCCAGTGATGTGTGATAAGCCGTGTTGTACCAATATTCTGCTAAGGATAGCCAACGGAACCATTGCTGGAGAAGAAGGTGAGTAGAAAGGCGGAGAAAGTTTTCAAGACACTGATTTACCCGTTCCGTTTGCCCGTCCAACTGAGGGTGGTACGCCGTCGACATGTGAAGCTTCGTGCCGAGCAGACGGAACAGCTCCCGCCAGAATTGACCCACGAAAATGCGGTCTCTGTCCGAGACCATAGTCCTTGGTGCGCCGTGGAGCTTGTAAATGTTGTCCATGAACGCTTGTGCCACTTGGACCGCCGTGAAAGGATGGCAGAGACCCACAAAATGGGCGTATTTGGAGAACCTATCTACCACGACGAGGATAGTGTCCTTCCCGGCGGATTTGGGTAGCCCTTCCACAAAGTCAAGACTGATGTCTAGCCACGGTCGCGTGGGTACTGGCAGTGGTTGCAGGAGGCCTGGGTAAGCGACGTGCTGTGCCTTGCACCGCTGACACTCCACGCACGTCTGCACCATGCTCTTGATGTCTTGCTGCATATGAGGCCACCAGAAATGTGCCTGGACTCGCTTTGTGGTAGCTTGTATACCAGAGTGTCCCCCGAGGGCGGATGCATGCAGTGTCGTCAAGACCCGTTGACGGATGTTACCGGCGGAGCCCACATAGATCTTGCCGTTGACTGTCAACAGTCCGTTTGCCCATTTATAGCCATTGATGCTCTCCGGCGCGATACAGAGCTGGCGGATCAGACCTTGTGCCTCTGGATCTCCCTCATAACTCGTTGTGATCTCAGTAATCCAGGTTGGAACCATTACCGACATCTTGCGGAGCTCGGATTCCAGTCGCCTGGACAGCGCGTCCGCCACGCGATTTGCGGTGCCAGGCTTGTACTCGATCCTGTAGGTGAGCCCAACCATCTTTGATAGCCACTTCTGCTGAAACGTCGTGATCAGGCGCTGCTCCATTAGGAATTTTAGACTCTGTTGGACCGTCCGGATGATGAATTCACCTGTTTGCAAGTACTGGCGCCACCGTTGCACTGCCATGATCATGGCTAACATTTCTTTCTCGTATGTCGATCTGGCTGCGTTTTTTGGTCCCAGTGCTTTGCTGAGGAAGGCAACTGGGTGACCCTCTTGCATCAGAACCGCCCCCACGCCGGCGTCTGACGCGTCTGTTTCAACGACGAACTGCTTGGTAAAGTCCGGCAGGGCTAATACCGGTGCACTCATGAGCGCTTGTTGTAACGCTCTGAAGCTCTGCTCTTCCTTACTTCCCCACTGAAACCCGACCTCCTTCTTTAAGAGTGTGGTTAGAGGTTGGGCTATTTGACCGAAGTTTCTGACGAACCTCCTGTAATATCCGGCGAGCCCCAAAAATCCTCGCACATCTCTGACCGTCTTGGGGCGTGGCCAATCTCGCCTTGACCTTTTCTGGATCCGTTGCCACGCCTTGAGCCGATATAAAATGCCCGAGGTATTCGATGGATGGTAGCCCAAAGGAGCATTTCGACCGTTTGGCAAAGAGTCGATGTTCCCTGAGTCTCTGAAAGACCATTTCGAGGTGCTGAGTGTGGGCTTGAACGCTATCACTGTATACCAGTATGTCGTCAAAGAAGACTAACACGAACTTTCGCAGAAAATCCCCAAAAACATGGTTCATCAGGCTTTGAAAACTTGCTGGGGCGTTTGTCAGCCCAAAGGGCATGACTAAGAATTCGAAATGCCCATCGTGAGTTCGAAACGCCGTCTTGTGCTCTTCCCCTTCCTCCATTCGAATTTGATGGTACCCTGCACGAAGATCTATCTTGGAGAATATGCTGCTTCCGGCGAGTTCGTCGAGTAATTCTTCGACGGTTGGGATTGGGAACCGATCCTTCATTGTGATATCGTTAAGGGCTTGGTAATCGACACAGAAGCGCCATGTTCCATCCTTCTTCCTGACCAACAACACCGGGAAGGCGTACGGGCTCACACTCCGGCGGATGATGCCCGTGCGGATCATTTCCTCCACCAGCGCTTCCATGGCGTCCTTCTGTTCTCGGTTGTAGCGATAAGGTCGTACTGTGGGCACAGTCGCCCCTGTTATCAGTGGAATCCGGTGATCGTGCTCTCGTCGCAGTGGCAGTTCAGTTGGTGCCTCAAATATGTCACTGAACTTTCCCAGGCAACCTTGTAATTCCGCCGGCGTCTCTTCAGACTTGGCTGTTGGTGTCTCTCCTTGACCCCATTGTAACAGATAGAGCTCTCTGCCCTTCTTCGCTTCCTTTCCCACATGCTGGATTGTGATCTCCCTGTAGAACCGGCGGTGCTGTTGCTCATCGGCCGTCTAGCGAGTACCTCTGTCTGTGATTGTAATTGACCTCTCAATGAAGTCGAATGTCACTGGGCTGATTGTTCTCATTCAATCTATACCCAATACCATGTCGCAAGAACCCAGGGGCATAACTAGAAATTCCCAATTGAAGAGTGTACCTGCTAACTCCCATTGGAATGTGCTCTGACGGGTGCAAATGTAAGTTCTGCCGTTGCCCAGGTGGACATGTGCCTCTGCCGTCGATTGCACTACTACCCCAACCCTCCGCGCTGTCTTCTCGTCCAGGAAGCACGCGGTGGCTCCGGTGTCAACCAGGGCCGACACGGTCAACTTGTTGACCACCGTTTGCACTCGCAGAGCGTCCTTGCCTTCGGCCCCCAAGGCCTTAAGCGTCTCTTCTCTGATAACTCCGACCCACTCCATCTCGTCGCCGTCCACTGTTTCCCCTTCCCAGGGTGCTTCCTCGAGCTCATCTGGATGTTCTATCGGTTCTTCCTCCCATTTCTTGGACCGGCACGGTAGCTTGGTGAAGACTCTCCTCCACTGCTCGTCGGGCCATTGCGTCGAGATCCGCTGCTCTGGTCATGGTTCATAGGTCGATGGAGCAAGCTCTGATACCAATTGTCGCCAATGTGATCAGAGACGTGTGTGGATTGAAGAATTAGAAGAAGAATTGAAGGAATTGCAGTAGTTTATTGCTTGAAAATGGAAGAAGCTTACACAGCATCAGAGAAACTCTCTCTCTCTCTCTCGATGCTTGCCAATCTCACTCAATACACGATAATCAGCTCTCAGCTCGTCACTCTCCTCTTATACCTCTCCCCAACTCTAACTAATTGTAACAGAATTGCAACAGCTCTAACAAACCTCTAACTACCCATAACAACTTCTAACCTTCTCGCAGCTTCTCCTCCACGTGTCTTTATTTGTGCTGGTGTGTCTCTAGCAGTAGAACTCGATCATGACAGTCCAATACTTCAATTAATGGGATATGTCCACCACCGATGATGCTATATGGGAAAATGCTCCGCTCATCCGCAACCAATTCCGAGTTGGATTCAACAGGCTCTAGCTTGAGGTCAAGCCTGTTTGAAGGCAATAGCATTATCATGAATGCCTGGATTCCCAAGTTATCCACATATGTATTCTTTTGAATTTCATTTAAGTAATACGATGCATTTTGGGTTGGAGGAAAGGAGTGTGGTCTCGCATGAGATCTTCGTTTCTTCTTCCTTCCATTCTCGAGGAGTACCATGCAAGCAAGTGGTCTTGCTTCTCTGTTAATGCGCCTTTAGGAGTAGAAGGGTGGAGCAGACCGATCAATCTACTCTTCGACTTGTTGGGGCCTTGTCGGTTGTGGCAGGGGCAACACCAATTGGTGCTTGGCCCTCGAGTTTGACGAGTAATAAGTAGATCAGGTGGGCGAACTAAGTCGAGGGTGATTCTGACACGGCCTTAGCTACGGACCTTTATGTTGGTCTGGATAAGGCACTCACCCCGCTTGTTAATCGGTCGGCCTAGTCTCTCCAGGCGATTCTTTCGGATGCCCTCCCCCTCTTAGGTGTTCTCTCGCGATGTTCATCCTCGCTGATTCATGGGAGTATCGGGGAATTGATTACCCCTATTATCGCGATTTTTGCTGCCATCATCGGATCCGCTACAGAGGTTCTACTAAGAAGGGCTTCAAGAAGATTGATGCGACCCTGAGCCGTGATTATAGCACTTGGACCCCACGGTCCACTATTGTTGTTTGATGGTGTAATTAGTTTTTCTGTTTTTGCTAGTTTGTTGCTCTTCCCACCTTGGTTCGGGGTCTGTCCTTTGTAATCCTTGCTTCTTTAATATATTTACTTTCACGGATTAAAAAAAAAGCTTTATAAGGCATTGTTATCATTCATTTTCGTTTGCCTTTTGGGGGGATCATTTCCATTTTTTATTAGGAGTAGGGTTCTTAGTAAAAACGGCAAACCTATTGTGCATCCTCATAATTCCTTCTACACTAATATAAATTCCCCATTATCAAGCTCTATTTCTATGTGGATTGGTGCTGAGATTGAATACAGGCTCAACAATGAACATATAATATTCTTCTTCAAATTCCAAGTGGGGATGGAGTTGGGAGATGTGACCAACTATGATGGGATAACAATACAAAAGTCAATAACCCTAAAAGGAACTTGAAAAAAGAGGGCAATGAATAAAATCTAAAATAATTATTGCACGAAACTCACTTGCCAGCTTTTCGTTGATTCGCAACCATCGCTATTGCAGCGCCTCCCTCAGCCTCAGCAGCTTCCTCAGCAACCTGCTGATCAAGTATTTCTTGCATTTCCACAACCCTATCGAGGTTAAATAAAAAAAGAAATGGAAAAAATAATTTCAAATTAGCAGAAACCACACAAGTTGATAGTATTCCCATTTACACATAGCCATGATGAACAGCTTCGCAATACTTGAACAGGATGTTAAAATACCAATTTGACTCTATGAATAAAAGAGACTTATTCTAACAAAAATACGAAAAGATATGTAAAGGCGTGAAGCAACTGGAAGTCTACTTGAAATGTTACTGAGCAACATACCTTAAGGCACCAACCAAAGTTTGGGGGCTGAAAAAAATAGAATAACACATATTGTAACAGTTATAAATTTCCAGTAATTTACTCCAGAGAGAATGATATAACTCACAACAAGAAAATATAACCACAAAAGTTTTAGTGAGGAATGTGAGTAAGCAAATCTGGTTACACTAGTCTCATGGATACTTCTATTTCAAATTTCTACCATTCACATCAAATAACTTGTTAAGAGCAACTATACTTTAACTTCAATGGTGCAGGTAGAAATGACAGTATATAATAAGAATACAGCACTATAAAATATGCCAATGTCACCTTAAACTATCAAGTTCTGTGACACACATTTAACAAAGAAATGTCTGTTTAGCACGTTTAACCATAACTTTAACAGCTTTTGGGTCTTATTGGAAGTCTATCAAAAAATACTATACCATAATTGAGGAACAAGTTACGTTTCCTTCTTTGAAAGCTTTAGCAGAGAGAAAAATAACCAAAGAATTTACTCGGAAATAAGAATTTTACATTGATGTGAGCTTGGTGCTAAGGTAGGAACAGCCTGCTGACCTCAAGTTTACGGGTTCAAATAAGAGAAACCGCCTCTTAGGGAAAGGAGGGGTAAGGTGGTAACCCTCCCATTACTAGATACAATGGTGGAACTTCATGCTCCGGGCCAACCTAGAAAGTTTCCTTCCTCAAGGCCTAAAGTTTTCTCCACTAAACCTGTTTTTCTTGTGTGATTCTTAGTGTTACGAAAGGGTTTATTTCTTCAATCTTTTTGATGAAAGTCACGCATCTGAAACGATGTTGGATTGGACATGTTCATTTGCATTTGAGATAAATAAGTAATTTTCTTTGGCTGAGAAATAATGGAAACTATATATGGATACAGAGCAATAAGACAACAAGATCCATAGGTACTATAAAAAATCTTGAGGGCTGAGAACAAGGATAGATCCATCTTGGCATCAGAACGAACTGCAGCGCATCAATTGCCAATTCGTGGATGAATTTCAGAAAGCAAATAGGAGGGCTCTACACTATCTATACTGGATACCAGTGGTGGTATGGAGGTGGATCAAGGCATCTACTTGGTGATGTGGTATGGGAAAGCTACGATGAACCAAAGTATGCATTTATGCTTGAGACAACCCACTAGGGTAGTTTGGTTGGTCCAGACGATCAGTGCCTAGTAAGAGGTCCTCTGTTCAAATCCTAGTGGGTCAACTGCTTGGGGGTAGGGGTGGGGAATCCCACTGGGGATAGGGATATATCAAGAATAGCTAATAAAAACGGCAAATATGTTTTGGCTAATGGAGCTGAAAAGGAAGCTAATGAAAGGATGCAGCGTATACAACATCAGGTTTTTGGCTTGGGGTCTTCTGGACGGAAGGCAGTGCAAATAGGGAGCATTTGTTCTTTGAGTGACTATGCAGTATAGGCGCTCCAATTAATAAAGAGGTGGATACAAGTGACGAGTTTCCTATCAAGTTATGGATTTGAATTACTCATTTTGTATATGGAGGCACAAGAAGATGCCTCCACAGCCTCTCGCTAGATGAGTGGGGCATGGAGGTGAATATATCCCTCGTTGTTCTTTCATCCTAGGCAGAGTTCCACTGTCTCTCGCTAGATGAGTGCCATAGGTCCAGTGTTCTAAAAATCCTGACCGAGTGCCGCATAGGCGCCCGTCTAGGCCTAGCCGACCCGCCTAGCCGCCTAGAACAATTTTGCATAATTTACTGACTAAGTTAAAATAATTAGATGGTCATGCAGAATTGTTTGGTGTTGGTGATATTAGGGGTTGTGCTTCTTAGTTGTTGTTCTTTTTTAGATATTTTAAATATCTGTTACCATTTTTACTATAATTAAATTCATATTTTGTTTCTAATATATCTATTAAAAATAGAAAAATACAAATCCGATTAATCCCCGTCTAGCCCTCGATTAATCCCCAAAGGTCCTAGCCGTCCGCCTAGCGCCTAGCGACTTTTAGAACCTTGCATAGATCTGCTTGTTTACCAAAGCATCCCTCTTTAGGTTGACTATAAGAAGTCCCAGTCTAATCCATAAATGTAGCCAGTCTGAAGATAGAAATAGATATGAATCATCTGCTTTGGAAGGGGATGCAGCACTTGCATTTTCCATTCCATCCCTAGCCAACCCATGAATAAAGAGACAATAAACAAGCGCATCAGAAGTTTTAAAGATAACAAGTACATATACCTTTCTTTAGAAAGTGTAAAAAAATTTCCAATAGTGCTCCACAACATCTCCTCAAAAGTCACCCAGGTCTGATCAACGTCTTCAAAGTACTCGCTATGAACCATTCCACATAAAAATTCAATGTGAACTAGTCATTTGACTAACCAATGTTATATTTCTCTTTTTTTTTTGCTAAGTAATTGGATGAAACTAGAACAAAGCAAGACGTATGGACTATCCATCTCATTAAATATCTATGCTGGTGTTTAAAGGATAGGTAGCATTACAAGATGAAACAATTCTGAGAACTACATTTGGTTCTGCTGATATGAATCATAACACTCTGAGAAACTCAGAAATAAAAGCATCATAGACAGATTTTTTTCCATACTTGACATAAACACAGGTAGCATTTATCTCAGAATAATTTTCTTCATCACTATTATTAAGCTAACTAAATGATCCTGAGAAGAAGAGCCAGACCTTAATCTTCCAACCTCTGCTTTGTGAGATGATGCAGCAGCTAATGCAAACCTCCTTTTACCATCTAGAGCTGTTAACCTCTATGACAATTGAGGGTGCACATATAAAAATATGAAAAGAATAAAACAACAATAAACATGTAGTTTGTGACACATTATAAAGAAGAAAGGAAAAAGCAGTCATAAATGCTCTACGTCTAACATGAGGTGTTTATTAAGTGAATAATATATACCTCATACGTGTTAATGAGTTCTTTATCATTATTGAGGGACTCCCTTGCTGCAGCTGCTTCAGCGGAAATGGACATCATGCCCAAAGCATCCTATTGAAAGTAAAACAAAATGATAGCCAGACAACCACCACACATCAAAAAGATCATGGTAAATCATTAGCTCTATAACAGCTATAAGAAGCATGGTTCACCAGAAAAGACATGTGACGGACACCTTTTTGGTTCAAATGTTGCCCCCTTTATAAAAATTTACTAGGTTAAGTCCTCTCAGGCCTTCTTTACTTGATGGTCATCCCTTGTAGGCGGTTAAGTTTACAGTTTGTATTTGTAGTGTTGTAGTGGTCTGGTCTTTGACTGGGGAAAAGGAAAAACAAAAGAATACAGCCCTTCTTTCTGAAGTATAATAGTTAGGTCCACTATATTGTATGGGTATACATACAAACTCATAAAGATGGTAATCTTCCATGATAATTATTATGAATTTCAGAGTTACCTTGATAGTATTGTTTAAGTTATTCCTTGCATGGCTAAGGAGCTTTATCTGGTCATGATTATCTATTAATGTTTGGCATTCAGCGCATAACCTGATGCATATAAGGAAAGCACCTGAATAAATCAACAATGAGCCAGAGAACTGTATGAATGTATGGTAAACAAAGTCTTCATCAAGGCATACTTTTCAATAGATATGAAATTATCACGGAGATGTGTTACTGTCTTATGGGATGAAGAAAGTGAGCTGAGCCCTCTTTGTGATTGATCAACCTGAAAGATTGTTTGAAAGAATCACGTGAACTTGTAATCATACAATAGGTAGCTCGCACAAATTAGAAGAGAAAAACAATAATGCATGTGACTCCACAATGTACAAACAAAATCCGAGATTATTTTCTGACCTGCTCAGCAACCATAGTACTAAGCTGTGCATCATTCGCCTGAAATCAGAGCACAAGAAATCAAATAAGAGGGTGCCTAAAAATCATTCACTTAAATCACAAGAGGGTGTCTAAAGTCAGTATAATATCCCAAAAAATCCAACACAACATTTCCAATGATCCACCGAAGCCAACAATGATAAGCATACATGAGGATAATCACAAGTTTCATGAACACATGCCTCGGGAACTTTTAATTGCATGACATGAACTCCACGATCCAATAATACTTTTTATTTTGGTGAGGATTTGTGATGCAGTTATTTCCTCTATCTTTGAATGTATAGTAAAAGCTTGCATGCATCAATTAAAATGGGTCGTAAACACGAACCCAACACATGTTAAACTTTAAGACAATGCGATCATTTTTGTATCAAGAGACTAAACCTGGAACGCAAGCACAACCAAACCATTGCATAATTAAGAAGAAAGCATAATGGCTATATGTATTCAGATGCTTGTCATTTTTACCAGTTACAGCTTACCAATAAACTCAATTACTCAACAATATAAATATGAAGCCAAAAAATCACCGCATTGCAATTCCACAATCCGACCTAAAAACACCGAAACGAAAGCAAAGAAACAGCGAAATGATCCGAATAAATGAAATTCCAAGTACGATTGAATGGAGTGAAACCTGATGTCGCGTAATGTAGTCGGCCTTGATCGCTGCGATAGACTGCAAGAGCTCAGGGTGCGGTAGAATCTTAGCGACTTCGCGAACTGCGGATTCTTTGGCCTCGACGCCGAGATCATCATCGGCCATCATTGTTGCCCAAATTCCAAAGGCCTTATCGTTTGTAAGAGAGAGACAAAATGAATGAGACAGAGAGCAAATCAGATCATGACATGGGAGAGTTGATATGAACTTGAAGATTTGGTCTTCATGTGTGCAAACAGCTTTCTCGAAATTTACTCATGCATTTTTCGGTACCAATCCACGTTCATCTTTTAATTTTGATTGTAATTACTTATTGTTATTATTATTATTTTAAATACATGATTATCAGCTCAAATATATTAATGTTAGTTGTCAAAAAAGTGATTTGATGTTTTGTCCACAAACGGAAGTATGTATAAATTTTTGTCCATATTTTGTGGGTGTACTGAAATTTTGTCTACGTTTTTGTGGGTGCACTGAAGTTTTGTCTACCGACTTTTTTTAGAAAAATGTGTTGGATGATATAATGTAATGTAATCCCTTGCCATATTAGACAATATATAATACATGAAGAGTTACAATGATTCATAATCTAACTTAACATAACTACAAATAACTTATCATAACTATAATCATAACTGATAATAATAATTGCTAATAAAATGTGTCAAGAATGTTCAGAATGAATGGTCTGAGCAATTTTTTGCGGACTCAATAGATTTGTGGGTAATAAATAATGCATTTTAAAATTTTGTGGGCAATTTATAATGCATTTTATAGTTGTGTTCGCAATGCATAATGCATTATATAGTTGTGTGGACAATATGTTTTTCCAAAAAAATCGGTGAACAAAATTTCAGTGCAACCATAAAACGTGGACAAAAGTTTATGCATGCTTTCGTTTGTGGACAAAACTTCAGTGCACTTTTTGACAATTAATCCAATATAGTATTGGGTTGATTACGTTAGCTAGACTAATGTATACATGTATTACACATATGCACACTAACCTTTAGAAATTACACATATCTACCACAACGTTTACATTTGGTATGTAAGTCAATGTATGAATATGTAATTTTAACAGATAGGTTAGTGTAGGTATATATTGAAATCTTAAAAATACATAAAGGTTAGTGCATGTATTTATAATTTCCAAACGTTAGTGTGTACATGTGTAATACGTTTATACGATAGTGTAGGTAAACATAATTAATCATATATTATTTGTTATTATTTCACTATGTTCATTAATTATTTAGATCAGGGACATTCACAAAAACGTGTGGTGAACTATATGTATTTTGCAAAAACTTATGATAAACTTTCTATTTCCAAATTGTTATCTTTAACGGAATTTAGACATGTGAGAGTCACATGACATCAATTCTTTTTTTAAATGACTTAGCATTATGCCTGTTTCATTATTTGTAGCCCTCATGTATGTATGTTTTGCAATTTGGAACCCTTATGTACACACTTTTATATCGGTACTTTCAATTTTTTGCACACAAAACTACCCCCATTAATGGATTTGCAGTTATGTTCATGAAATAGTTTATAATATGGTTTGATCATCTGGGTTAGATAACAACAGTTATAACACTATTCGATTTCAATGGTACAAATCAAATGCAAAATTCTAACACGCTATGGATGCTTATTGAAGCAATTTGGTATATGGGTAACCGAAGGAGAGTTCATGTCATGCAGTTTTCTATTGGGATTTATTGCATGAATTTGGTTACATTCTCATGTTTAAATCTTGTGTTGAAAATTGAAATTTCAGATTTAGCTATGATAAGAATGTTGATCCTCCACCAAGCTTTGACAATGTCATTCCTCCTACCAATCAATTCAAACGAATAAGGGCTCAATCTCTTGAGCATTTCCCAGAAACCAACTTAACATTCCTACTCAATCTTGGTGCCTTGGAAAATCAAGCCATTAAAGATACATTCGAGAATGACTCAAATCAGAAGAAAGTTGTTCCCTCTCAAATCCAAGGATCTCAGGAAGTAATTGTGGAAAGTAATATTCAGATTCAAGAGAATGTTTAGATGTTGCAAATTGGTGTCACTGATGAACATCCGGCTCAGTCTGAGTTTCTTGGTGGCTCACCATTAATCGCAGACCTCCATTCTACTACGCCAACTCAATTGCTTCCTCATTTGGAGTCCAAGGACATTGGTTCAAAAACACCCGAAGCTCACATAGTCCTAATTAGCTCTCAACTAACTCCATCAGTTATTAGAGCACGCACAACGGGCCGACCCTCGCTCCCGACCCGCGTGCGCGCGGTCCGCAGCCCTCGGGCCGTCCCACTATGGGCCGGAATTCACGCGGTCCGCGGCCCTGAAACACGCGTCCCGGGCTTCGCCCCTCGCTCCTCGATCGCGGGCCGGGCTCGCGCCCCTCGCCCCTGTCTGGCTCCCCTCCACTCGTGGCTTGCCATGTGGCGATGCGAAGGTATTTTTTTTAATAAATATTTTTGTCAATTATGGGATTTGAACCCCCAACCTCAAGGTTTAAAGCCTTGTGTTCTATAATTGAGCTAGATGGGCTTTTTGTTACTATGTTTTATTATAATTAATATGATATATTTTTAATTTTGGAGTGAAATGCATATTAAAATTTAAAATGAAATCTTCTTTTTAATAGATTATATATTATACAATTTAGTGTTGGATGATATTTCAAATAAAATAACATATTTATGTAATATATATTTGACCATGTTATCATTTTTGTGTGTATTTATATCCGGTCCGACTCAAAGATTTTTCGTTATACCAACTACTATGAATATAACATAGTTGATCATATTATTCCATACACATATTTTATTGATTTCTTTGCCATTATTAAAAAGTTCATTTTTATTCGTGTTAAATTTATTTATTATTTTTTATTGTCATTAATTATTATTTTTCACATTTGTTTAAATTATAAATAATTTAAACGGTTTCTGATAAAGAATTAAATAAAACAGCAAAATATCAATTAATAACAACTCAGCATCCAGTCAACACAGGGCCTCAGCAGGGTCTCTCTATTGCAAAACACCCACTATTCTACAACCCTAAGGCCTCACTTTTGTCCAGTCAGCACAAGGGTCTCACCCAGGACCTTTCCTTTGTACATGCTCTTAAAGATGCAAAGATAATGCCCAGTCTTTCATTTTACTACATGTGGGGCCCAAAAATTTTACAAGCTAATCAACTTGGCCCTAAACCCTACTTTGGAAGCTGAAGCATTTATTGCCTCTAACTCAGCTCATCACCTTACCCCCTCCATCTCTCAAGGTCTTGATGGCATCAAAAGTGCATCTGCATTTTCAAATTTAGCTGAGAAGACAGGGAAACATTCCACTCCCCTCAAAAACCAAGTATTTGAAGGGGGAATTATCAAAATGGTCTTTTTTCTATAACTATTAGGAGGATAGTCTCTGTCTTTGTCTTTTACCAATCTTATTTTTTTTCTTTTTTGTTTTCTTTTTATGACATAAAGGTATTATATTACTCTTATACCCTTTCCACACTTAGAGAAAAAAGCTTTGTTTTTTTTATTGTTCCCCCTCTTTATCTACATGGACTTATTTTTCCCTCACAAAGGATCAATCGGGTCGTGGGGCGGATATGAGTTCGGGTTTTAAACCGAGTCTGGGTCGTGGGCCGGGTTTTGGGTCAAATTTTGTTTATTTTACAAAAACTTGAAATCTCTGGGATTCGAACCCAAGAATATCCTAGGTAATCAAGCTACTTACCACTAGGCTATGTGGTATTTTGCTATTGTATGAATACCCAATAATATTTATTTATTGTTTTCAATGAAACTGACAACAAAAATATTTACACTTTTTGGATGTAATGGGATTCGAACAAGGTGTAACCCAATGTAAAACCCGCTTCGTTTCATTAGGGTATTAATTTAAAATCCGAAAACCGTAGGGTAGATTTTTGAAACAAGTGGTAAAGCAAAAAAAAAAAAAAAAAAAAAAAAAAAACTGGACAAGCCAGGCCTGTTTCGGTCAGCCTGGTGCAGGCCCCCTTCAACTCGTTTGGGCCTAGGGCCCGTTTCTCAGCTGAGGCCCGAGAGGGCCGGCCCATTACGTTTCTGATAAAAGGCTGAAACCCTTGGGTTTCAGCATCAGAAACGCAGCCTCAAACCCTCCTTCTCCTTCGATCCTCTCGACCCGTCTCTCTCATCCTTCGTCTTCCTCGCCGAACCAGCTCCGGCCACCACCGTTTCCGGCCGCCACCTCCCTCACCACCCTCGTCCCGTCCTCTTCTCCTCCATCCCGACTCCGTCACCGCTCCGGCCAGCCACGCCATCACCGTCCCCGACCTCCCTATCTCTCTCTCTCCTTCGTCTTCCTCACCAAACTCCTACCGTCCACCACCAGCTCCGGCCACCCTCGTCCCGAGCTCCCCACGCCATCACCGTCTCCGACCTCCCCGTCCCGAGCCCTAACTCGCCACCGAGCACCACCTTCCCTTCAACCGAACGCGAACCGGGCTCCCGCCGTCGCCGGCGAGCTCGTCAAATCCGGAACGGGACGAGTCGTCCGGACCCGAGCCGTACACCGCCGTACACCGCCGCTCTCCACCGTCTCCACCGTTTTGGTACGGTGAGTTCTCGGCCTGTGGAACCTCGGCCGATAACGGCGTCGCCGGTGGTCGGCCGGACCCAAGCAGAACTCGTTCTTCTTCTGTTGTTTTTCCCTTTCCCGAGTTCGTTCAGATCTGGTCGGGGATGGAACGGAACTCCCGAAATGGAAAGGAACAAGAAAAAAACATGATTTCGGGCCTTTTTAAGGGATTATTGTAAACGTTGTAAATCTGAAATTGTAAAGAAGAACGACAAAATTAAGATATCGTTATTATGTTTCATTACGTTTCCAGATCTGTTTAAGTGTGAAAAAGAAGGGTTTAAACTGTTTGTAAAATGAAAATCAGTTTTAGAATAAAGTTTAGATCTTTATTGTTCGGACGTAAAAATTGTTATCGATAAAACTAGATCGGGTTAGGTTAAACGGGTTTTAAAACGAAAGTCGGCTGTTAAGTTTAAACTCGAGTTAAGTTAAATCGAAAAGGGGGAAAACGAAATCAGATCGGCTTTATAAGGGTTTTGGACCAAAGTATCGAGTTTGGAAACGAGCGGAAGGAAATCGTTTGTTTTAAATTCGAAGTCGGAATTAAATAAAGCAAAGGCGTTTCAAAGACGGTTCTAAGTCAAAAATGGGTTTAACGGGGTTTAGGTCAAATCTGAGTTCGGTGCATGGGTGCTCAAACCCGATCCGTCGTAAATCCCACTTTTATCCCGCTCGAGTGTAAACGACAACTGTCGGTTTTAAACTGGACTAATTGTAACCTTTAACTCAACGGCGGAACCGTTATTAGATTGTGGCTTCGGGTTAAATTTAGAGCCCGGCTCCGATCAAAGGGGAGCCCCGAAAAGCAATTTACAAAACCCAGGCAGATTCGCCATGTCGGGCGAATCGGGCCTTTAAGGGTCCTTTATCGACAATGTCGGGTAATTGGGAAGTTTGGGAGTGAGCGACATTGTCGGGGTTACGTTTGGGCGTTGAGTTTATTTAATTTCGGTCTGTTCGTACTAGTTTAAAAGTGAGTTAATTGTGTTCTTTTAGATCGTGCTGCGGACCGAGGCAAAGGGAAGCTCGGCGAGTGATTGGAATTGCTTCGGGGTTTATTGGAGCGCTTTTGGTTTTATATACGAGGTAGGGAAAAGTAGCCGGATCTCGGCCCTGATTAGGGAAAGTTAATAGTAGAATTGCATGTGACACCGGGGTGTCGTGGGTTGAGTAGAATTATTAAATTATTAGAAAAGCATGTTACGGGAACTTAGTATTTATTGGGAAGGCATGTGACACTTAGTAGTGTCGTAGGAATATAGGACTTAGCGATATTAGAATCACTGGAGGCATATGACCATGCCCGGAGGTTGACTGTTTAATTTCTGTCTTGGGTGGCCATGAGAGCCCGTGTTATTTGAATTGGTGTTTGGGTGGCCATGAGAGCCCGTGTTATTTGAATTGGTGTTTGGGTGGCCATGAGAGCCCGTGTATTTGTTGTTGAGTTTGGGTGGCCATGAGAGCCCGAGTATTTATTGTTGAGTTGGGTGGCCATGAGAGCCCGTGCGTTATTATTTGGCGTCTTGGGGTTGTTGAATCCGAGTCTTGACTGTTGAGGTGTCTTGAGTGGCCTTGTGTGCCTGTTTGTTGAACTTGCTTGTGGTTGTGGTTGTGTTTGCCCGAACCGACTGTGTGTCGGGGAGTGGTGTGGATTTTGGCAGGTTACGAGCATTCTTGGGCTGACCTGACCAAACTCGAGCCTCGGCAGGTTCTGAGCATTCTTCGGCTAGCCTGTTCCGTGTCCGGATCCCGAAAGGTTATGAGCATTCTTTGGCTAGCCTGATCCGTGACCGGGTCCCGACAGGTTACGAGCATTCTTCGGCTGGCCTGACCGCATACGAGGCTCGGCAGGTTCTGAGCATTCTTCGGCTAATCTGATCCGTGTTCTTGTCTTTGGGGAAGGTCATTGTTGGTTGTGTCGGTTTACTTTACAAGTTTGAGTCCTTGAGTTGGTGTTGGTTTTGGTCTTGGTTTTGGCATTGGTTTTGGTCTGGGTGTTAGTGTCTTTATCTGCTAATTATGCCTTAGTCAGTCTGTTATCCGTGGAGGTGAGCGAACGCTCACCCCTAGCTGCTTTTCCTACAGGTACTGATCACTGGACGGACTAGGTTAGCTCTTGAAGCTGGTGGAGCTTGGAGCGGAGTCTGGTCTTTATTTTTGTTGAGTCTAGTGACGGATATTGTACCCTGTCCACTTGTTGGGACGTTTTTGTTTTGTAAATACTATTATTTTTGAGAAGTAAATGGAAATGTCAAAGCTTTTATCCAAAACAGGTTCAAGTGTTTTTATGTTTTAAAGTGTTCGCGTCCCGAGTTCGGTTCTCTGAAATTGGGGCATGACAGCTTGGTATCAGAGCTCGAGGTTTCAAACCTCGGACTGTCCGTCAATTAGGTGGGAGAGTCGAGTTAGTGTAGACCCGTCATGTCCTGAGTCTTGTGTTTGTTTGTGCGTATGTTACAGTATTTTGTTGCTGGCATACTGATTGTGTGTGATTGCGTGAACTGTTTTTTAAACTGTCACGGGTCGACTCAGGAGCGCTCCTATAGTCGAACGTGACGGTGTTGATGTCAAGTCGGTACAACGGGGTTCGGGGACGCCTGGACCGGGTTGTAAGTACGTGATGTCAAGGATTGAAGTTTTAAAATGAAGAGATGAAAGTTTTAAAATTGTTGGCCCTGGTGGCGTGTTTGAACTTGATTGGCCCTGTGGGCGTGTGTCTGATTTTGGTTGTTGTTGTTGTTTCACTGGGTGTTTGGGTTGCCGTTGCGTGTTTTGGTGCGGTCTCTTTGAGGTTTCTTTTACTAATACGAATATTTAAGGTATTAATAGCGTGAGCGGCGTGACGTATTAATGTTATACACGCTAGAGTAAACTTAGACCGTATGAGCGTTAGTGTTTTGAACTGCTGTCCTTATTTAAATTCGCAAACTGAACGTTTGCGTGTATCCGTGCAGAGGATACTGTTTATGGCTCGCGGTAGACGCGGACGAGCAGCACGAACACGGGGTCGGGCACCCACGCGGGGCCGGCGAGGACGGTCGGCGGGGGCACCGGGGAGGGTGTCAACCGTCGAGCCCGCCGAGTACGCGGAGGTGCAGGGCACTCCTGTCGGAGAAGACACGAGAAGCGATGCGGGGCCGTCTGCAGGCACCCCCAGTTTTCCGCCAGTCACGGACCCTCCAGTGATGACCGCCCTGGATGAGCTAACCAGGACCGTTCAGAGTTTGGTGGCGGTCATCGCCAGCCGAGAGTCGGCTTCGCCAGCACCAGAGGCAGCCGCGGTCCCGGTGAGGGCCGCTCATACAGAGGATCACACTTCTCGAGCGCTACTAGATTTCCTGAAGCTCGGGATACCTACTTTTGTCGGGGAGCCGAATCCCGACCTAGCCGAGCGATGGCTAGAGTAGGTCACACGAGACCTGGACACATCGGGTGTCGAGGATGGCCGTCGGAGAGTGTCCTTCACAGCCCATCAGCTGAGAGACAGCGCCTACCACTGGTGGAGGCGGGTGAAGGACACGGTCGGATCCGACTACAGCATCTTCCAGGAGGTGTTCATGGCATAGTACTTTCCTGAGTCGCCTCGGCTGGAGCGACATCGGCAGTTCTTAGACCTGGAGCAAGGAGGGATGACGGTAGCAGAGTACGAGGCCAGGTTCACAGCCTTGGCCAGATTCGCGCCAGAGATGGTGATGAGCGAGACGAACCGTTGCCTACGATTCCAGGAAGGACTGAGGCTTGGCATCCGGAACCAGGTTCTCGCCTTGAGGCTGCGGAAGTATACCGACCTCGTAGACACCGCGGCTACAGTGGAGCAGGGCGCCCGGGATGCAGCCAGGGGCCGTGAGGTCCGACCTCGACCGATCAGTTTTGCAGGGCCGTCAGATTCACGAGACTCGCGGAGGCAGAGGACCGCGGGAGTCTTCCGACCACCGCCTTATCAAAGTGGATCGAGACAGCAGGGGTCAGTAGCATCGGTAGGGCCAGCCGTCTCAGAGAGAGGACCGACATGTTACCTCTGCGGGGAGACAGGTCACTTGCAGCGAGGGTGCAGAGCGAGAGGAGGGCACGCGGCACCACCATCGACCAGCCGGACAGGCCAGAGCTCGGGGTCGAGGGCTGACGAGGCCAGATGTTTCCGGTGCGGCAGGATGGGACACACTATGGCATGGTGCCGCGAGCCGTTGGGAGAGACATCAGCGCAGCGACCGCAGCAGTCGCGGACAGTACAGTCGCCCAGGGGTCGCCCTCGACAGAGTCAGCAACCGAGGTCGTCACGACCGTCTACGAGCGCACCGATTCCGAGACAGCAACAGAGTCATGGGTATTCAGCGGCCAGTGCGCCGGGTCAGAGGCAGCAGGCCTCGCAGGGGAGAGTTTATGCAGTCACCGACTCTAGAGCCCCAGGACCTAGCACGTACCGCGAGACCATCCAGGGTACGTGTTTATTGTATCATTTATGGGCTTTATTCTTGTTTGATACCGGGGCGTCGCACTCTTTTATCTCGTCGGGTTGTGCTGAGAGGTTGGGGTTGAGCTTAGAGCCGTTGAGTCCACCCCTATGCCTGGACACCCCAGTTGGGGGTGGTGCATCGTTGACTAGAGTATGTCGTGCCTGCGAGATTAGAGTCGTAGATTGTCCTTGCCCCGGTGATCTTCTCGTGCTGGGAATGACTACCTTTGATGTGATCTTGGGAATGGATTGGATGTTGAGGTACCGAGCCAATATCGATTGCTACAGGCGATGAGTGACAGTGACAGTGGGTGGTACGAAGGTGACGTGTGTTCTGGGTAGTAAGAGCGGGGTCCTCCTTTCAGCATTGTCCGCTGAGGAGGAAGTGTCGGCTGTGCAGAGCCGAGAGTTACCGAGAGTGGTATGCGTGTTCCCCGATGTCTTTCCCGAGGAGTTGAGCGGGCTGCCACCGGTTCGTGAGGTGGAGTTCGGGATTGACCTGGTGCCGGGAACGGCGGCGATATCGATGGCGCCGTACAGGTTTGCGCCAGCAGAGTTGATTGAACTGAAACGTCAGCTAGAGGAGCTTCAGCAGAAGGGGTTTATCCGTCCGAGTGCATCACCGTGGGGAGCACCAGCACTCTTCGTGAAGAAGAAGAGTGGAGAGCTACGGATGTGTATAGATTACTGGAAGCTGAACCGGGTTACGGTGAAGAACCGATACCCGATGCCGAGGACCGATGATTTGTTCGACCAGTTGAGGGGGGCGACCTACTTCTCGAAGATCGATCTGCGGTCCGATTATTATCAGTTGCGAGTCCGTGAGGGGGAGCGCTAAGAGCTTGGAGCCGATCCAGGTGGGACTGGGCTTGGAGCATTGCTTAGGCCGGGTAGAGCACCTTGGGTTTGGGTGGGGCTATGGTTGGACTTGGGTGGTGAGTCCGGGCCAAAAAATAGCTGAGTCCGCGTAGCTGGAGATATTGGGTCAGATAAAAAATCATAGCTATGTGGCGAGGGTGAGCAAGGGGAAGCAAATGGAAACACCGTTTCATCAAATAATACATGCCACGATATAATGAATTTGTTTGTTTGTAAATTAAAACAAACATACCCTCGATGATTAGGAGGAAATCCGACAAAAACACATGGTGTAGACCGAGCTTGCAGTTTGTTAATTGTGGTAGATGGAAAAAGAGGAAAACACAAACAACCGAAAACACGCAAGTGAGAATAAGAAGGAACACGACGATAGAGAGCAAAAGTAGGAGACGAGAAATTAAGCAATTTAGACGGGAGAATATTGGACAGGTAAGTGGACATGGACAATGCATACTGCCAATAAGATGGAGGAATGGACGCATGAAGAAGTAGGGTACGAACCATGTTGTTGATACTTCTGATCTTGCGTTCTGGATGTCCATTCTGAGAGGAGGTATGTGGACACGAGAAGCGGAACACCAAGCCGGACGAATCACCAAAAGCACGAAATGGAGAGTTGTCGAACTCCTTTCCATTATCACACTGAAAACTTTTTATAGAGACCCCAAATTGTGTAGAAACATGAACACTAAATGAAAGAAATAACTTGAAAACATCAGATTTCTTGCCCAAAGGAAAAGTCCAGACAAAATTAGTGAAATCATCAAGTAATATCAAATAGTATTTGTGACCAGATGTGCTCAAAACAGGAGATGTCCATAGATCAGTATGCACAATATCAAAAGGTGCATAAGTAACAGTAGTAGATGTGTGAAAAGGAAGTCTAACGTGTTTACCAAGTACACATGACTGACAAACCGAATCAAAAGCATATTCCTACAACCAATAAGTTTATCGCTACGAAGAGAATTAAATACCGGAGACCCCGGATGACCTAAACGAGAATGCCACAATCTTGGAGACACAATTGCAGAAGCAGAAAAAGGAATTGACGAACGACACGAAACATTATCAAACTCTACAGATAAATATTTGTATAGATTTGAATCCACTCTACATTATCTGTAATTGTATACATATACCCAATTGATTCAATATACAAGACACGGTTGAAATCCCAATTCTATCAGAAATTTCCTATTTTTATGCAGAAAACAGAGCTGGGAGAAGGCCTGACGCGAGTGGCCCAGAGCGCAGCCCGAAATGGGCCCAAAAACGGGCCAGAATGAGACCCCGAACGGGCACATTCCCATATCCAGACAGTGACGGTCCCTTGACAAAAGTTGTAGATCTTTGAATTCTCTTCGATTTGATATATTATATGAAGCAATTCGGAGTTCATTTGAGGGAGTTATGCTCTTTGCAAGGTTAGCCAGCTTCGAAAACTCCTAAAACCGGGTTTTCCTCTAGTTTGCCTTTTTTCGATCAAAGCACCTACAAAGCACAATAAGAGACAAAGTACAAGTATAGAGGGAAAAGTGGACCAAATTATACAATCCCGTGACTAAAAAGCTGAAGAATGTAGGCTAAAACATCTAGAATTGATGCAATTTATGTCCACATCAGGTACATCAACGCAAGAGCTAGATCCATTCCTCCCGGAATTCGAACGCTCTCATCATATCCCACAGAAATCCTCATTCCACTCTTTTGTAAGCCTTGCTCATATCCAACTTCAAAGCTACCCATACCTCTCGCTTTTTCTTCTTATTCTTCATGAAATGTAGAATTTCGTATGAGAGAGTAATATTATCTTGAATGGAATGACCATGGACAAAAGCACCTTAAGTAAGGGATATAATTCCTTCTAGAGTGCCTTTGAGACTGTTAGCCTCACCTTTGGTACTATTCTGAACACAACATTGCATAACGCAATGGGTCGAAGATGCTTCCGACACACTAGGGTCTCCACTTTTGGGATGAAGACCCATGTCGTTTCATTGAGGGAAGGCATGACCTCCCCCCTTCAAAAATCTGGCGGAAAAGGACGTAACATCCCCTCCTATAGTGGGCCAGTACTTTTGGTAGAAAAAAAGGCATTGAGTCCATCTGGTCCTTGAGATTTGTTAGCTCCCGTCGAGAATGTGGCGTCTCTTTCTTCTTCCATCAAAATGGGGGCAAGCAGTGCATCACTCTGTATGTCAATTATTTGTTGATGAAACTAGGGATGAAAAGAAGCATTCAACCATTCTGACCTCTTTTACAAAGCTCTGTAAAAAGAGATAATATGATATCTCATACCCGTGTTGTCACGCCCCAATTTCAGTAAACCGAACTCAGGACGTGAACTTTTAAAACAATAATACATTTTGAAACCTTTCACATTAAACTACTTTAAAAACACCATTTGTTCAACAAATAATATTTACAACTTAAAATACGTCCCAACAAGTGGACAAAAGTATGGTATCCGTCGCTAGACTCAAAATAAACTCAGAAACCCGCTCCAAGCTCTTCAAGCTTCAGAAGCTCACCTAGTCCAACATGCGACCGGTACCTGCAGTAAAAGCAACTAGGGGTGAGCGTTCGCTCACCACCACGGATAACAGACTGACTACGGCATAATTAACAGACAATGCGGGTAACACCAACAACCAACTCAACCCCGAGGATCACTATCCCCAAACTCAAGTAACCCGACTGACACCCACACACTGATACTTTCCTCAGCCGACTCAACACTCGGACACGTAAGGTAGACTCAACACAACGATCGACGACCTCCTCCAAAGACACGACCGACCACCACGCAACACCCAAGATCACAAAGGATCGCACACCAAACAAGATCACAAAGGATCGCACTCCTGTCAGCTGCTCAGTACCGGTTGCTAACCGGCTGGGCTCGAGCCTGCCCCACGCTCTTTGCCGATCCCTGTCAGGCTCTAGGCGGTCGACCTGTTGACGATATATACAGCGCTGCTTTTCCGATAGCTAGTCGGAAGGGGAGCTGCCCTCTCATCGCCTAAAAACGCTCACAACCTCCCGAGACTCGAACTCGGTCAGGCTAGCCAAAGAACGCTCGCAACTTCCCGAGACTCGAACTCGGTCAAGCCAGCCAAAGAACGCTCGCAACCTCCCGAGACTCTAACTCGGTCAGGCCAGCCAAAGAACGCTCGCAACCTCCCGAGACTCTAACTCGGTCAGGCCAGCCAAAGAATGCTAACAACCCCAAACCACACACGCGCGGCCAGGACCCTTTTCTTGTTGGGCGGGCCCCCTACCCCGTCTAAACATGCAGACGCGTGTGCTCGTGGACCCCCGTTTCATGAAGCGGGCCCACAACCTCAGGTAACCACAATCACAATCACAAGCAAGTTCAACAACCAGTAGCAACACAGGTTCAACACTCACAGGCACTCATGGCCACCCAAGACACCAACAGTAAAACACGGACTCAACAGCCCCACGGGCACTCACGGCCTCCCACGACACACCAACAGTAACTCACGGGCTCAACAACCCCACAACACTCACGGCCACCCAAAACACACCAACAGTAACTCACGGGCTCAACAACCCCACGGCACTCACGGCCACCCAAAACACACCAACAGTAACTCACGGGCTCAACAACCCCACTGCACTCACGACCACCCAAAACACACCAACAGTAACTCACGGGCTCAACAACCCCACGACACTCATGGCCACCCAAAACACCAAGAGTAAAGACACGGGTTCAACAACCCCCACGGGCACTCATGGCCACCCAAAACACCAAAAGTAAAGACACGGGTTCAACAACCCCCACGGGCACTCATGGCCACCCAAAACACCAAATGTAAAGACACGGGTTCAACGACCCCCACGGGCACTCAGGGCCACCCAAAACACCAAAAGTAAAGACACGGGTTCAACAACCCCCACGGGCACTCATGGCCACCCAAAACACCAAAAGTAAAGCACAACAACCTCCGGCATAACCAATGCCTCCAACACTTCTAATGTCAACAGTTTCACAATCAACCTCCGGGCATGGTCATATGCCTCCAGTAATTCTAACATCGATAAGTTCTCTGCTCTTACGACACTACTAAGTGTCACATGCTTTTCTAATATTCGCTACGTTCCCGTATCATGCCTTTCTAATATTCGATAAACCTACTTAACTCACGACACCCCGGTGTCACATGCATTTCTACTGTTAACTTTCCCTAGTCAGGGCCGAGATCCGGCTACTTTTCCCTACCTCGTGCGTGTTCTCAAAAAGCTAACCAACAAGCTCCGGCGTGATCTCAGTCACTCGCCTAGCTTTCCTTTCCCTCGGTCTGCAGCACGATCTAATAAGAACACAATTTTAAACGCTTTTAAGCTTGTAGGCATAAGCTGAATTTTAATAAACTTGACGCCCAAAAGTAACCCCGACAATGTCGATCACTCCCAAACTCCCCAATTACTCGACATTGTCGATATTGGACCCGGAAAAGCCCGATTCGCCCGACATGGCGAATCTGCCCGGGTTTTGAAAACGCCCTTCCGGGGCTCCGAAAATTCCCGTTTTCGTTTCTACGGTCTTAGAATAATTCAAGGGTTCCAATGCAATCGACGGAATCAATTTCCGACTTCCGAGCGATTTAATTCGCGTTTAAAGTTTCTAAACCCGATAATGACAACTTTCGCAATTTAATTCCAAATTTCGATCCGGGTGTGGATTAACGACTTGGAGAATGTCCTAAACCACCCGAACACGAAAACCCGATACCCAGGCAGTTGGGCCCCACACGGCCACAATGGCAAAATTCCCTTTTTGCCCCAAAACGTTCCTAACGAACCCCAAACCTCAACCATTCATCTTTAAACCAATTCTAACCAAAACCCAACCATATTTGAATCGTTTAAACTCAAACCCTAAAATTCGAACTTAACAAAACGAAAATCGGTTAGGTGCTCACCGTAGAGAATGACGGTGTGAACTCGATTCTTCTATCTTTGAGACGATCCAACGGTTTGATTGACGGGAAATCACTAAACTTCCAACACCTCCTTCTCTTTTCTCTCCTTCTTCTATCTCCTTTTCTCTCTCTAAATATCAATTTTTCTCTTCTCCTTTTTGAAATGAACGTGTAAGTCATCTATTTCCCTTTTGTTTTAATTTTAAACAATATAACTAACACCTAAAGTAGTCTTCCTTGTACAAGCACAACCACTTCGGAACACCCGTTCAACCAAAAATGTGGCTTCAAGGACGTTGATTTACCACCGATCGAAACCCTCACCGACACAAGCTCGGACACTAATCAAAAGACGTATTAGTCACAGATACATCGTATGAAGAAGGAGAGGGATCGAGCACCTCATTTCTGTCGAATGCATCGAAAAAATGACTCCATCGGCGCCCTTGAGCCCGCCGCGACGGGGATCTGCAGAGTCGCCTAAACCTAGGACCGACAGACTAAATGTTTGGACTACATGATTGAGTTATTTTTCAAATGAAAATATGTTTCCAACATATTCCAACTATGAAACACAATATCACACGACATGGAAAGTATCTGACATCTGTTATTTTTTGGCCCTTGGGCCCATATTTCCTAGGCCCATGAACTAGGCTCATATATCACTTAAGCCCATATATCTTATATTGGTACAAAAGGTGAACAGTAGGGTTTTGGAATGTGCGTGGCACAGGCGGCTATCTTGTACAGAGGACATGGCGGCAGTACTTGGACAGTGAAGAGAGGGACAAGGTGGATGATATTTGGGAGAAGTTTCTTGGGAGGCTACGGGATCAAACCATAAATCATCATTCTCCTTGGTCCCCTTGCATCGATACATCATCAAAGCATGTCTCTTTTGCTTGGTTTCCGTCCATTGTTCATTTACTGAATGTGCAGCAAATCAATTTCTTCATGACTAAAGTATGAGCATTGAATGCTCTTCCTCATTTCTTGCAATTGGAGCAACAAAGTATCACACATACTCGGTGATTTTTGTTTTATTTGTAGAACAAAATATCAGGAGCCAAATCAAGAAATTATTGATTTTGCTGGTTGTGCAGGGAGGAGAGCAAGAGACTAAGACTAGATTTGACTGGCGTTGACCGGGAGTGGTTATTACACGTGTCCCAGGTCAACACTGATCCATCTGCGTCCTTCAGCTATGACACTTTGTTGATTTTCCTCCGTTGGGAGGCAGATGCTCGAAAGAACTTTGCTCCCTACATCCAGAATGCCCCTTTTTTGTCTAGAGTCTTGGTTTACTAGATTCGTAAAGCTCTACGTTTTCGGATACTAGTGCGGTCTCCCTTACCATCCAACCAAAGAAAATCTCTTTCGTACCAAAAAATCTTTCGGGAAAGAGCGTTATAAACTTCCTTGCACCACTTTTCCAACGCTCCCCCCGTCTCCTTTGTTTTTGACTAAGATGAGACGATTATTCGGTTCTCCTGACATGTTTTGGATTAGGTTGTCGTATTTTGGATCCTCTAACCAAATATTCTTGAATCTAAATTCACGAGAACTCGTGGGTTCAACCCTTCTCTCTATGTCGAATAAGATAGGAATATGATATGATGTGGATATACCCACATTGTCTAGGTGTGCTAGAGGCCACCTGTGTTTGAGACCAGGGTAGAGGATGGCCCTATCCAGTTGAACCTCAACCCATGTAGCTGATTCTCTATCGTTGAGCCATGTGTACTCGTAACCCTATACTGGCACGTCCTGTAGAAATAGTTCACTCAATACTTCCTTAAATGGGGTAATAAGCGCTTCGGGGTAAGATAACTGATGTGGACATAAATTGCATCGATTATAGATGATTTTATCCCACATTCTTAAGCATTTTAGTACCGGGATTGGATAATTTAGGACCACTTTTCTCTCATTACTCGTATTGTGTCTCTCATTATGTTTTGTATGTGATTTGATCGAAAAAAGGGCTAAAATAGAGGAAAACCCGGTTTTAGGAGTTCTGGAAGTTGGCTGATATTGCAAAGGGAATAACTTCTTCATACAAACTCCGATTGCCTTCAATTTATGTCAAATCGAAGAGAATTCAAAGATCTACAACTTTGTCACGGGCCCAAAACCGTTCCGGCTCTCAATCAGGCCTGCGCGAAGCTTGCAAACTTCTAGACTGGTTTCCTACTTTAAAAAAAAGATATTTTCCTATTCCAAATCCGAATTTGAGAAGGAAAAGGGGGTCTTGAAGTCCTATAAATAGAAGAGCACGAATTTGGAGAAAAAGAACTTGTTTTTGGGACAATTCTAGAGAGCTAGAAGGTGGAGATTGGTGAACTTTGAAGCTTGAAGGAAGAGGAGTAACTTGGGCAAACTTTGTATGAGAAGAGAGTGCTTGAACTCAACCATTGTAATTCTACATTGGTATTGTATTTCCACTACTCTTTCAATATGATGATTGCTTATGAATGTTTTTCTTCATCTTCTTCTTCTTCTTCTTCTTCTTCTTCTTCTTCTTCTTCTTCTTCTTCTTCTTCTTCTTCTTCTTCTTCTTCTTCTTCTTCTTCTTCTTCTTCTTCTTCTTTCTCCATGAGTAGCTAAACTCCATAATCTAGGGTTATAAGTAGAGATTTATTTTACAATATATTGAATGTATGAATGAATATTGTGTTGCTTGATTTGATTTGGGGTTTGTATTAGATTTGAACTTAATGCTCTATCTCCGGGGTGGGCTTGATAGAAGGTGAGAATTGCAATCTAACACTCGTGAGAGGTGGATTGCAATTGGGTCAGAAATCTTTTACAAATTGAGTTTAAATCTAAACTAGTGATAGCTAGGTTAACACAATTGCAACAACCATAGGATTCGTACCGAAAGTTAAAAATTATCAAAGAACGTAGTGCTTTGGGTCTCCCTACATCTTGATTCGTGAGAACTAGGTGGTTAGATTCCATTAGGGTCCGAAACAACGTGAGAAGTTAGGACTAGTTTGAGAGATAATTCGTTGCCCCTAAAATCAGATAACTACACAGTGTTCATCGTCATTTAAATGCATTGGAATTGGTCTCTATGAATTCAAAAACCTTAGATTATCTTTTTCTCTGATTCTAATCTCTTATGATTTACGTGAATACTTGTTCACCTTTTAATTACTTGTTTACATTTGCATGATCTTTTAAAACAAAAAACCATCATATTATCGAAACAGCTTAACTACGAACTTCAAATAGGAATTGCTTGTCTTGTGCTCCCTTGGGTACGATAATCCGGAACTTAAATTCCAAAAATACTACTTTATGACCGGTACGCTTGTCGTGTCCTTTTCTGTGTTAAAAATGCAGGGCGTCAAGTTAATGGCGACGTTGCCGGGGAGCAATTAAGGCAACCTTTTCTATATAGTTTGTGTTACAACTGTTTCATTTTTTTTTTTGTATATACCTTTTTAGTCAATTCTTTGCAACATAACTTTTATGGATTATATTATTGTGATATATGCGGAGCTATTGGTCATTGGTTTTTCGATTGCGAGTTTCTTGTGATTTCCGTTAATCCAAACTGGAGGGAAACTTCCTCACGATTTCCTAAAGAGCTTCAAAGTCAATTGAATGGTCTCGTACAATTGATTAACAATACATACCCCGTTGAGGATGATCATTCCGAACACTTAGGTGACACAACAGAGCAAGGAACTCCTGATTCAACCATGAGTTTAGAGGTAAGTGCGGAATGTGAGGTATCAAGTTCTTATCCCTCTTGTATTATGCCAATTCCATCTCCATATAGTTTTGATGCATTGAATTCTATCAATGTAAATAATGAGTGTACAATTGTAGAAAATAATTCACAAACTCTTGTTGAGTCAAATCTTCCCATATTATCCATTGAGTTGGCTGGCAGATCAAATAGATATCCAAGGGGTACTATGGAAGATGCTTTCAAGAAAGGGGATGTGCTTGAATCTCCAATTGATTTTATTTTGCTAGACATCGAGCATGATGTCGAAATTCCTTTTAGTGTTAGAGATTCATATTTAGATTCTAGCAAATAAACTATATATGTTCAACTTACACCATTAGTCTTTAATTTTAATATTGAGCATAGAGTTGTTAATATTAATCATGAATCTCTTGACACAATTGCTAGTCTTCATACCCTGTTTCTGAACTATTATTCTATTTTGGTGGATGCTACTAACCCTTGTGGACAGGTGCATTTTCCAATTCATGGGATTCATATCCCTCTCAAGTTATGTCAAGATGAACTAGATCATAATTATTTTATTAAGGGAAGCTTGATGATGTTGGCCTTGAGTTTGGAGTTCTTACAAAACTCAAGGAAATTGTTCTTATGCTACATTGTGTTCCGTATCTCGACTTCTTATCTACACTTGAAGAGGAGGACGCAATGGAAGTATGAGACGTTTGGGAGGCCTCCTGATTGAGCCTCCTACCTGTCGAGCAAACGACGATAAACAAATGCGCTTGTTGGGAGGCAACCTAATATCCTTACCCCTCTTTGTTTGTATATGTTATGTCTTGCTCTTATTTTCTGACTATCTGTGCAAGTTGGTGATATAGAATGGTAGTATAGTTGTTGGCGCCGAGTTCTTGAGAACTCACTTGGGCGAAATGGCTCGCCATACATCCATCCACGCACGAGGATTCCCACAGTCAGTGCACTTCGCATAGCGGTTCTTCGAGGGGCAGTATCTCTTCCCTTCCTATTTTTATTGTATACCGCTATTGTATTTCCTTTATATTATCTGGTGGGTGCTGAGCGCCCGAATTGCCGTGCTGATAGAACATGCATATAGGATTTCGTGAATTGTGTATATGCTGATTATAAGTGTGGGGTTGTTAGTTATGAGGCTAGGAGCATGTGTAGGATTGAGTCACATTGGGGACAATGCTTAGTTTTAAAGTGTGGGGTGGGGTATATCTTTCATTTTGTGTGCTCATGCATCCTTTCGTGTTATAAATTTTTGAGCACGAATTTGGAGAGAAAGAACTTGTGTTTGGGACAATTCTAGAGAGCTAGAAGGTGGAGATTGGTGAACTTTGAAGCTTGAAGGAAGGGGAGTAACTTGGGCAAACTTTGTATGAGAAGAATTGTAATTCTACATTGGTATTGTATTTCCACTACTCTTTCAATATGATGATTGCTTATGAATGTTTTTCTTCATCTTCTTCTTCTTTCTCCATGAGTAGCTAAACTCCATAATCTAGGGTTATGAGGGAGTAGAGATTTATTTTACAATATATTGAATGTATGAATGAATATTGTGTTGCTTGATTTGATTTAGGGTTTGTATTAGATTTGAACTTAATGCTCTATCTCCCGGGTAGGCTTGATAGAAGGTTAGAATTGCAATCTGACACTCGTGAGAGGTGGATTGCAATTGGGTCAGAAATCTTTTTCAAATTGGGTTTAAATCTAGACTAGTGATAGCTAGGTTAACACAACTGCAACAACTATAGGATTCGTACCGAAAGTTAGAAATTATCAAAGAACGTAGTGTTTTGGGTCTCTCTACATCTTGATTCGTGAGAACTAGGTGGTTAGATTCCATTAGGGTCCGAAACAACGTGAGAAGTTAGGACTAGTTTGAGAGATAATTCGTTGCCCCTAAAATCAGATAACTACACAGTGTTCATCGTCATTTAAATGCATTGGAATTGGTCTCTATGAGCCGAAAAACCTTAGATTATCTTTTTCTCTGATTCTAATCTCTTCTGATTTACCTGAATACTTGTTCACCTTTTAATTACTTGTTTACATTTGCATGATCTTTTAAAACAAAAAACCATCATATTATCGAAACAGCTTAACTACGAACTTCAAATAGGAATTGCTTGTCTTGTGCTCCCTTGGGTACGATAATCCGGAACTTAAATTCCAAAAATACTACTTGACGACCGCTACGCTTGCCGTGTCCTTTTCTGTGTTAAAAATGCAGGGCGTCAATGACCTCCTCCCTTCTCCCTCTAATGAAGAATGTCGTTGAAGTCCCTTATTGAAAGCCAAACATCCCGATAGCCAATCAATCCCCTAGAGACTTGAGTAACTCACAATTTGTCCAGCGGAGCTCTCTATTAGCCTCCTCTTAGATCCCTTAAAATCGACACTCCTCGATTCCCGCCCCTCGAATGACTACATCTATAAAGCGAGGGCCCGAGTGCCTTATAGAGACTTCTACCTCCTCCTTCCATAGGAGCATGAGACCTCTCTGATGCCCTCTAGCCGGTACCTCGCAGCCACACGAGAGACCCAATTGTATTTTCAGAGTCTTCAAACGACCATCCTTAGCCAATGTTTCACATAGCGAAATGATGTGGGGTTTACGACGCCGAATTACACCCTTCAGGTACTCCACTGAGGCTAGTTTTCCAAGCTTTATGCAGTTCCATGAAATCACTCTCATGGTGCCAACGTGCCTACTCAAGGATTACAGGACACTTTGAAATACGTCAAAATTGTACCAGCCCTTACATCAGACCTACATCGGTCCCACAACTCAAGGCACATGATGTAGCCTTGCCGCAAAACAGGTCTCCCCTATTTCATAAGACCACCGTAGCTTAGTAATATACGGGATTAACTCGAGAATTGAAGACTTGATCCGGAGAAAACGAAAATTATCAAGTAACCTCACCGTCTCCCCCACGCCCCACCTACTAGAAAATCCTCCTACGAGAATCTCAAGGTAGCAGGAACTACCGGTCCGACCGAGAAGCACACTTCGCCCTCCCAATCCCGACACTACACACGGTTGTACAAGCACAACCACTTCGGAACACCCGTTCAACCAAAAATGTGGCTTCAAGGACGTTGATTCACCACCGATCGAAACCCTCACCGACACAAGCTCGGACACTAATCAAAAGACGTATTAGTCACAGATACATCGTATGAAGAAGGAGAGGGATCGAGCACCTCATTTCTGTCGAATGCATCGAAAAAATGACTCCATCGGCGCCCTTGAGCCCGCCGCGACGGGGATCTGCAGAGTCGCCTAAACCTAGGACCGACAGACTAAATGTTTGGACTACATGATTGAGTTATTTTTCAAATGAAAATATGTTTCCAACATATTCCAACTATGAAACACAATATCACACGACATGGAAAGTATCTGACATCTGTTATTTTTTGGCCCTTGGGCCCATATTTCCTAGGCCCATGAACTAGGCTCATATATCACTTAAGCCCATATATCTTATATTGGTACAAAAGGTGAACAGTAGGGTTTTGGAATGTGCGTGGCACAGGCGGCTATCTTGTACAGAGGACATGGCGGCAGTACTTGGACAGTGAAGAGAGGGACAAGGTGGATGATATTTGGGAGAAGTTTCTTGGGAGGCTACGGGATCAAACCATAAATCATCATTCTCCTTGGTCCCCTTGCATCGATACATCATCAAAGCATGTCTCTTTTGCTTGGTTTCCGTCCATTGTTCATTTACTGAATGTGCAGCAAATCAATTTCTTCATGACTAAAGTATGAGCATTGAATGCTCTTCCTCATTTCTTGCAATTGGAGCAACAAAGTATCACACATACTCGGTGATTTTTGTTTTATTTGTAGAACAAAATATCAGGAGCCAAATCAAGAAATTATTGATTTTGCTGGTTGTGCAGGGAGGAGAGCAAGAGACTAAGACTAGATTTGACTGGCGTTGACCGGGAGTGGTTATTACACGTGTCCCAGGTCAACACTGATCCATCTGCGTCCTTCAGCTATAACACTTTGTTGATTTTCCTCCGTTGGGAGGCAGATGCTCGAAAGAACTTTGCTCCCTACATCCAGAATGCCCCTTTTTTGTCTAGAGTCTTGGTTTACTAGATTCGTAAAGCTCTACGTTTTCGGATACTAGTGCGGTCTCCCTTACCATCCAACCAAAGAAAATCTCTTTCGTACCAAAAAATCTTTCGGGAAAGAGCGTTATAAACTTCCTTGCACCACTTTTCCAACGCTCCCCCCGTCTCCTTTGTTTTTGACTAAGATGAGACGATTATTCGGTTCTCCTGACATGTTTTGGATTAGGTTGTCGTATTTGTTAGTCTTAGTGCCCGTAGTTCAATCCTAAATGTCCAAATGTATATATCATCGTTAGCAATAAAATTAAAGCGGCTTCATATTACTTATGTGTTGGAGTAATATATCGATGTGTGCTCTGATCTATGCCCACCATGCGAATAGAACCATAGATCGAGATAGATCACACTCGATGGGTCCCTAGTCAACAAAGCTTCACTAGAAGCGACTAGTATGAAAGATGGCTCTTTATGGCTTACGTTCTGTTAGTCATTGGAATGAGATTCCGGAGTCTGATCATAGATATCATGTGGGACATGATATTGGACGACCCGCCCTGAATATGTGCCATAGATTAAGTCATGAACATATTCAGTGTTGTAGCTTGTCATGTATCCTTAGACCAAGGAGTCTTTGTGATCGCTATGTAGTCAACAACTGAGTTTGACCTGAGCCTAACGTTGTCCGTAACAGGGCTTCCATAACGGCCAGGATTGGCTTGGGGACGGGCTACATGAGTGACACGAAAGACGTCTAAGGGATTTATCCCTCATACTAAGGTATGGGAAAGATATCGGTTCTCGGCCGCTTGATCGAGAGTGACTGGAAGAATAGCATGGCCATGCACATGATACTGGGTATCATATCTTCAGTCATCTCACATATCAAGGAACGGTGATTGAGAATAATAAGGATGACGGCTCTATGCCTTATCTCAATCAGGATATCGGAGATAAAAGGATAATGACAGGGACGACGGAAAGGTTAGAATCGACAGGGTCGATTCGTTATGTAGTGTCAGGCAATACTAAAGTCTCGTTAGTTGCCACTTAAATAGGATCAAGTAAAATGGGATTTTACGTTGATCTATTGACATGCATAAACCTAAGGGTCACACCGGAGGATGAAACTCATTGACACATTTATGGAGAATGGCCAAAAGGGAGTTGTCTCGGGACATGACCAAAACTGGGTTTTGGGTCATGTGCCCGTAAGTGAATAGGACTTTACGGATCGAGACAAGGCTTGGAGTCTTGGGATTGATCGCGTCGGATAATGTTGGACATTTCCGGTATGGAAGGCATGGAGGCGATGAGCGAATCACGGGACCTCGTTGGAAATGGTCACGGGCCATGTTCCAAGAGGCCCATGAAAGGCCCATGCAACCAAGGCCCATGGAACTAATTAATCAAGTCTTGATTAATTAGTACTAAGTAAGCAAGACAAGGATTAAGGTGTTGGTGATTCACCACCTAACCCAATCTTGTCTTGCCATACTTTGTCCTATTTACACCTTACTTGACACCATACTTGTCCCATGCCTTTAGTTGAACAAGTATGGGTTTTGTTATGTTTAAGTCATCTTTTTTCAACATAACAAACACAAGACAAGAATAGGAAACACATTTTCTCTCCCTCTTCCATGGCCATTTCGGGTTTGGCTAGTTTCCACCTCCATTTTTGTGTTCTTGAGTCCTCAAAGAGAAGAACTACGTGGCTTTGATTCCCATGTGGATACGTAGGCGTCTTGGAGACTCAAGCCAATCATTCGTTAACCGGTGTTCTTGTTTTGGTAAGAACTAGTGCTGAATTTTTCTCTTGTTAATCCATTCTTTGTTAGTTGTTTCATGGTTCTAATTGTCTCTTGGTTTTCATTGATTTTCCGCTGCGAGTTGGTTCATCTCCAACCCTACCTCGAGACCCAACAGTATTTTGGATCCTCTAACCAAATATTCTTGAATCTAAATTCACGAGAACTCGTGGGTTCAACCCTTCTCTCTATGTCGAATAAGATAGGAATATGATATGATGTGGATATACCCACATTGTCTAGGTGTGCTAGAGGCCACCTGTGTTTGAGACCAGGGTAGAGGATGGCCCTATCCAGTTGAACCTCAACCCATGTAGCTGATTCTCTATCGTTGAGCCATGTGTACTCGTAACCCTATACTGGCACGTCCTGTAGAAATAGTTCACTCAATACTTCCTTAAATGGGGTAATAAGCGCTTCGGGGTAAGATAACTGATGTGGACATAAATTGCATCGATTATAGATGATTTTATCCCACATTCTTAAGCATTTTAGTACCGGGATTGGATAATTTAGGACCACTTTTCTCTCATTACTCGTATTGTGTCTCTCATTATGTTTTGTATGTGATTTGATCGAAAAAAGGGCTAAAATAGAGGAAAACCCGGTTTTAGGAGTTCTGGAAGTTGGCTGATATTGCAAAGGGAATAACTTCTTCATACAAACTCCGATTGCCTTCAATTTATGTCAAATCGAAGAGAATTCAAAGATCTACAACTTTGTCACGGGCCCAAAACCGTTCCGGCTCTCAATCAGGCCTGCGCGAAGCTTGCAAACTTCTAGACTGGTTTCCTACTTTAAAAAAAAGATATTTTCCTATTCCAAATCCGAATTTGAGAAGGAAAAGGGGGTCTTGAAGTCCTATAAATAGAAGAGCACGAATTTGGAGAAAAAGAACTTGTTTTTGGGACAATTCTAGAGAGCTAGAAGGTGGAGATTGGTGAACTTTGAAGCTTGAAGGAAGAGGAGTAACTTGGGCAAACTTTGTATGAGAAGAGAGTGCTTGAACTCAACCATTGTAATTCTACATTGGTATTGTATTTCCACTACTCTTTCAATATGATGATTGCTTATGAATGTTTTTCTTCATCTTCTTCTTCTTCTTCTTCTTCTTCTTCTTCTTCTTCTTCTTCTTCTTCTTCTTCTTCTTCTTCTTCTTCTTCTTTCTCCATGAGTAGCTAAACTCCATAATCTAGGGTTATAAGTAGAGATTTATTTTACAATATATTGAATGTATGAATGAATATTGTGTTGCTTGATTTGATTTGGGGTTTGTATTAGATTTGAACTTAATGCTCTATCTCCGGGGTGGGCTTGATAGAAGGTGAGAATTGCAATCTAACACTCGTGAGAGGTGGATTGCAATTGGGTCAGAAATCTTTTACAAATTGAGTTTAAATCTAAACTAGTGATAGCTAGGTTAACACAATTGCAACAACCATAGGATTCGTACCGAAAGTTAAAAATTATCAAAGAACGTAGTGCTTTGGGTCTCCCTACATCTTGATTCGTGAGAACTAGGTGGTTAGATTCCATTAGGGTCCGAAACAACGTGAGAAGTTAGGACTAGTTTGAGAGATAATTCGTTGCCCCTAAAATCAGATAACTACACAGTGTTCATCGTCATTTAAATGCATTGGAATTGGTCTCTATGAATTCAAAAACCTTAGATTATCTTTTTCTCTGATTCTAATCTCTTATGATTTACGTGAATACTTGTTCACCTTTTAATTACTTGTTTACATTTGCATGATCTTTTAAAACAAAAAACCATCATATTATCGAAACAGCTTAACTACGAACTTCAAATAGGAATTGCTTGTCTTGTGCTCCCTTGGGTACGATAATCCGGAACTTAAATTCCAAAAATACTACTTTATGACCGGTACGCTTGTCGTGTCCTTTTCTGTGTTAAAAATGCAGGGCGTCAAGTTAATGGCGACGTTGCCGGGGAGCAATTAAGGCAACCTTTTCTATATAGTTTGTGTTACAACTGTTTCATTTTTTTTTTTGTATATACCTTTTTAGTCAATTCTTTGCAACATAACTTTTATGGATTATATTATTGTGATATATGCGGAGCTATTGGTCATTGGTTTTTCGATTGCGAGTTTCTTGTGATTTCCGTTAATCCAAACTGGAGGGAAACTTCCTCACGATTTCCTAAAGAGCTTCAAAGTCAATTGAATGGTCTCGTACAATTGATTAACAATACATACCCCGTTGAGGATGATCATTCCGAACACTTAGGTGACACAACAGAGCAAGGAACTCCTGATTCAACCATGAGTTTAGAGGTAAGTGCGGAATGTGAGGTATCAAGTTCTTATCCCTCTTGTATTATGCCAATTCCATCTCCATATAGTTTTGATGCATTGAATTCTATCAATGTAAATAATGAGTGTACAATTGTAGAAAATAATTCACAAACTCTTGTTGAGTCAAATCTTCCCATATTATCCATTGAGTTGGCTGGCAGATCAAATAGATATCCAAGGGGTACTATGGAAGATGCTTTCAAGAAAGGGGATGTGCTTGAATCTCCAATTGATTTTATTTTGCTAGACATCGAGCATGATGTCGAAATTCCTTTTAGTGTTAGAGATTCATATTTAGATTCTAGCAAATAAACTATATATGTTCAACTTACACCATTAGTCTTTAATTTTAATATTGAGCATAGAGTTGTTAATATTAATCATGAATCTCTTGACACAATTGCTAGTCTTCATACCCTGTTTCTGAACTATTATTCTATTTTGGTGGATGCTACTAACCCTTGTGGACAGGTGCATTTTCCAATTCATGGGATTCATATCCCTCTCAAGTTATGTCAAGATGAACTAGATCATAATTATTTTATTAAGGGAAGCTTGATGATGTTGGCCTTGAGTTTGGAGTTCTTACAAAACTCAAGGAAATTGTTCTTATGCTACATTGTGTTCCGTATCTCGACTTCTTATCTACACTTGAAGAGGAGGACGCAATGGAAGTATGAGACGTTTGGGAGGCCTCCTGATTGAGCCTCCTACCTGTCGAGCAAACGACGATAAACAAATGCGCTTGTTGGGAGGCAACCTAATATCCTTACCCCTCTTTGTTTGTATATGTTATGTCTTGCTCTTATTTTCTGACTATATGTGCAAGTTGGTGATATAGAATGGTAGTATAGTTGTTGGCGCCGAGTTCTTGAGAACTCACTTGGGCGAAATGGCTCGCCATACATCCATCCACGCACGAGGATTCCCACAGTCAGTGCACTTCGCATAGCGGTTCTTCGAGGGGCAGTATCTCTTCCCTTCCTATTTTTATTGTATACCGCTATTGTATTTCCTTTATATTATCTGGTGGGCGCTGAGCGCCCGAATTGCCGTGCTGATAGAACATGCATATAGGATTTCGTGAATTGTGTATATGCTGATTATAAGTGTGGGGTTGTTAGTTATGAGGCTAGGAGCATGTGTAGGATTGAGTCACATTGGGGACAATGCTTAGTTTTAAAGTGTGGGGTGGGGTATATCTTTCATTTTGTGTGCTCATGCATCCTTTCGTGTTATAAATTTTTGAAAAATCCAAAAAAATTGAAAATTTTGAAAAAGATCAAAAAATATTTTCTGGTGATATGCTGAGTCTAGTGTGTATGATCTTAAGGTTTCAATGATTGAACTATTACGTATGCTTATTTCCTTGCATAAATCAAAAGTTGTATATGAGCATTAATGAATCAAATGAGTAGTGAAAGCACATGCATTAGGAATAACTCTTCCACTTGTGTTTTGAGTATTTGCTAGAACTAGTGTTGAATTCCTTTGATTTCTATGCATGGTAACTTGAGTCTAGAACTATATGTACGACCCATTCGAGGCGAAATAAGAATAAGGAACATGTTTGTTTAGGAAAATGATTTTAGGCCATCTATGGATCGTTTGAGCTAAAAATTGCCCACCCTTGCATGATTGTATCTCTTAGTCACCTATTTGAGCCTAAGCCTTTCGTTTCTAAACCCAACAGTACAATCCTATGTGCCTTTCGTTTCATGTTTATATCCCCATTATTGTTTGAACCCATATCTCTAGGCTTAGGTGCTTCATTGAGAGTGGTTATTTTTGGGATAATGAGTGAGCGAAATAGAAAAAAAAGTGATGAAAGAATAATATGCCATTGGTTTGTATTGAGAACAATTTTATCATCGCCTTACCCCAAAGAAAAGAAAAGAAAAAGGGATAGAAAAAAAAATCAAATTATTAATATCCCTAGTGAAAAACAAGTGTGGGGTAAGACGTGATAGTGGTTTAGAAAGGTGGTGAATTTAAGGATAGTTATGGCATATTAATACTACCATTAGCTATTCAATAAATAAAAAATGGTATTAGAGATTGCAAGAGTTGGATGGTAAACAAATGGGGTTTGAGATATGTGAAATACTTTGTGGTGTGAGAATGAAGCATTTTTGTCTTGAGATATTTATTTGAGCTTCTTTTGGTTATCCTTCCCTACCCTTTGCCTAGCCTTACATTACAAGCCAAATTAAAGACCTTTCTGATTCTTGAATAGTCATGGTTTCTTACAATTAGTGGAGATGGGTCTAGCATGATAGCATATGAATCTCTAAACTCCATGTATGGGGAAATGAGGAAACACACGGTTATGGTGACTGAGTAAATGCAAGTTTAAAAGGAAAGAGTTAACTCTTTAATGTGAGTAGCGTCATGCTTTAATGTATCATTGGTTTATATGTTTCTTTGATGTGTGTAAGGGTTTGTGGCATTTGACGACTATGAGAAAATCTTTTTGATCCTCTTTGCACAAGTATTCGACTATCATCAATTTTTTGTGCCTTTTTGCATGCATCATATAGTTTGTTTTAGGAATGCATTAGATTTAGGATTCATGCATTGCATGTGCATCTTTACTTTTTGTTGTTTTGAATAAAGGAGGTCCGGACTCCTCCTATCGAGGTGAACCTCGGGGTTTAACCGGGACATATGTTTAAAATGCTTTCTTAGTTTAGTTTTCTCGGGGCGAGAAAAGTTTAAGTGTGGGGTGTTGATGTGGACATAAATTGCATCGATTATAGATTTTTTTAGCCCACATTCTTAAGCATTTTAGTCTCGGGATTGGATAACTTAGGACCATTTTTCTCTCATTACTCGTATTGTGTCTCTCATTATGTTTTGTAGGTGATTTGATTGAAAAAGGGCTAAAATATAGGAAACCCCGGTTATAGGAGTTTTGGAAGTTGGCTGATATTGGAAAGGCCATAACTTCTTCATACAAACTCCGATTGCCTTCAATTTTATGTCAAATCGAAGGGAATTTAGAGATATACAACTTTGGTCAAGGGTCCAAAACCGTTACGGCTCTCTATCAGGCCTGCGCGAAGATTGAAAACTTTCATACGGGTTTCCTACTTAAAAAAGGAAATTTTCCTATTCCAAATCCAATCCGAATTTGAGAAGGAAAAGAGGGTCTTGAAGTCGTATAAATAGAAGAGCACGAATTTGGAGAGAAAGAACTTGTGTTTGGGACAATTCTAGAGAGCTAGAAGGTGGAGATTGGTGAACTTTGAAGCTTGAAGGAAGGGGAGTAACTTGGGCAAACTTTGTATGAGAAGAATTGTAATTCTACATTGGTATTGTATTTCCACTACTCTTTCAATATGATGATTGCTTATGAATGTTTTTCTTCATCTTCTTCTTCTTTCTCCATGAGTAGCTAAACTCCATAATCTAGGGTTATGAGGGAGTAGAGATTTATTTTACAATATATTGAATGTATGAATGAATATTGTGTTGCTTGATTTGATTTGGGGTTTGTATTAGATTTGAACTTAATGCTCTATCTCCGGGGTGGGCTTGATAGAAGGTGAGAATTGCAATCTAACACTCGTGAGAGGTGGATTGCAATTGGGTCAGAAATCTTTTACAAATTGAGTTTAAATCTAAACTAGTGATAGCTAGGTTAACACAATTGCAACAACCATAGGATTCGTACCGAAAGTTAAAAATTATCAAAGAACGTAGTGCTTTGGGTCTCCCTACATCTTGATTCGTGAGAACTAGGTGGTTAGATTCCATTAGGGTCCGAAACAACGTGAGAAGTTAGGACTAGTTTGAGAGATAATTCGTTGCCCCTAAAATCAGATAACTACACAGTGTTCATCGTCATTTAAATGCATTGGAATTGGTCTCTATGAATTCAAAAACCTTAGATTATCTTTTTCTCTGATTCTAATCTCTTATGATTTACGTGAATACTTGTTCACCTTTTAATTACTTGTTTACATTTGCATGATCTTTTAAAACAAAAAACCATCATATTATCGAAACAGCTTAACTACGAACTTCAAATAGGAATTGCTTGTCTTGTGCTCCCTTGGGTACGATAATCCGGAACTTAAATTCCAAAAATACTACTTTATGACCGGTACGCTTGTCGTGTCCTTTTCTGTGTTAAAAATGCAGGGCGTCAAGTTAATGGCGACGTTGCCGGGGAGCAATTAAGGCAACCTTTTCTATATAGTTTGTGTTACAACTGTTTCATTTTTTTTTTTGTATATACCTTTTTAGTCAATTCTTTGCAACATAACTTTTATGGATTATATTATTGTGATATATGCGGAGCTATTGGTCATTGGTTTTTCGATTGCGAGTTTCTTGTGATTTCCGTTAATCCAAACTGGAGGGAAACTTCCTCACGATTTCCTAAAGAGCTTCAAAGTCAATTGAATGGTCTCGTACAATTGATTAACAATACATACCCCGTTGAGGATGATCATTCCGAACACTTAGGTGACACAACAGAGCAAGGAACTCCTGATTCAACCATGAGTTTAGAGGTAAGTGCGGAATGTGAGGTATCAAGTTCTTATCCCTCTTGTATTATGCCAATTCCATCTCCATATAGTTTTGATGCATTGAATTCTATCAATGTAAATAATGAGTGTACAATTGTAGAAAATAATTCACAAACTCTTGTTGAGTCAAATCTTCCCATATTATCCATTGAGTTGGCTGGCAGATCAAATAGATATCCAAGGGGTACTATGGAAGATGCTTTCAAGAAAGGGGATGTGCTTGAATCTCCAATTGATTTTATTTTGCTAGACATCGAGCATGATGTCGAAATTCCTTTTAGTGTTAGAGATTCATATTTAGATTCTAGCAAATAAACTATATATGTTCAACTTACACCATTAGTCTTTAATTTTAATATTGAGCATAGAGTTGTTAATATTAATCATGAATCTCTTGACACAATTGCTAGTCTTCATACCCTGTTTCTGAACTATTATTCTATTTTGGTGGATGCTACTAACCCTTGTGGACAGGTGCATTTTCCAATTCATGGGATTCATATCCCTCTCAAGTTATGTCAAGATGAACTAGATCATAATTATTTTATTAAGGGAAGCTTGATGATGTTGGCCTTGAGTTTGGAGTTCTTACAAAACTCAAGGAAATTGTTCTTATGCTACATTGTGTTCCGTATCTCGACTTCTTATCTACACTTGAAGAGGAGGACGCAATGGAAGTATGAGACGTTTGGGAGGCCTCCTGATTGAGCCTCCTACCTGTCGAGCAAACGACGATAAACAAATGCGCTTGTTGGGAGGCAACCTAATATCCTTACCCCTCTTTGTTTGTATATGTTATGTCTTGCTCTTATTTTCTGACTATATGTGCAAGTTGGTGATATAGAATGGTAGTATAGTTGTTGGCGCCGAGTTCTTGAGAACTCACTTGGGCGAAATGGCTCGCCATACATCCATCCACGCACGAGGATTCCCACAGTCAGTGCACTTCGCATAGCGGTTCTTCGAGGGGCAGTATCTCTTCCCTTCCTATTTTTATTGTATACCGCTATTGTATTTCCTTTATATTATCTGGTGGGCGCTGAGCGCCCGAATTGCCGTGCTGATAGAACATGCATATAGGATTTCGTGAATTGTGTATATGCTGATTATAAGTGTGGGGTTGTTAGTTATGAGGCTAGGAGCATGTGTAGGATTGAGTCACATTGGGGACAATGCTTAGTTTTAAAGTGTGGGGTGGGGTATATCTTTCATTTTGTGTGCTCATGCATCCTTTCGTGTTATAAATTTTTGAAAAATCCAAAAAAATTGAAAATTTTGAAAAAGATCAAAAAATATTTTCTGGTGATATGCTGAGTCTAGTGTGTATGATCTTAAGGTTTCAATGATTGAACTATTACGTATGCTTATTTCCTTGCATAAATCAAAAGTTGTATATGAGCATTAATGAATCAAATGAGTAGTGAAAGCACATGCATTAGGAATAACTCTTCCACTTGTGTTTTGAGTATTTGCTAGAACTAGTGTTGAATTCCTTTGATTTCTATGCATGGTAACTTGAGTCTAGAACTATATGTACGACCCATTCGAGGCGAAATAAGAATAAGGAACATGTTTGTTTAGGAAAATGATTTTAGGCCATCTATGGATCGTTTGAGCTAAAAATTGCCCACCCTTGCATGATTGTATCTCTTAGTCACCTATTTGAGCCTAAGCCTTTCGTTTCTAAACCCAACAGTACAATCCTATGTGCCTTTCGTTTCATGTTTATATCCCCATTATTGTTTGAACCCATATCTCTAGGCTTAGGTGCTTCATTGAGAGTGGTTATTTTTGGGATAATGAGTGAGCGAAATAGAAAAAAAAGTGATGAAAGAATAATATGCCATTGGTTTGTATTGAGAACAATTTTATCATCGCCTTACCCCAAAGAAAAGAAAAGAAAAAGGGATAGAAAAAAAAATCAAATTATTAATATCCCTAGTGAAAAACAAGTGTGGGGTAAGACGTGATAGTGGTTTAGAAAGGTGGTGAATTTAAGGATAGTTATGGCATATTAATACTACCATTAGCTATTCAATAAATAAAAAATGGTATTAGAGATTGCAAGAGTTGGATGGTAAACAAATGGGGTTTGAGATATGTGAAATACTTTGTGGTGTGAGAATGAAGCATTTTTGTCTTGAGATATTTATTTGAGCTTCTTTTGGTTATCCTTCCCTACCCTTTGCCTAGCCTTACATTACAAGCCAAATTAAAGACCTTTCTGATTCTTGAATAGTCATGGTTTCTTACAATTAGTGGAGATGGGTCTAGCATGATAGCATATGAATCTCTAAACTCCATGTATGGGGAAATGAGGAAACACACGGTTATGGTGACTGAGTAAATGCAAGTTTAAAAGGAAAGAGTTAACTCTTTAATGTGAGTAGCGTCATGCTTTAATGTATCATTGGTTTATATGTTTCTTTGATGTGTGTAAGGGTTTGTGGCATTTGACGACTATGAGAAAATCTTTTTGATCCTCTTTGCACAAGTATTCGACTATCATCAATTTTTTGTGCCTTTTTGCATGCATCATATAGTTTGTTTTAGGAATGCATTAGATTTAGGATTCATGCATTGCATGTGCATCTTTACTTTTTGTTGTTTTGAATAAAGGAGGTCCGGACTCCTCCTATCGAGGTGAACCTCGGGGTTTAACCGGGACATATGTTTAAAATGCTTTCTTAGTTTAGTTTTCTCGGGGCGAGAAAAGTTTAAGTGTGGGGTGTTGATGTGGACATAAATTGCATCGATTATAGATTTTTTTAGCCCACATTCTTAAGCATTTTAGTCTCGGGATTGGATAACTTAGGACCATTTTTCTCTCATTACTCGTATTGTGTCTCTCATTATGTTTTGTAGGTGATTTGATTGAAAAAGGGCTAAAATATAGGAAACCCCGGTTATAGGAGTTTTGGAAGTTGGCTGATATTGGAAAGGCCATAACTTCTTCATACAAACTCCGATTGCCTTCAATTTTATGTCAAATCGAAGGGAATTTAGAGATACACAACTTTGGTCAAGGGTCCAAAACCGTTACGGCTCTCTATCAGGCCTGCGCGAAGATTACAAACTTTCATACGGGTTTCCTACTTAAAAAAGGAAATTTTCCTATTCCAAATCCAATCCGAATTTGAGAAGGAAAAGAGGGTCTTGAAGTCGTATAAATAGAAGAGCACGAATTTGGAGAGAAAGAACTTGTGTTTGGGACAATTCTAGAGAGCTAGAAGGTGGAGATTGGTGAACTTTGAAGCTTGAAGGAAGGGGAGTAACTTGGGCAAACTTTGTATGAGAAGAATTGTAATTCTACATTGGTATTGTATTTCCACTACTCTTTCAATATGATGATTGCTTATGAATGTTTTTCTTCATCTTCTTCTTCTTTCTCCATGAGTAGCTAAACTCCATAATCTAGGGTTATGAGGGAGTAGAGATTTATTTTACAATATATTGAATGTATGAATGAATATTGTGTTGCTTGATTTGATTTAGGGTTTGTATTAGATTTGAACTTAATGCTCTATCTCCCGGGTAGGCTTGATAGAAGGTTAGAATTGCAATCTAACACTCGTGAGAGGTGGATTGCAATTGGGTCAGAAATCTTTTTCAAATTGGGTTTAAATCTAGACTAGTGATAGCTAGGTTAACACAACTGCAACAACTATAGGATTCGTACCGAAAGTTAGAAATTATCAAAGAACGTAGTGTTTTGGGTCTCTCTACATCTTGATTCGTGAGAACTAGGTGGTTAGATTCCATTAGGGTCCGAAACAACGTGAGAAGTTAGGACTAGTTTGAGAGATAATTCGTTGCCCCTAAAATCAGATAACTACACAGTGTTCATCGTCATTTAAATGCATTGGAATTGGTCTCTATGAGCCGAAAAACCTTAGATTATCTTTTTCTCTGATTCTAATCTCTTCTGATTTACCTGAATACTTGTTCACCTTTTAATTACTTGTTTACATTTGCATGATCTTTTAAAACAAAAAACCATCATATTATCGAAACAGCTTAACTACGAACTTCAAATAGGAATTGCTTGTCTTGTGCTCCCTTGGGTACGATAATCCGGAACTTAAATTCCAAAAATACTACTTGACGACCGCTACGCTTGCCGTGTCCTTTTCTGTGTTAAAAATGCAGGGCGTCAATGACCTCCTCCCTTCTCCCTCTAATGAAGAATGTCGTTGAAGTCCCTTATTGAAAGCCAAACATCCCGATAGCCAATCAATCCCCTAGAGACTTGAGTAACTCACAATTTGTCCAGCGGAGCTCTCTATTAGCCTCCTCTTAGATCCCTTAAAATCGACACTCCTCGATTCCCGCCCCTCGAATGACTACATCTATAAAGCGAGGGCCCGAGTGCCTTATAGAGACTTCTACCTCCTCCTTCCATAGGAGCATGAGACCTCTCTGATGCCCTCTAGCCGGTACCTCGCAGCCACACGAGAGACCCAATTGTATTTTCAGAGTCTTCAAACGACCATCCTTAGCCAATGTTTCACATAGCGAAATGATGTGGGGTTTACGACGCCGAATTACACCCTTCAGGTACTCCACTGAGGCTAGTTTTCCAAGCTTTATGCAGTTCCATGAAATCACTCTCATGGTGCCAACGTGCCTACTCAAGGATTACAGGACACTTTGAAATACGTCAAAATTGTACCAGCCCTTACACCAGACCTACATCGGTCCCACAACTCAAGGCACATGATGTAGCCTTGCCGCAAAACAGGTCTCCCCTATTTCATAAGACCACCGTAGCTTAGTAATATACGGGATTAACTCGAGAATTGAAGACTTGATCCGGAGAAAACGAAAATTATCAAGTAACCTCACCGTCTCCCCCACGCCCCACCTACTAGAAAATCCTCCTACGAGAATCTCAAGGTAGCAGGAACTACCGGTCCGACCGAGAAGCACACTTCGCCCTCCCAATCCCGACACTACACACGGTTGTACAAGCACAACCACTTCGGAACACCCGTTCAACCAAAAATGTGGCTTCAAGGACGTTGATTCACCACCGATCGAAACCCTCACCGACACAAGCTCGGACACTAATCAAAAGACGTATTAGTCACAGATACATCGTATGAAGAAGGAGAGGGATCGAGCACCTCATTTCTGTCGAATGCATCGAAAAAATGACCCCATCGGCGCCCTTGAGCCCGCCGCGACGGGGATCTGTAGAGTCGCCTAAACCTAGGACCGACAGACTAAATGTTTGGACTACATGATTGAGTTATTTTTCAAATGAAAATATGTTTCCAACATATTCCAACTATGAAACACAATATCACACGACATGGAAAGTATCTGACATCTGTTATTTTTTGGCCCTTGGGCCCATATTTCCTAGGCCCATGAACTAGGCTCATATATCACTTAAGCCCATATATCTTATATTGGTACAAAAGGTGAACAGTAGGGTTTTGGAATGTGCGTGGCCCAGGCGGCTATCTTGTACAGAGGACATGGCGGCAGTACTTGGACAGTGAAGAGAGGGACAAGGTGGATGATATTTGGGAGAAGTTTCTTGGGAGGCTACGGGATCAAACCATAAATCATCATTCTCCTTGGTCCCCTTGCATCGATACATCATCAAAGCATGTCTCTTTTGCTTGGTTTCCGTCCATTGTTCATTTACTGAATGTGCAGCAAATCAATTTCTTCATGACTAAAGTATGAGCATTGAATGCTCTTCCTCATTTCTTGCAATTGGAGCAACAAAGTATCACACATACTCGGTGATTTTTGTTTTATTTGTAGAACAAAATATCAGGAGCCAAATCAAGAAATTATTGATTTTGCTGGTTGTGCAGGGAGGAGAGCAAGAGACTAAGACTAGATTGATGATTGTTGATGGTCTTAGAGTTGAACGACAATAAAAGATAGGTTAACTTCTTGCGTACATTGCCGAATTGTATTGAGAAATAGGGAGATAAAGTTGTAATTCTCGGATAATATATGGAGCTCGTCGTTGTCTCTTAGATGTAAGCATATTGCCGAACCACGTAAAATCTTGGGTCCTCTGTTTATGTTCCACATCTTTATTATTTGTTCCGTAATTAACGCTTATCATGCATTCGCAATTTATGGACTGAGTCTTGGGATCGGGGTTGGAAAATTAGGTTATCGGTGTCCATTGTGTATTGAATCACGTCGGTTCTTTTCCACGGATCCGATTGATTTTCTAGAGTAAATATCGTATTCGGTTTCGGGTACTAGATTTACTACAAATTCTATTGTTAATGTTAGTCATGAGTCCCTCTTTAGTTCTTGATAAAGAAATAATAACTATTAAAAAGAAAGACTACTCAACATACATTCATAGCGCAAACTATATTTTAGTAAACATAATTTATAAGATAAAAAAAAACATCTCTAGAAGCTCGCCCCCTTCAACCCTAGCTTTGATTTTTTCTTCCTTGGTCGTCATCGTCGATGGCTTTTATGGCTTCGGTCATGGGTGCTGCTGGTCCTCCCGATCTTCTACTCACTTCTTTTCTTCTCCTAGTCTTCATTTTTTGCCTCTCTTTTCTCTAGTTCTCCATTATTTAAACCTCTTCGAGTTCTCTGTTTCACTCCTCACTAGCCGTGATACCAGACTCCTCATTCTCTCCGTTTCTAGAGCTAGATCTGGAGCCTGAACTCCATATCTAGTTTTATTCCATGCTTTGTTTGTCTAGCAAGATGGAGATCTCGTGTGTGGGGAAGGTGTGCTCTAGTCCGTTTTGGTCCTCCCGGGGATCTCGTCGTGCTTAGGTTTCCGGTTAGGCTTGGGCCGCTGGTGTTGTGGAGGTTGTATGTAGCTCCGGCCAATCTATTTGGTTCTCCGACAGACTTGGTGCTCTTTCCTCGCCTCGTCCTAGATTGTGCTCGTGCTCTGAGTTTGCAAATATGGCATTTGTGGCTCGTGATCGGTGGATGACAGATCTTTTCTTGCTATTTTGTGTCATCTCTCTTTGTTCCGGTCGTTAGACTTTTGCGGATTCGAGATATGGGGTCGAAGTTTTGGTGGACACGACCCTAGTGTTTGTTGCTCCAATTATGAGGTTGGTTGTCCTTCACCTTAGCTCGAGGCTTTTGATTTGTTCCCTATTGACGTGGGTTTGCCCTGGTCTGCTCGTGGGTAAGTTTTCTTGGGTCCTCTCATTCTCCTGCTTGTTACCGGTGTTGACTCTGCTTTATCCTTCGTCATCTATTACCAATAGTCTTTTCCTGTTTCCCATCAATACAGTGGTGGGACTCGTCGTTTTTTTTATGTTGGTGTCCGACAAGCCTGTTTAGACTTTGTGCCTATGTTTTGAAGACTATCGGGTACGGGTATTTAGGGGTTGTTGAGTTTCGGTGGTCTTCGACTGTCGGACTAACTTTATGGTCTAACGATGTTGGTCGTCGTTGTGCCGGTGGTCCCCCAAATCTTTGAGTTGGTGGCCCCGACGAGATAGAGAGTTTCTCACTTGTTCAAGTTTGGTTTTGAGGTGATCGGAGGAGTGGCCGGTAGCTAGCTTGGTCGTTTTAGTGGTTGGTTGTTGTTGCCCTTCCGAGGGTTTCAGTTTCTTTGGGCTTATTTGTTGTTACATCTAAGTTCTGACATGTTTTGTGTTCTTTGTTCTTGCCTCTTGTTGGGTTTTTTCTGTTCTTCATGATTGGTAAATCAAGTATTTTAGACCGTTTGTTTTCGAGGTGTACTGGTGCGGGTTACCCTCGCTCATAGTTTGTTTTAATATGCAAAAATATCTAGGTATAAGATTGTTAGACCTATTCTTGATTTTGTTTAGATATTTTTTTATACAAGTCTACTTGTTTTAGGGACTTTTTTTTATTAGCAAAACATATATTAAAACACCGATTCTTTGAAATAAACAATGCGATGGGTGGAAGTGAAACATGAAAGAGCATTCCTTTCGGAACCTTAAGAAGCCCCACACCGGAGAAATGATTGGGTACATAGACCCTGAACCATGAAGAAGCCCCGCACCGGGGAAATGATTGTGTACGCAGACCCTAAAACATGAAGCCCCACACCGGTGAAAAGATTGGGTATGCAGACCCAGAAAGATGAAAAAGCCCCACACCGGGGAAATGATTGGGTACGCAGACCTTGAAGCATGAGCCCCACACCGGGGAGATGAATGGGTACGCAGACCTTGAAGCAACTACAAGGCGCCCCACACCGGGGAAGACAGACAACCATAAGGAATGCGTACGCAGACCCCAGTTCTTTCAACCATTAAGCACATGTGATGGCACATAAAGAGGAGAAGCATCCAACTGTCAGGCCTAACCAGAAGGCCTCACAACCCTAACCTTTGAAGGAAAGAACAACTCTCATCTCCAAAGAGCTACCAACCCTCGAAGGAGAAGATGACAACAACTAAAAAGCCGACGGCCAACCCCGCTAACGGCAGAGACATACCCGGATAACCATACATATCTTAGGAGATGGCTTCTGAAGGGGGCAAACAATGCCTAAGAAACTCGTCGGCGGTCAAAACCATCAAGCGATGAGCTCGAACCACCGATTTGAGATGAAAGGAAGCCAAAACACACATGTATGTATGAACGGGTCACAAAAGACTAACCAAACAAGGGAGGAGAAGAGAGTACCTCAGAATAGTCAACCAACAATCCAGAGACCGGGTGGAGAAGCACCAAAAGCAGCTAGAATAGCTCAACAAAGATCCAAACCCAATAGGATGTAGAAGCGCGTCCCACGACTTGAGCTAGAGCCAGACACCTCCAATGACCTACGAGAAGCTCCTCCAACAAAACTGCGAGACACGGAGCAGAAAAATAAGCTCGCACTCAGTCCTCCGATACCTTATTCCGGAAAACACCGAAAGGAGGCCCTAAAAGGGGGGGGGGGCTGGTAATTATACCGAGAACGAGTTCCAAACTCCAAGCCGGCAGCAGCAAGTCTACCAATTCGAGAAACTGAAACTAGAAAGCGTGTTGAGCGTTGCGAAACTAAGACCAGTAACCCCTCGCCAACGGTAGCGAGGACCCGAAGGAGAAAGCCTGCAATGATACCGAGCACGATCTAGTCTGGACCCTGACAAAAGAAGACACAAAAGCCAGCAAGAAGAGCAACAACCTACTCCGACGGAACGAGACCCGATCCACAACCAATCAATGAATTACGAAAAGTTTCCCACGGTAGATCAAGAGCGAACCAACCAAACGGCAGCAGCAGCACCAAGCGAACCCAAAATTGGGGAGGTTCTCGGCATCTGGGTCAGATCCGACCCGCTCCAAAACCCACAAGAATCGGGTTGGACCAGGGCCAGACCGAATCGGGTTGAACCAGGGCCATTTTGAACCGGGTTGAACCTGGTCCAGGTACAACCAGGTTGAACCTGGTCCAGATCCAACCGGATCCAACCCTACCCCGACCCAGACTAACTGGCCTAAATAGCCCGGCCCAAACCCGAGAAAGCCCACCTGGCCCAACCCTATCACGCACTAGGTATGCGCGTTCCGACCTAGCAGCCGCCATGCCGTCCAAAGATCTTCAGTGCTCCGGCGAGCTCGCAGAGGCCCACAGAAGTAGATCTGAGCTCTGGCGAGGTTGCAAGAACTACCACACGAGCAGGCGAGCAGTCCCGACCGGTCAGCAACCCAACACACGAGCCGCAACAGCACCAGAGGAGCTTCCGAGCACAAGGCGCAGGAAAACTCCGGCAAGTCGAGCCTCGACACCGACGAACACGGTCAGCAGCAACCAAGCTTTCGGGCTGGAAACTGAGACGCCTGAAACACAAGGAGAAGAGAAGAGGGTCGCGGTGAAGAGAAGAAGGGGGAACTAAGCTAGAAGGTGACCCACCTGCAACGTCCATATCCGGAGAACATGACGTCGCCGATGGGAAAGGAGCAGAAGAACAGGGTCGGCGGCTAGGGTTTGAACTGGGGGGTCGAAGGTTTTTCCGATACAAAAGATACTTAAGTTTTATTTTGAAGTTGCCTTTGCTTGTAAGTCTCTTGTTAGAGATTTTTATTTTCCTTATCTTTTGTTTTGGACGGTTGATATATAAAAACAGAAGTTCTTGATTAAAAAAAAACATATAATCATAGTTGAACCACACTAGATTCCAAGTACTAGACCTGTTCTGGCGCCTTCGGACAAGAAAGAAAGAGACCTCTTTGGTAAATTATAAATAACTCCAATTAAATAAGATCAATAATGTGCGACTTAGCATAGAATAATCTTACCAGTTACGTGTGCTGGATAAACTATTTTTGATCCGATTGGGACGTGTCATGATGATGTTATCCAAACTACTTTTCGGGGGGCAAGAGAGCTCAGAGAAGGAAGTCGGATTTGAAGCAATAAATGGATCGTTCGTGATTCTTTTTATAGTGACAAAACATGTTTGTTTGTTATGTTTTTGTAGTACAGAAAGTCTAGTACTAGAAATGCAGTACGTACTACATTCATATGCAAAACACACCATAGTAAACAATCATTGATGACTAGTTATAGTGTTATGTGAAATAATACCAACAGCTACATATTAATAAATAATAATAACCTCGAAGGGTTACTATTCAAGAAGTATAAGCCCTTCTCTTTTATTTTTTGGATCACTTCCCCCTCACAGTGCTCCAAGAAAAGACTTAATTATCTGGAACTGATTCCTAATTCTAGATTGTTACTTGCCGCCCAAGTTTCTTGTTGCTGTGATGTTGTTCTCTCTTTGGGTTGCTTTGGGCCTTACTGATCTGTTCCTGTCTTCCTCCTGGACTCCTTGTGGTTCCTCCCCGTCTTATTGTCACTCTTAGTTCGGGTTTCGATCTTTATTTGGAACTACATCGTTTACTTGTCTTCCAAGTAACCTTAGTTGCTACTCTTGGTTCTCTGGTTTGGACTGATTTCGGGGGCTTGGGTGGTTTGGGTGGTTTGGTGAGTGATGTGAGCTGGTGAGGTTCCTTTTGTACTTTGGGGTTTTTTGGCTGGTCTATTTGTGAGTGTGGGTATCTAATTGCTGGTGCGTGGGTAGTATTGTTTTAAGATTGAGAGTTTTTTCCTTTGCTTTGGTTGGTTGGTTCCTACTTCTGGGTGTTTGCTCCAATTTGGGCTCCCTCTCTCTCTGTACTGGCGGGAGCATTGGTGTTGACTCATCTTTGGGTCTTTGTGGTGCCTTCTCAGTGTTGTGTGACTTCGACAGAGTTACCAGGTGTGCTTGGGTTCTCTAAGTATTACTGGCTTATCTGATTTTGGGATGCTTTGGTTTGTCATTACTCGGGCTAGCTTGGTGTAATAGGAGGCCTTGGTTTTGTCTTTACTTTGATGACTTGGTGTAATTCTAGTTGGCCTGGGTTTTTTTAGCTCTTTTCGTTTTGGTGGACTGTGTTGTATTGTGGGTTCTGAGAGTGTTTTCACTCTTGCCCTCTTCGTATTTATCATACGAGAGGTGATAAATAATATGTGTTGTTTCAATAAAATAAAATAAAATAACACTTTCTGACAAAAAAAACTCGAAGTTCTCTCGCGGTGCCTACCTTAGCTTTGTCTTGTCATGTCTATACCACCGTCGCTCTCGTCTATTGTGTCACCAGCCTCCGCCACTAATAGGTCTCCATTATCAGGTGAGCACGCTCTCTTTCGCCTTATCATGCCTCCCAAACTACCAGTTGGGTTTGTCAAACCGATACGGGAGAGAAAGAAGCGTCGATGCAAAACTCCTCCATCACCACCCTAACTTGAAGCTTTACAACCTCTACTGTTGCAGGACCAACCACTGGTGGTCTACTCGTCGGGGGACACCACACCAACCTCGATCGCGACCAAGGTCAAACGGTCGGCCTCTCAAACTTCAAGTGTCTCTCTGGCTTTCATGGGGACTCCCCATTCTCGGGTGAACTTACCATACCCGACACTACCGCCTACTCTGTTACCTATGGCAGTGTCAACTACGACTAGGGTTTTAGAGCCTCTTGCTTCGGTGATGTCGACAACCTCTCCTCTTAGGGTTCCGACACCACCATTGGCGACCAAGGCGTTGGCTGCCTTTGCTAGGACTTCGGTTCCTCATATTCCGTCGTCATCGATTGGGGACCTCATGTCCACTTTCTCTGTATGCTGCCTCATGGAGCAGGAGACAGTGGAGGTTGTCGTACCATACAATCCACCGGATCCTCAAGTGCTGGAGAGACTCCGGTTTAGTATGTTGGGCCGTCTTGCATCTCCTAATCCATCCCGGAAGGAGGTACTACTCTCAGTCATCACACATGCATGAGACCGAGCCAGCATAAGAGTGGTGGTCAACGACCTATAACCCGACACATTTGCATTCTACTTCGTGTCCCTTAAGGCTCGGGTCTGGGTCCTCCATAACGAGCCGTGGTGTTTTCACATCCATGCACTGCTACTGGGAGAGATTACTGACCCCTTGGCTCGAGATCTTCCGCGTCTAGACTGGCTTCAACTGTGGGTGTATGCTAGGGGGATACCGCCGCTCGTCAGGACGAAGGCAACCGGGGAGGCTATAGGTACTAAATTGGGTGAGCACGTGGAAACCATATGCAATCAACGCGGCCTCTGATGGGGCGGTACAATGAAAGTCCGATTTTGGATAGACATTCATCGACCTCTTCGGCGCACCATGATCATCCGCTTTCGAGGGTATTAGGATCTGGTTAGCGTGACTCTGAAGATTATCGATATTTGTTTCAATTGAGGGAGGATCGATCATATGGTTCGAGATTGCGATTAGAGGAGCCAGGGGTGCCTCGCTTTGATGATTCCATCCTGGAATTCCAGAATGCCAAGGTAGACAGGTCGTATGCCATAGATTGGGGACGGGAAGCACCTCCACTACCTTTGGGATTTGCACCTTTGGTTTCGAACACGGTACCTAAGACTGGGTCATCTCGAGGAAAGGATCCCCTAATGATCTCGGACATAGTAGCTAACCCGTTCCTCGGGCATTAAGGCCGATTAAGGGTGGTGCCTTACCCTCACAAACCTAGTCTGTCTTCAGGGATAGGGCCCCCTGGGTGTTCAATGATAGGGCCCCCCTACGAAGTTGTAAGGTCCGATGGGCCAGAAGAGGATTCAACGGGAGAGCCGCTAAAGGACCAGGTGAGGGAGGGGAAGCAGCTCCGCCATGATGGATGATAGGAATCCTTGGCTCCATGGATTTACTCTAGGAGGGGTCCTTGAGACGAGCAATTCCTCCCAGTCACACTGTCGGGTTTAAGTTCAGTAGCTTAGTTGACAAAACAAATCCTTGGAGAGTAGGGACCAAGCAGTATTTAGGCCTAATTTTGAGCGGTTCTTGGTAGTTGGTACCCTTTGGTTTTCATTTATGTTTTAGTTTTGGTTTACATATATGCTTTAGTTACTTTTCTTGTACTTGCTACAATGGTTATAACTGCTTTCTTTTGGATTAGTTTGTTTCTGAAGGGTATTGGATCACTACTCCTTCAATAATACTGACCATTTTAATGACTTTATCTATTATTTAATGAAATCTACGTTTTATTCTAAAACAACAGCTACATTAATATATATCCATCACATATTATTGATTGACATATATACATTAACAACTCTATAAATTCATATTTATAGAATCATTAATTTTTATTAATTTTACAAAGTTATTAATCAATAAATAAATTAATAATTGATATACTAATTAATATTTATTAATTGATGAAGTTTGAAATATTTTTGAAAAAAAAAGCTTTTGGAAGCCTTTTTGCTTCTTTCTCTCTTTGACATCTTGTTGTTTTTGGTTTCTAGCTATTACTGTTGTCGTCTAACGTCTCCGATTACCAAGGCACATATGTTTCTCCTTACTACATCAGTCACCGTGCACCAGTCGCCACTATGTCTTGGAACAACCGAATCTAGCGTACCATGCAACTCGCCAGGCAACCCACAACCAAGGCTCTATCCCCAACGATCTCCTCCTCCTTTCCCTTGCACCACACTTCTTTCAAGAAGTTTGGCCCCACAATTCTGACCAAGAAGATGAACACCTACCATCTAAGGGTTCATTTCTCTCCGTGTTTCTAGCGCGCGCCACCACCATCTCCCGTAGGACCCGTCGACCAAATGTCGATTGCTTCCTCCTATTATACCAATCAACCCAAACCAATAGTTTCCAGGCCTTGGCACAACCATATCTTGTGAAAATTGAGCCCGGGATGAAGACCCCTTGACTTTAGACAGAATTCAAAAGATCACATTACACATGGAGATCGATCGTATATTAGTGATAAGCAACAAATTAAGCTTCTTCGGGATTAACACCACATTAGTAATATTTAATGATCGATAAAAAAACCGCCCATGGATTATTTTCTAAATAAATCAGATGACCTCTTATATCATTGGCCAATAATGTTGGTAAAACCATGAGTTAAAGTCGTCCGGACCCGGGCCTTATCAGGCCCCATTTAGATATCCGTTTGGAGAAATTCCTTCGCTGAAAGCTCTTGTAATAACTCTGTATTCTGACCAACCGTGACACCCGCCGCGGTATAGTGGATATCGAAATCAACGAGATTTGAGTTGGAAGTGGCGAAAAAAGTGGAATAGTAATTAATTACCAGCTCCCAAAGCCTTGTGTGCCATGTAACCTGTTGACCAAGATTATGTTGGATTGAGCAGATAACGTTAATCTTCCTCCATACGAACACACAGCATAAAAAAACTTCGTGTTGCGATCGCCTCTGTCAGTCAGTAATGTTTTTCTCTCTATTTCCAATATGAAGTCTGCATACAGAGAGCTACTTTGTACTGTATCTGAATAGCTCCACCCCGATTAAACCCGCTAGGTCTGTTCAATGATTCAATTCCGCAATAGGTCGTGTTGGGTCTCGAGGTAGGGTTGGAGATGAACCAACTCGCAGCGGAAAATCAATGAAAACCAAGAGACGATTAAACCATGAAACAACTAACAAAGAATGAATTCACAAGAGAAAAATTCAGCACTATTTCTTACCAAAATAAGAACACCGGTTAACGAATGATTGGCTTGAGTCTCCAAGACGCCTACGTATCCACATGGGAATCAAAGCCACGTAGTTCTTCTCTTTGAGGACTCAAGAACACAAAAATGGAGGTGGGAACTTGCCAAACCCGAAATTGCAAGGGAAGGGGGAGAGAAGTTGTGTTTCCTATTCTTGTCTTGTATTTGTTATGTTGAAAAAAGATGACTTAAACATAACAAAACCCATACTTGTCCAACTAAAGGCATGGGACAAGTATGGTGTCAAGTAAGGTGTAAATAGGACAAAGTATGGCTAGACAAGATTGGGTTAGGTGGTGAATCACCAACACCTTAATCCTTGTCTTCCTTACTTAGTACTAATTAATCAAGACTTGATTAATTAGTTCCATGGGCCTTGGTTGCATGGGCCTTGCATGGGCCTCTTGGAACATGGCCCGTGGCCATTTCCAACGAGGTCTCGTGATTCGCTCATCGCCTCCAAGCCTTCAATACCGGAAATGTCCAACATTATCCGACGTGATCAATCCCAAGACTCCAAGCCTTGTCTTGATCCGTAAAGTCCTATTCACTTACGGGCACATAACTCAAAACCCAGTTTTGATCATGTCCCGAGACAACTCCCTTTTGGGCATTCTCCATAAATGTGTCAATGAGTTTCATCCTCCGGTGTGACCCTTAGGTTTATGCATGTCAATAGATCAACGTAAAATCCCGTTTTACTTGATCATATTTAAGTGGCAACTAACGAGACTTTAGTATTGCCTAACACTGCATAACGAATCGACCCTGTCGATTCTAACCTTTCCGTCATCCCTGTCATTATCCTTTTATCTTCGATATCCTGATTGAGATAAGGCATAGAGCCGTCATCCTTATTATTCTCAATCACCGTTCCTTGATATGTGAGATGACTGAAGATATGATACCCAGTATCATGTGCATGGCCATGTTATTCTTTCAGTCACTCTCGATCAAGCGGCCGAGAACCGATACCTTTCCCATACCTCAATATGAGGGATAAATCCCTTAGCCGCCTTTCGTGTCACTCATGTAGCCCGTCCCCAAGCCAATCCTGGCCGTTATGGAAGCCCTGTTACGGACAACGTTAGGCTCAGGTCAAACTCACTTGTTGACTACATAGCGATCACAAAGACTCCTTGGTCTAAGGATACATGACAAGCTACGACACTGAATATGTTCATGACTTAATCTATGGCACATATTCAGGGCGGGTCGTCCAATATCATGTCCCACATGATATCTATGATCAGACTCCGGAATCCCATTCCAATGACTAACAGAACGTAAGCCATAAAGAGCCATCTTTCATACTAGTCCCTTCTAGTGAAGCTTTGTTGACTAGGGACCCATCTAGTGTGATCTATCTCGATCTATGGTTCTATTCGCATGGTGGGCATAGATCAGAGCACACGTCGATATATTACTCCAACACATAAGTAATATAAAGCCGCTTTAATTTTATTGCTAACGATGATATATACATTTGGACATTTAGGATTGAACTACGGGCACTAAGACTAACAATCTCCCACTTTCCCTAGTTCCAATCTAAACTCCAATATGTCCCCACCGACTTTACATGTCTAACATGTTCAGGCAGTGACACTGCCTTAGTCAAAGGGTTGGCTATGTTATCATCTGTTGCAATATATGTTATCTTCACTTCACCTCAGTTCAGTATTTCTCTGATGAGGTGGATACGCCGCAGTACATGTTTGGATTTGTTATGCGATCTGGGCTTTTAGCTTGCGCAATGGCCCTTGTGTTGTCACAAAATGGATTCACCGGGCTGGATGGGTTTTTAATTACACCCAGCCCTGCCATGAATTTCCAAATCCACATAGCCTCCTTAGCTGCCTCTACAGCATCCATGTACTTGGCCTCTGTCGTAGATTCGGAAATGGTATCTTGCTTTACGCTCTCCCAGCTAAAGCTCTGCCATTCAGCGTAAACACATATCCTGACTGACTTCTAAAGTCATCTGGATTTGTCTTGGAAAACTAACGTCTACTCATCCTTCGACGACTAGTTCAACATCATCTTTCCCGGGTTAGACTGATGTCTACTGGTACAACATAAGGCTTACGAGACAGCCGGTCTCATACATGTCATGGCATATATGATCGATCCTGCCCCCAGGCGCATAGGATTCTCATCATCCTTTTCAGCTCATCAGGTGTCTTAGGACACTGAGTCTTGCTGAGATGAATGCCATGACTAGTGGGTAAGAGTCATTTCTTTGAATCGAGCATTAAGAACCTACTCAATGCCTTGTTCACATAGGTTCCCTGACTTAAATCCAAGACCCTCTTGGTGAGATCTTTACATATCTTAATCCCTAAGATATAAGAAGCATCGCCTAAGTCATTTATTGAAAAACACTTCCTCAACCAAGCTTAAGTCTCGTGATAGGTTGGGATGTCATTTTCAATGAGAACCAGAAAGGTAATCTTACTCCCACTAGCCTTCTTATAAACGCAAGATTCATCCTCGTTCTTGATTAAGCCAAATCCAATTACAGCTTCATCAAAACGAAGGATCTAATTCTGAGAAATTTGTTTCAATCCATAAATGGATTTCAACAACTTATAAATCTTTCCCTTATTCTTCGGATCATCAAAACCTTTGGGCCGAGACATACAAACGTACTCAATCAAATTTACATTTAGGAAATCGGTTTTGACATCCACTTGCCATATCTCGTAATTATGATACGCAGTTATGTCAAGAAGAATTTGGATCGGTTTTGACCATAGCCACTAGGGAGAAGGTTTCCTCATAGTCAATCCATTGGATCTGCCTATAACCTTTCGCCACCAGTTGAGCTTTGTAGGTCAGAGGGTTGTCATCCATGTCCATCTTCACCTTGAAGATCCATTTGCATCCGATGGTCCTCACACCATTGATGGGATCAATCGGTTCCCAGACTCGGTTGTCTGACATGGATTGCATTTCCTCCCTCATGGCTCCCAGCCATAACTCGGAGTCGGGCCCATCCACGACTTCTTGAAAGGTGGCTGGATCATCGTGATCCACCATGACTTCATTGTCACCTCCGGATACCATATCTTGGAGGTGGAAGATTGACCCTTTCAAATTGCCTTGGACCTTCCGGAATTGTAACAGGAATTGGTTCTCACTCTAGGACAATCTCTGGCTCCTTTCTACTGGGTTGTCAATTGGTTTAGACAGATCTGTACCATCCTGAATTTCTTCGAGATGCACAGTCCTTCCAATGACGTCTTTGGAAACAAAACTTCTTTTCCATAAAGACCCCACCCCAAGCGACGAACACCATGTTCTCACTGGGATTGTAGAAATAGTATCCCCTTGTTGCTTTGGGACACCACACGAAGGTGCATATCTCATATCTTGGTTCGAGCTTAGTCGAAACCAAATGTTTCACATAAGCCTCGCAACCACAAATCTTTAGGAAGGACAAAGCGGGCATCATCCCGTAACATTTTAAAATGGTGTCCCTTCCACACCCTTCGTCGAAGCCCGATTCACTATGAATGCAGTCGTCTCTAGAGCATAACCCCAGAAAGAGATTGGGAGATCAGTCCAACTAATCATGGAACAGACCATTGTCTAACAATGTCCGATTTCTCCGTTTGGCTACACCTTTCAACTACAGTGTCCCAGGAGGAGTCCATTCCAAAAGGATCCCATTCTCTTTTAGATGATCTAATAACTCTGTGGTCAAGTATTTTCCACCTCGATCCAATCGAAGTGCCTTAATACCTTTGTCGAGCTGGTTTTCTACTTTAGTTTTAAACTCTTTTAATTTATCAAAAGCTTCAGACTTATGTCTCAGTGAATAGACATAACCATATTTACTGTAATCATCAGTAAATGTGATAAAGTAGCTTAAACCCCTCCTGGCAAGTGAACTTATTGGTCTACACACATTCGAGTGTATCAGCCCCAATAATTCACCCGCCCTTTCATCGCGATCGATAAAAGGGCACTTTAGTCATTTTTCCCATCAAACAAACCTTGCACCTATCGATCGAATGGAATTCGAATGAACCTGAAAGTCCGCACTTCTGAAGTGCTGATAGGTGATTCTTGTTTATGCGGCCTAAATGACAGTGCCATAACAGAGTTAGGTTTAAATCGTTGGATTTAGACCTCTTGGTATTAACGGAATATATAGAACTTGAGGCATTGTTACCCATATCTAATATGTACAATCCTCCAACCAAGTTAGTACTGGTATAAAACATATCATTGCATAGAACATTGAAAACTCCATTTCCAATATTAACATTATATCCTTCCTTTTCAATCACGGATACAAATATAATATTCCTACTAAAAGTAGGTATGCAATATACATTATACAATACTAAGACAAGGCCTCTTGGAAAAGCAAGACTCATGGATCTTACAGCAGTTGCCACAACTCTGAGGTCCACTTCGTGCTTTCCAAACCTCTCCTACTTTCAGCCACCATATATAAGTGCATGTGTGAGATTCAGTCCTGGTATCTAATACCCATGAATCTTTGGAAGTAGAGAGATGTAGCTCTATAGAGTTAATACCGGATGAAGGCACGGTCCCACCGCCCTTCCTTAGATCATTCAGGTTTCCTGATGAAGGCGCAGTCCTACTGCCCTTCTTCAGATCATCCAGGCTATTTGATGAAGGCGCAGTCCCACTGCCCTTCTTCAGATCAGCCGTGAACTTCCTGTAATCCCGGTTCCAATGACTAGGCTGTTGGCAGTAGAATCAGACATTCTCAGGTGTCTCATCTTTCCTGCCAAGTGCGCATGGGCCCCGCCCTTGCCACTTCCAATTCCCTTGTTGACCATCAGAATATCCTTGGATCCCAGATCCCTGATATATTCTTCTCAGCAATTAATGACACTTCATGTAACTCTGATATGGTCTTAGAGACAGCCTTGTCAAGGACATATTCTTTGCGTTCAGACTAGAGGCCTATCCTCAAAATTCTGTACCAGTCCAAATAGTTTGTCCCATTTAGCTTGACCCTGTCAAGAATGGTTTTTAATGACAAACTATTAATGTTCGCTGAATTTTGTCATTTGATCTACAACAGATAAAATTCAATCAGTAAACTGAATAAATTTTATGAAGATCAAGCTTAAACACCAACAATCGATTCTAAACCTTTAGAATCTGAAACCAAGATCCTTGGTTCACTCGATTAAGCTGAACTAATGCTCACCACTTAATCGAGCTACGTAGGTAGGACTCCATCCAATCACATCCAATGTGACTCTTGGATAGGGTATGTACTTATGTACACGGCTTACCCCATATGTTACCCTAGCTCAACCTCAGGCTGAGAATCGTAGTCGGGTCCACCAATTTTCAACTATGGCCCGTCACTATGTAGGTGCTCCGCTAATGCGCACGACACCCACATATTTCGTCCAAACCTACTACCCCGCTTCCCCATGGATGCTCCCCTAATGCGCATGACACCCATAGGACGGGGAGGTAGTAAGGTGTTGATGATTGGGAGGTATCGGACATGACCCGCTTTTACTTGTCCAGTTGTGTTCAAAACTTTGGCACATCCTAGATGCGATGAGCACATCAACTACATTCCAAATGCAATGATGCCTCAAATTACATCCAATGTAATTCTTCATTTGAACCCGTCAACTACATCCAATGCAATGACGGTTCTAAGGGTTCACACCCAAGGATTAAAATTCCATATTTATCTTTGCATGTGAGGTGATATGCTCGGTAAATAAAGTTAAGCATGCAATTCTAAAACACATAGAATTAGTCATGCATAAACTAAACCAAGCATAAAGCAATAAATGTGCACATAATAGCCCCCTAAACTAACTCCCACTAGCTTCTTGAGCTCCATCGACTCCAAGCCGATACCAACACCCGAAAAGCCACCGAATGACCTTCTCGCCCTTTCTTCGTCTTGAGTAAAATATTACAATTTAATACACGACTCGCAGGTCGGGAATAAATAAATATTACAAACAAGTGGTTCGACGACCACACCCTGAAAGAATAATTACACGCTAACTCTAACGGCTCGTAGGCCGTGAAAAGCGATAAATATTTAAATCGAGCTCGGGGCTATTATGTACAGCATGCCAACATCACATCACACATCGTGTTATCAAACAATCATGTTATCAAACATCAATTGATTTTCCGGTTTTATTTAATAGCCAAGTTTCGAAATTTTTTGATGCTCGGTTTATCGAAACTGTTCAAAAATGAAACTTTTGAACATTTGATCTTCGAGTTCGTCATGACGGTTCCAAACTCGTCATAACTAACAAAACGGTTTAGCCTTAGCATATCAACCATCCAATGGTCATGCTTGGCCTATCTTCGTCCAACGGAGTCCCGTTCGGTCCCGGTTTCGGCTCCCCGACAGTCCCGCTCCCGAGACCCGAAAAATCAAACTTTTTTCAAAATTTCCAGATTTGAAATAATTTTCAAAAATTCATTTTACATGCATTAAATCCATAAACAATAATTTTAAACATGTTATCAAACAATTTAGCAAAACAACATGCCAAAAACGAAACTTTCAAGCCAAACCGAAACTTTGAACACCGTCTTGTGAATCCCAAAGGTAGCACGGCTCTGATACCACTGTTGGGTCTCGAGGTAGGGTTGGAGATGAACCAACTCGCAGCGGAAAATCAATGAAAACCAAGAGACGATTAAACCATGAAACAACTAACAAAGAATGGATTCACAAGAGAAAAATTCAGCACTATCTCTTACCAAAACAAGAACACGGTTAACGAATGATTGGCTTGAGTCTCCAAGACGCCTACGTATCCACATGGGAATCAAAGCCACGTAGTTCTTCTCTTTCAGGACTCAAGAACACAAAAATGGAGGTGGAACCTAGCCAAACCCGAAATGGCCATGGAAGAGGGAGAGAAAATGTGTTTCCTATTCTTGTCTTGTGTTTGTTATGTTGAAAAAAGATGACTTAAACATAAAAAAACTCATACTTGTCCAACTAAAGGCATGGGACAAGTATGGTGTCAAGTAAGGTGTAAATAGGACAAAGTATGGCAAGACAAGATTGGGTTAGGTGGTGAATCACCAACACCTTAATCCTTGTCTTGCTTACTTAGTACTAATTAATCAAGACTTGATTAATTAGTTCCATGGGCCTTGGTTGCATGGGCCTTGCATGGGCCTCTTGGAACATGGCCCGTGGCCATTTCCAACGAGGTCTCGTGATTCGCTCATCGCCTCCAAGCCTTCAATACCGGAAATGTCCAACATTATCCGACGTGATCAATCCCAAGACTCCAAGCCTTGTCTTGATCCGTAAAGTCCTATTCACTTACGGGCACATGACTCAAAACCCAGTTTTGATCATGTCCCGAGAAAACTCCCTTTTGGCCATTCTCCATAAATGTGTCAATGAGTTTCATCCTCCGGTGTGACCCTTAGGTTTATGCATGTCAATAGATCAACGTAAAATCCCATTTTACTTGATCATATTTAAGTGGCAACTAACGAGACTTTAGTATTGCCTGACACTGCATAACGAATCGACCCTGTCGATTCTAACCTTTCCGTCATCCCTGTCATTATCCTTTTATCTTCGATATCCTGATTGAGATAAGGCATAGAACCGTCATCCTTATTATTCTCAATCACCGTTCCTTGATATGTGAGATGACTGAAGATATGATACCCAGTATCATGTGCATGGCCATGCTATTCTTTCAGTCACTCTCGATCAAGCGGCCGAGAACCGATACCTTTCCCATACCTCAATATGAGGGATAAATCCCTTAGCCGCCTTTCGTGTCACTCATGTAGCCCGTCCCCAAGCCAATCCTGGCCGTTATGGAAGCCTTGTTACGGACAACGTTAGGCTCAGGTCAAACTCAATTGTTGACTACATAGCGATCACAAAGACTCCTTGGTCTAAGGATACATGACAAGCTACGACACTGAATATGTTCATGACTTAATCTATGGCACATATTCAGGGCGGGTCGTCCAATATCATGTCCCACATGATATCTATGACCAGACTCCGGAATCCCATTCCAATGACTAACAGAACGTAAGCCATAAAGAGCCATCTTTCATACTAGTCGCTTCTAGTGAAGCTTTGTTGACTAGGGACCCATCTAGTGTGATCTATCTCGATCTATGGTTCTATTCGCATGGTGGGCATAGATCAGAGCACACGTCGATATATTACTCCAACACATAAGTAATATAAAGCTGCTTTAATTTTATTGCTAACGATGATATATACATTTGGACATTTAGGATTGAACTACGGGCACTAAGACTAACAGGTCGTTGACACCAACAAATATGATTCAGGGTCTTACGATAACTGGATTGTTAGTCTTAGTGCCCGTAGTTCAATCATAAATGTCCAAATGTATATATCATCATTAGCAATAAGATTAAAACAGCTTTATATTACTTATGTGTTGGAGTAATATATCAATGTGATTTCTGATCTATGCCCACCATGCGAATAGAACCATAGATCGAGATGGATCACACTCGATGGGTCCCTAGTCAATAAAGCTTCACTAGAAGCGACTAGTATGAAAGATGACTCTTCATGGCTTACGTTCTGTTAATCATTGGAATGAGATTCCGGAGTCTGATCATATATATCATGTGGGACATGATATTGGACGACCCGCCCTGAATATGTGCCATAGATTGAGTCATGAACATATTCAGTGTCGTAGCTTGTCATGTATCCTTAGACCAGGGAATCTTTGTGATCACTATGCAGTCAACAACTAAGTTTGACCTGAGCCTAACGTTGTCCGTGACAGGGCTTCCATAACGGCCAGGATTGGCTTGGGGACGGGCTGCATGAGTGACACGAAAGACGGCTAAGGGATTTATCCCTCATACTGAGGTATGGGAAAGATATCGGTTCTCGGCCGCTTGATCGAGAGTGACTGAAAGAATAGCATGGCCATACACATGATACTAGGTATCATATATTCAGTCATCTCACATATCAAGGAACAGTGATTGAGAATAATAAGGATGACGACTCTATGCCTTATCTCAATCAGGATATCGGAGATAAAAGGATAATGACAGGGACGACGGAAAGGTTAGAATCAATTAGTTCGATTAGCTATGTAGTGTCAGGCAATACTAAAGTCTCGTTAGTTGCCACTTATATAGGATCAAGTAAAATGGGATTTTACGTTGATCTATCGATATGCATAAACCTAAGGGTCACACCGAAGGATGAAACTCATTGACACATTTATGGAGAATGGCCAAAAAGAGAGTTGTCTCGGGACATGACCAAAACCAGGCTTTGGGTCATGTGCCCGTAACTGAATAGGACATTACGGATCAAGACAAGGCTTGGAGTCTTGGGATTGATCACGTTGGACATTTCCGGTATGGAAGGCTTGGAGGCGATGAGCACGTCACGGGACCTCGTTGGGAATGACAATGGGCCATATTCCAAGAGGCCCGTGGAACTAATTAATCAAGTCTTGATTAATTAGTACTAACTAAGCAAGACAAGGATTAAGGTGTTGGTGATTCACCACCTAACCCATCTTGTCTTGCCATACTTAGCACCATACTTGTCATACTTCACACCATGCTTCACACCTTACTTGTCCTTGATGGTTGTTGATGGTTTAAATCATCTTTTTCCTACAACAAATCACAAGACAAGAAAAAAAAACACAACTTCTCTCCCTCTCACACTACAATTTCGAGTTTGGCACATTTCCTCCCTCTTGTTGTGTTCTTGAGTCATCTAAAGAAGAACTACGTGGCTTTGATTCCAATTGGATACGTAGGCGTCTTGGAGGCTCAAGCCGATCATCGTTTCTTTGGTGTTCTCTTCCTTTGTCACGCCCCAAATCCGGTTTTGACGACTCGAGACGTGAACTTAAAATAATAAATAAATACAGTAAAATTTCGAAAGTGATAAAATTTCAATTGACAAAGTTAACAGCTCACAAAACCCAGTGTACAAATTTAGTTCCAAAAACGACAGCACGTCTCTAGACCTACTAGCCTAGGACCCTCGCCAGCTCCCAAGCTCTGCTGTGTCCTGCTAGCACAAACCCCGCTCAACACCTGAAAATCAACAATGTAAGGGGTGAGCTTTCACCCAGTAGAGAAAGTAGTTAAGGTAATGAACATCGGCTCACCACCACGAGTAACCGTCCAATTAGGGCATACTAGAACAGCACAACTAACTGCCAATCGGGGTTCACAACCAATTTACCAAAACACACAAACCGACAACTCTCGTACAATAACCACTAACCAAACAACAAACGTATCAAAACACAGAAGCCATCAGCACACACATCCCGTACTACAATCCTTGAACTCCGCCGACTGTACACATCCCGACATCATCATATCAAACGGTAAGTCAAGTATCCATCGAACTACCTCTCGATCCAGAGAAGGCGCATAACGTCACAAAGACGTATAACGTCGAGAATGCCGGAGACGTCCTTACGAGGACGCATTCGTCGGGACTCTCGGAAACGTCTCCAAAGGACCATAGATCATCGAGGTTGAAACACGACACCCAGTGCCCACCACGGCCCGTAGGCCCAACACGACCCTCAGGCCCACTATGCTATGATTTGGCCCGTCGACCCTATGCAATATGATATGATGTGGCCCGTCGGCTCCGACCCGTCGGCCCTATGCAATATGATATGATGTGGCCCGTCGGCCCGACCCGTCGACCCCAAACACTACCCGTAGGCCCCAAACACGACCCGTAGGCCCAATCTCAACCGGAATACCATCCTCAAGGAACACACAAAAAAATAACAATCACGCATCGAAATGGCACAGATCAAACAAGGCTCACGCGCCAACAATCTTACCACAATTCCACAACACGTCGGTCTATCACTCACCCGACCATATCACAATCATGTATTCACCATTCATCACCCACGGCACACTTGCCCACGCATCGCCACAACATGTTACATCGAATATACTAGTTCTTGATTATTAAACTTATCGACCCTAGGTCATACAGCATGCATCTCAATCAAGACAGGCAATTCAATCAACACACAACCTACGGCCCGACATGGCCAATCTACCAGCACGACAATTATCCAAGTAGAAACGTAAAGGTTCACAGTTCACATCCTAGATGTTACTACGACTCGTCCAGTTATTATCTGATATAAACGTTCGTTCCAGTCTTATTATTACCTAGCATGCATACTAGTAACTTTCCGTAATTAAACCGGTATTCGCTACTTTCCCTACCTCAAGACGATACCACAACAGCGTCTCCTAGCTGCTGACGACCGGGCCAACACCGTCTTCTAGGGCGAAGTCCGCGTTTAGGTTTAACTCCGGTCTTCTCTTCGCTCGAAGCCGGACTTTACTTTACACAGAAAGTTACAATTAAAAACCGGTTTCACAATTTAAATTGAAAGGTTACGACGGCTTCGTTTTAAGTTAAAAACTTGATTTTTAGACTCGAACAGGATAAAAGCGGGATTACGATGAATCGGGTTCGAGCACCCGCAGGCCGAACTCAGAACCCGGTGCACGTTTTCCGATGTACGGATCCCGATGCACAGACCCCGAGGAACATGTTTCGTGGCACGATTCCCGAGGTACCCCGATTCCGCGTTTCCACTTTTAAAACTTGTTCTAAGTCCAATTTAAACGTCCAGTTCCAAAACCGATCAACGGTCCTAAAACGTCTTAAAACAATCTGATTCTAATGTCTTTTTATTTAAATATTTACATTTCTTTTAAAACCAGTTTTTCATTTCAAATTAATTTTCTTTTCAACTTCAAATGATTTTGCTTCCAAACGATCCAGATCCAAAAACCAACTTAAAATCGAACAAGTTTTGGTTTTTAAACTTCTGTTCCTTTTAGTTTAGTTCTTTACTTGTTCCCAATCTGCCCAGGTTTCAGACCTAACAAAAAGCTCAGGAAAAACACAAAAGAAAGGGGGAAGAAAGGGTTTGGTTTAGTACTCCGGCGACCAACGGTGGTGATAAAACCGGCCGCGGACTCACGGTGGTAGCTCACCGTAGGAAGAAAAGGGGTGGCGGCAGAACGGAGGTTGAGCACGGCGGAGCACTGCGAAGCTCACCGTAACGGATCTGGACGGTGAGTTTGGATCTCGTCTCAGATCCGGTGAGTGAACGGGAAGAGGGCGGCGGGACAGATCTGAGAGAGAAAGGAGAGTGATGTCAGGGACGAGGACGCCGGCGACGGCTCGGGCGAGAACGGTGACAATGGAGGCTCGGGTTTTTGAGGACGACGGGGGAGGGCGGCCGTGGGTTGGTGAGCTCTCCAGATCGGAGAAGACGAGTGGGAGAGAAGGGGCGGTCGGTGAGGACGATGAGGGAGAGAGGTTGGGGAGGGGAAACAGAGATAGAAGGGCGGAGGTCAGTAATGGCGGTGGCGGTGTTAAGCTCGGAAACGCGAGGGGGAGGTGAGTGCTCGGAAGAGGGCTGCGCGGAACGAAGAGCGAAGGAGGGAGAATGGGTATGAAAACCCTAGAAAATGGCTTAAATAGACGGCTCGGTTAACAGGGCCTGATGCACGGCCCAAACGGAAGGAGGAAAAAGGTGGGCCTGGCTTGGCCCGGATCCGCTGGTCGGTCTGGTCCAGCCCTGGTCCAACTCCCTTTTCGTTTTCTTTTCCTTTTTTTTAAAAATAAGACTGATTTAAATTCCTTTTTTTTAACGAATAAAAGATTAAACCAAAAAAATCACCCTCGACGTTCCGACGAAAACTTTTAAATAAATAAAAACTCTTTACCGAGGCGGTCTTCACATCCTTTTCTTGAACTAGTTGGTAAGGAAACATCCATATTGTTTATTCTCTTGTGTATCTAATATTTGGTAGTGTTCTATGGCATGGTCTCGAGTTATTTCCGTTGCAAGTATGTGTTCATACTCTCCATCGAGACCCAACAGTGGTATCAGAGCCGTGCTACCTTCGGGATTCACAAGAGAACTTTCGGTTTTGCTTGCTAGTTTCGGTTTTGCATGTTAATTTGCTAAATTGTTTGATAACATGTTTTAAATTCTTGTTTATGGGTTTAATGCATGAAAAATGATTTTTTGAAAAGTTTGTCAAATCTGGAATTTTTGAAAAAAATTTGATTTTTTGGGTCTCGGGAGCGGGACTCTCGGGGAGCCGAAACCGTGACCGAACGGGGCTCCGTTGGACGGAACTAGGCCAAGCATGACCATTTGATGGTTAATATGCCGAGCTAAACCGTTTTTTTAGTCATGACGAGTTTGGAACCGTCATGACGAACTCAAAAATCAAATGTTCAAAAGTTTCAATTTTGAACGGTTTCGATAAACCGAGTATCAAAAAATTTCGAAACTTGGCAATTAATTAAAACCGGAAAATCACATGATTATTGATAACATGCTTGTTTGATAATACGATGTGTGATGTGATGTTTGCATGGTGTACATAATAGCCCCGAGTTCGATTAAATTATTTATCGCTTTTCACGGCCTGCGAACCGTTAGAGTTAGCGTGTAATTATTTTTTCGAGGTGTGGTCGTCGTACCACTTATTTGTAATATTTATTAATTCCCGACCTGCGAGTCGTGTATTAAATTGTAATATTTTACTCAAGACGAAGAAAGGGCGAAAAGGTCATTTGGTGGCTTCTCGGGTTTTGACATCGGCTTGGAGTCGGTGGAGCTCAAGAAGCTAGTGGGAGTTAGTTTAGTGGGCTATTATGTACATATTTAACGCTTTATGCTTGGTTTAGTTTTTGCATGATCATTTCTATGTGTTTTAGAATTGCATGCTTAACTTAATTTACCGAGCATATCACCTCACATGCTAAGATAAAATTGGTTTTATTCATTGTTTGTGAGCCCTTAGAATCGTCATTACATTGGATGTAGTTGACGGGTTCGAAGGAAGAAGTACATTGGATGTAATTTGAGGCATCATTACATTTGGAATGTAGTTGATGTGCTCATCGCATCTAGGATGTGCCAACAGTTTAAAACACAACCGGACAAGTAAAAACGGGTCATGTCTGATACCTCCCAATTATCAACACCTTACTACCTCCCCGTCCTATGGGTGTCGTGCGCATTAGCGGAGCATCCATGGGAAAGCGGGGTAGTAGGTTTGGACGACATGTGTAGGTGTCGTGCGCATTAGCGGAGCACCTACATAGTGACGGGCCATAGTTGAAAATTGGTGGACCCGACTACGATTCTCAGCCTGAGGTTGAGCTAGGGTATCAGATAAGGTAAGCCGTGTACATGAGTACATACCCTAGCCAAGAGTCACATTGGATGTGATTGGATGGAGTCCTACCTACATAGCTCGATTAAGTGGTGAGCATTAGTTCAGCTTAATCGGGTGAATCAAGGATCTTGGTTTTAGATTCTAAAGGTTTAGAATCAATTGGTTGGTGTTTGAACTTGATCTTCATAAAATTTATTCAGTTTACTGATTATATTTTGTTTGTCGTGTAGATCAAATGGCAAGTACTTCAGCGAACAATAGTAGTTTGTCACTAAAAACCATTCTTGATAGGATCAAGCTAAGTGGGACAAACTACTTGGACTGGGATAGAAACTTGAGGATAGTCCTCAAATTCGAGCGCAAAGAATATGTCCTAGACCAAGCTATCCCTGAGGAGCCAGCTAATAATGCCATTAGGGCCGTTAAGGATGCATACCAAAAGCACCTTAGCGATTCTATAGATGTGGCATGTATTATGCTGGGCTGCATGGAGTCTGATCTCCAAGACCAGTTCATGGAGTACTCTGATGACCCCTATACTATGATGGGGATCATAAAGGGTATGTTCAAGGAAAGGGCACGTATTGTGAGATACAATGTCCTTAATGAACTTCTCTCCTGCAAAATGTCAGCAGGAGTCTCCGTGGGTCCTCATGTCCTAAAGATGAAGGGGCATCTCGAACATCTTAATCGACTGAGTCTTAAGATAGAGAACGAGATGGCAGCGGATGTGGTTCTGCGTTCCCTTCCTCGTTCATATGCTACGTTCGTCATGAACTATCATATGCACAATATGGACAAGACCATTTCAGAGTTGCATGGAATGTTGGTAACTGCTGAAAAGAACGTCAAGGATCAGGGATCCAAGGATGTTCTGATGGTCAGACAGGGAAACAGTTTCAAGAATAAGGGAACTGTTAGTGGTAAGGGCAAGGCCCCTATGCACTTGGCAGGAAAGATGAGGCATTCAAAGCGTCATAACCCTCCTAGGACCGGGGAGTCCTCAAGGAAGGGGAAGGAGGTCGAGAATGTCTGCTTCTACTGTCAGCAGCCTGGTCACTGGAAGAAAGATTGCAGGAAGTTTCTGGATGATCTGAAGAAGGGCGGTGGGACTGCGCCTTCATCGGGTATTTTCTTTATAGAGCTAAATCTCACTACTTCCAAATATTCATGGGTATTGGATACCGGGGCTGAATCTCACATTTGTACTAATGTGCAGTGGCTGGAAGGTAGGAGGAGCTTGAAGAAGGACGAGGTAGACCTCAGAGTGGGCAACAAGACTAGAGTTGTGGCGACTGCTATAGGATCTATAAGTCTTCTTTTGCCAAGCGGGCTAGTTTTTGTTTTGAACAATGTATATTGTGTACCTACTTTCAGTAGGAATATTGTATCTATTTCTTTGTTGGACAAGGAAGGATACAATTTTGATGTTGGAAATGGGATTTTCAATATTTTATGCAATGATATATTTTATGCTAGCGCCAAAATGGTTGGAGGATTGTACATATTGGATATGGATAACAATGCCTCAAGCTCTATATATAATGTAAATACCAAGAGGTCTAAGTCCAATGATTTAGACCAAACTCTGTTATGGCACTGTCGTTTAGGCCACATAAACGAGAAACGCATATCAACACTTCACAAGTGTGGACTTCTTAGTCCATTCGAATTTCATTCGATTGATAGATGTGAATCTTGTTTGATGGGTAAATTGACTAAAGCGCCCTTCATCGGTCGCGGTGAAAGGGCGGGTGACTTATTGGGGCTAATACACTCGGATGTGTGCGGACCAATGAGCACACTTACCAGGAGGGGTTTTAGCTACTTTATCAAATTTACTGACGACTTCAGTAGATATGGTTATGTCTATTTGATGAGACATAAGTCTGAAGCCTTTGATAAATTCAAAGAGTTTAAGACTGAAGTAGAAAACCAGCTCGGGAAAAGTATTAAAGCACTTCGATCAGATCGAGGTGGAGAATACTTGACCACATAGTTTTTAGATCATCTAGCAGAAAGTGGGATCCTTTCGGAATGGACTCCTCCCGGAACACCACAATTGAATGGTGTGTCCGAACGGAGAAATCGAACTTTATTGGATATGGTCCGGTCCATGATTAGTGGGACTGATCTCCCAATCTCTTTCTGGGGTTATGCTCTGGAGACGGCCGCATTCATTTTGAATCGGGCTTCGACGAAGGCTGTGGAAGGGACACCATTTGAGAAATGGCGCGAAAGAAAGCCCGTTTTGTCCTTCCTAAAGATTTGGGGTTGCGAGGCTTATGTGAAACGTTTAGTTCCGACTAAGCTCGAACCAAGATCTGATAAATGCACCTTCGTTGGGTATCCCAAAGAAACAATGGGGTACTACTTCTACAAACCCAGCGAGAACACGGTGTTCGTCGCTCGGGGTGGGGTCTTTATGGAAAGGGAGTTTATTTCCAAAGACGTCAGTGGGAGGGCTATACATCTAGAAGAAATTCAGGGTGGTACAGATCCAACTGATCCACTGGACAACCCTGTAGAAGAGCCTGAGATGGTCGTAGAGCAAGGACCAAATCCTGCAACAATTCCAGAAGGTCCAAGGCGATCTGAAAGGGTTAGTCGTCCACCTCCAAGATATGGTTACTTTGTGTCTGGAGGTGACGGTGAGCTTGTGGTGGATCACGATGATCCAGCTACATTTCAGGAAGCTGTGGACGGACCCGACTCCGAGTTATGGCTGGGAGCCATGAGGGAGGAAATGCAATCCATGTCGGACAACCAAGTCTGGGAACTAGTTGATCCCATCGGTGGTGTAAGAACCATCGGATGCAAATGGATCTTCAAGGTGAAGATGGACATGGAAGGCAACCCTCAGACATACAAAGCCCGACTGGTGGCGAAATGTTATAGGCAGATCCAAGGGATTGACTATGAGGAAACCTTTTCCCCAGTGGCTATGGTCAAATCTATCCGAATTCTTCTTGCCATAGCTGCACATCACGATTACGAGATATGGCAAATAGATGTCAAAACCGCTTTCCTAAACGGAAATTTGTCGGAAGACGTTTATATGTCTCAACCCGAAGGTTTTGTCGATCCGAAGAATAAGGGAAAGATTTGTAAGTTGTTGAAATCCATTTATGGATTGAAACAAGCTTCTCGGAGTTGGAACCTTCGTTTTGATGAAGCTGTAATTGGATTTGGCTTTATCAAGAATGAAGATGAACCTTGTGTTTACAAGAAGGCAAATGGGGGTAAGATTACCTTTCTGGTGTTGTATGTCGATGACATACTACTCATTGGAAACGACATCCCAACCTTGCACGAGACTAAAGCTTGGTTAGGGAAGTGTTTCTCAATGAAGGACTTAGGCGATGCTGCTTATATCTTAGGGATTAAGATATATAGAGATCACACCAAGAGGGTCTTGGGTTTAAGTCAAAGCACCTATGTGAACAAGGTATTGAGTAGGTTCTCAATGCTTAATTCCAAGAAAGGACTCTTACCCGCACGTCATGGCGTTCATCTCAGCAAGACTCAGTGTCCTAAGACACCTGATGAGCTGAAAAGGATGATGCGAATCCCATACGCTTCGGCGGTAGGATCGATCATGTATTCCATGATATGCACGAGACTGGATGTCTCATATGCCTTGAGTTGTACCAGCAGACATCAGTCTAACCCTGGTGATGAACACTGGATAGCGGTCAAAGCGATTCTCAAATATTTGAGAAGAACTAAGGACGCGTTTCTAGTGTACGGGGGAAAAGATGATTCTGAACTAGTTGTTAATGGATATGTAGACGCTAGTTTCCAGAAAGATCCAGATGACTTTAGAAGTCAGTCGGGATATGTGTTCACGCTGAATGGCGGAGCTTTTAGCTGGAAGAGCGTGAAGCAAGACACCGTTGCTGACTCCACGACAGAGGCTGAGTACATAGCGGCTGCAGAGGCGGGCAAGGAGGCTGTGTGGATTAGGAAGTTCACGGCAGGGTTGGGTGTAATAAAAAAAACCATCCAGCCCGGTGAACCTATTTTGCGACAACACAGGGGCTATTGCGCAAGCAAAAGAGCCCAGATCGCATAACAAATCCAAACATGTACTGCGGCGATACCACCTCATCAGAGAGATACTGAACCGAGGCGATGTGAAGATCACCTATATTGCAACTGATGATAACATAGCCGACCCGTTGACTAAGGCACTATCGTTGCCTAAACATGAGAGGCATGTAAGGTCAATGGGAATAGATTGTAGTTTAGATTGGAACTAGGGCAAGTGGGAGATTGTTAGTCTTAGTGCCCGTAGTTCAATCATAAATGTCCAAATGTATATATCATCATTAGCAATAATATTAAAACGGCTTTATATTACTTATGTGTTGGAGTAATATATCGATGTGTGCTCTGATCTATGCCCACCATGTGAATAGAACCATAGATCGAGATGGATCACACTCGATGGGTCCCTAGTCAATAAAGCTTCACTAGAAGCGACTAGTATGAAAGATGACTCTTCATGCCTTACGTTCTGTTAGTCATTGGAATGAGATTCCGGAGTCTGATCATGGATATCATGTGGGACATGATATTGGACGACCCGCCCTGAATATGTGCCATAGATTGAGTCATGAACATATTCAGTGTCGTAGCTTGTCATGTATCCTTAGACCAAGGAGTCTTTGTGATCACTATGCAGTCAACAACTAAGTTTGACCTGAGCCTAACGTTGTCCGTGACAGGGCTTCCATAACCGCCAAGATTGGCTTGGGGACGGGCTGCATGAGTGACACGAAAGACGGCTAAGGGATTTGTCCCTCATACTGAGGTATGGGAAAGATATCGGTTCTCGGCCGCTTGATCGAGAGTGACTGAAAGAATAGAATGGCCATGCACATGATACTGGGTATCATATATTCAGTCATCTCACATATCAAGGAACAGTGATTGAGAATAATAAGGATGACGGTTCTATGCCTTATCTCAATTAGGATATCGGTGATAAAAGGATAATGACAGGGACGACGGAAAGGTTAGAATCGATTGGTTCGATTCGCTATGTAGTGTCAGGGAATACTAAAGTCTCGTTAGTTGCCACTTATATAGGATCAAGTAAAATGGGATTTTACGTTGATCTATCGATATGCATAAACCTAAGGGTCACACCGAAGGATGAAACTCATTGACACATTTATGGAGAATGGCCAAAAAGAGAGTTGTCTCGGGACATGACCAAAACTAGGCTTTGGGTCATGTGCCCGTAAGTGAATAGGACAGTACGTATCAAGACAAGGCTTGGAGTCTTGGGATTGATCGCGTCGGATAATGTTGGACATTTCCGGTATGGAAGGCTTGGAGGCGATGAGCACGTCACGGGACCTCGTTGGGAATGGCCATGAGCCATATTCCAAGAGGCCCATGAAAGGCCCATGCAAGAAAGGCCCATGGAACTAATTAATGAAGTCTTGATTAATTAGTACTAAGTAACCAAGAGAAGGATTAAGGTGTTGGCGATTCACCACCTAACGCATCTTGTCTTGCCATACCTAGCACCATACTTGTCTTACTTCACACCATGCTTCACACCTAACTTGTCCTTGATGGTTGTCGATGGTTTAAGTCATCTTTTTCCTACAACAAATCACAAGACAGGAAGAAAAACACAACTTCTCTCCCTCTCACACTACAATTTCGAGTTTGGCACATTTCCTCCTTCTTGTTGTGTTCTTGAGTCATCTAAAGAAGAACTACATGGCTTTGATTCCAATTGGATACGCAGGCGTCTTGGAGACTCAAGACGATCATCGTTTCTTTGGTGTTCTCTTCCTTTTCTTGAACTAGTTGGTAAGGAAACATCCATATTGTTTATTCTCTTGGGTATCTAATATTTGGTAGTGTTCTATGGCATGATCTCGAGTTATTTCCGCTGCAAGTATGTGTTCATACTCTCCATCGAGACCCAACATGGATTTCCCCCAATGATCCAAGGAGATGTCAACTTTACATATGGCCTCTCCGATACGTGGGTTAATGTCCTTCTCCCAATCAGCCTGTATTAGATAACCACACTCCAGATATTGGGTCTAACGACACTTGAACTTGAACTTGGAGGGAATCGGCCTTTGTCGACGACCGTTAATAAAGAGGAGGATTGACCAGCGATTGGAGGTGGTTGTACCATTATTTTTAAGTTCCACATCCTTCAACGAGGATAAAAATGCCTGGGACATAAGGGATACATCCAATTTGGATTGGGTTACAATTGCATGGTCCTTACCATAAGACCAGGTGAATTGATGCCCGAGGAGCGGGACGTCCCTCAGGTCTAGTTCGTCGATCACCAATTAGAAGTTATCAAGCATAGTGTTGGGATACAGACGGATACCTCTGAATTTATGGGGATTAAGAACATTGTTAAAATCCACAATAATGATCCAACGATCACTCCCGTGCCAGCACGATGGCGAAGCTGATCCCAAGACTGGCGACGGAGATCTCGCCGGGGCTAGCCTTAGTTACCAGTGAGGAAGAAATGAACTTTGTGCGGCCATGTAATCTGCAAATCGATGGAATAGAAAAGAGAGGTCCCTACCATGATATGGAATACCTCAACCAGACTATCGTCAATCCTTTTTGATTCGTCGTCGTCCCGATCCAGACTCCCTCATGGAATCCCGAGTTTCGCTGAAGAATCGTCATCTCTACCTCCAAAGTTAGTGCTTCATAGAGGAAGAGGAAATAAAGCCTATGTGGAGCAAAAAGGTGCTTGAAATGCTGAGTGTGAGTTTCTGTTCCCATCCCCAGACAATTCCATGAGAGGATTCACAACTTTAGAAGAGGGGAGAAGACGTCGCCGACTCTCGTGTTCCTAATAAAGACAACAACATGAATCTTGACGGAGATGGTGGTCGATAACCAATCGCAAGGGAGGAGAAGGGTGAGGAGAGCAGACCGGTGGAGAGAAGCCTTAAGAACAACGTCGCTGACGATACGAAGAGACAAGCGATCTCGAGGCGGGAGCGAAACTCTAATAGACATATTCGATATTTTTAGAAAAAAAAAGTATGAAACACATTTTTAACATTTTATATTTAACACTCTGATGCTCTGCTAGGCTTTGGAGAAAACCTTAGCCGCACCGCCCAAACATCATGGTCATGGTCATGGAAGCCTATACCATGGTTGTATTTCTCTCGTCTATGCTTTCTCTCCCTTGCATCCGCCCTGTGGTTCTTGCGAAGGTTTTTTCTCCTAGGATTCCCTTCGAGGCGTCTCTAGCAATCGTGACGTTGACCTCCTCCCTCCACCATCGAAGTGTCCCTCCTCTGCAACTCCAGTGGTTTTCGTCTCTGAATCCGCTGTCTTTGTTGTTTCCGACGCCACCGCCGCCCCTGCTGTCGTTGCCGCCTCCGATCGTGGCTCCGAGACGAGGAGGATCTCTGGGGCGGCTCTGGATTGCTTCCTCCTCACGCAACGACATCGCGCCTCTTCCTATCAACCCTAGATCGACGAGTTCCCAAGAGTATCATGACCTTGCTCTAGTTCCTGCTGTAGGCGGCGCGTGGTCTAGGGTTGCGCCCTTTCCAGGACCTCCGAGGGTTCAGCGGGTCCCGCCTCGACAACCATGGGTCGCGCCTCCCCGCCCCCTCTCGTCTCCGGCTTCTCTGCGGTCTCCACTGTCGGAGCGTCCTTCTCCCTGGCCTCCACTGCTGCAACCGCCTTGGCTTCATTAACAATCAGGGATCTGGCAAATCGAAAGGGCCTCTTTTCTTTTGTTTGCGTTTATCATTGCATGAACAACGCCTGGCGAACAGAGAATCATGGATTTTCACAGGAAGGGAATCCCGTTTCATGGATCGCCCATCACCATTACCGTCGAGGTCTCTCAGGATCTCTGGTACCCCGTTCCCCCTCACCGTCTTCTCTACGTGCCCATGGGGCATCAGAATACCGTCTATGACGGTTCTGATAAAACTGATGATAGCAGGTTCGGTCGCACCTTCCGGAGTATGCAGCGTCTAGGCAATACCTTGAGCAGCCATAGTCAGTTTCGTCGTTGTTTAGAAGTGGAGGATAGCAGGTTCGGTCATACTTTACTGTGCATGCAGCGTTTAGGCATGATCTTGAGCAGTCGTAGTCAACTTCGATTAGTTTTCAATACCGTCAGTGACTGAACCTGAGAGGGGTCCCTGTATGATGCGTTGCCTCCCCCATCGTTTTTACCGTTGAGATCCCTCTAGATCTCCGGTCTTCTAGTCTCCCTACTCGTCTTCTATCATTGTCCATAAGGCATCAAAACACCGTCGGTAGCGGGTATGGTACTAAAAGGGTCAAAGAACAATTGTTCATTAATTCTGACCTTCTTTTAGTGATCGAAGAACTTGTTCCTGAATGTACATTTATGTAATCATAATTATTAAATAATACTTCACATTTCCCTAAAAAAACATTTTATATTTAACCCAAAAAAAAGACACGTTACTTTATACAGACGACCTACAAAATGACGCGTCAAACTTAATTTTGGGATACAGATGTCATTTGAATTATATTTTACGTGTTAAAAGATAAGAATGGATAGTAGACTTTCTAAATTAGGACCGAGTCTCTAGAACCCAGAGATCATCGTTTTGCTGGTTTTCTTAGATGCCAAGTCACTATTAACTAGCTACTTAAAGGGAAGAAAAGAAGTCTAACCGAAGATTTGAAGTTTAAAATCATCCATTATCAATTGTGTGTCAAAATAGGCATGGAATATTTTGTACCAAATGTCATTTTTTATTCCATTTTGTCGGGTCAAACATTGGATGCAATGTAGTGGTTCACATTATTTTACTAATATAAAGATTGAGAAGACATGATTTGGATGAAACTCAAATTGAAAATCAATCCATTGATTTCTGTAGGTAACGAGAAAGCCACATTGATATGGCTATTTTTTTAAATCCAAATTGATATGGCTATTTGTTTATTGATAAAGTATGACTTTGTTTGTTGCAGGAATGTTGACATATGACTTTTGCTTCTTCAGTCTATTTTTATATACATTCTAACATTCGTAGAAAACTTTCATTATTGATTCATTTATATTTTATTTTCAATCAGAGAACAAAGTCTCGCCTCGTGGATTCAGAGCACACTGTTTTTGTAAGTGTTTGACCTAAGAAACGCAACAACATTATCTTTTTTTTTTTTAACAATGGTGCAATTTCATTAATATCAAAATATTACATAAATGTGGCCCGAGGAATGAATTCTCCGACCACGGGTAAAGGATTAGAATAGATGAACACAGGTTCTCTAATCCTTATCGGAGCATAACCGACGTAAGCGGTATTTTGATGCCTTATAGGTCATGACAGAAAGCGGAGAGGGGGAATGGGGTACCAGAGATCCTGAGGAACCTCAACGATAAAGGTGAAGTGGGGAGGCAGCACATCATACAGAGACCCCTCCTAGGGCCAGTCCCTGATGCATGACATGTCACTCATTCTTCTTGTCGGGGCTGCTTCCCCGTCCTGAATTGTTCATTCCTAGGGACCCCAGCTGCTGACCGTTTCAGAGTATTCTGGTTGTCCTCAACTTCAGTTCGTCCAGGGGTATCATCCTCATGAGCTCCCCACTCTGTCTGAGTCCTCCCGACCAGCGGACCCTTGTGTGGTAGTGGAGGTTCTAGTCCCGGGGGAATGGGTGGTCTAATCGGCGGCCCACTCGTCGAGCCCAGATGGCTTGATCGAGGGGACACGAGGGGTCTCGGATCCCAGGTCAAGTGACCTTTGAGGCCAAGCCCCAATAGAGCAGTGGCGGGCAGGCGGACTGGTTCTCCCCAGTCCGTGGCGTACGCCTTAACCTCCTTCTCGTGGTAGCACTCCAGCATAAATTTCCCAAACCTCGGGGGTCCTCTAACAGCCCACGTATAGTCCTTTAGGATATGGTCGAGCCGACCACAGTTATAGAAGAAGTTAGGAAGTTTTGTATATGTGAAGTCGACAATGATCGTGTCCGCGAATTCTAGGAACCTCAGAACCAAGCTTTTCCGTAACGGCTTCTCAAGGATGTGCCAGACGTGGATTTTTATTGTCCCACCCCAGCACATCTCCCATTGGTCGCATGGGACATGCACGTACGTGCCCAACGCGTGGCCAATGGAGATACATGTCTCCCTCGTTCGAACCAGAGGTGGCATCCCTCTAGCATGCACCCATAGTTGGACCCGGTCCAGAGGGGGAAGCTCCCGAGCGCACGGGTCCAAGTCTCCCAACAACAGGACCTTGCCATCAAAGCAACAGGGTCCAACTATGGGTACTTCAGGGTCCATAGGCATCCCAGCAACCCCCATTGTTGCCGAGCTAGGGCTGCCGATGTCGTCGCCCGAGACGCAAGGATCATGACCTCTACTTCTTCCTCTTCCTCCAAGGAACAAGATGATAATCCATCATGTAGACCCTCTAGGGATGATTGGAGGTCCGACCCCCTACCAACCGAGACTAGATGAAGCTCAGCCGGAGTCAGACGTCGTGCCCCGTCCTGCGACACACCTGGCGGGGTAGCATGGGCCGCGAGAGTGATATGTACTGTCGCCTAAACAGGAAGGTAACGCCCTAGACCCAAGGCCGTCACTACCGTCCTTGGCAAGTGCTCCATGGGGGCCTTCCCTTTCCCCGAGTCCCTCCATAATGGGGGGAACGCACTAGGGGTGAAACCTGAACCTTCATTCATGAGAATACGAACCTGGTCCCATGTAATTTTATGAACATGTGCCCTTCTAGTGACGGGACCTCCAGGGCCCTCAGCACTCGGAAGATAAGAGATCCTAGCAGACGGCGCCAACACCCTAAGCTCTCTGCCTTCAAACATTGGTGCCAGAGAAAGGTCATGACGCACAGGGTTGTTGCTGGCGGGAGACGCCGGGACATTAGGGTTTAGGGAAACCGTATTGTTTGCAGGAGACGCCGGGACATTAGGGTTTAGGGAAACCCTAACAGGATCAGGGGGCGACTTGCTAGGGTTTGGGGGAGCCCTAGCGTGGCTGGCAAGGCACGCCGGTTCCCTAGGGTTCAAGGTCGTCGGGAGGGTTCAACCTGTCACGCCAACCAATCTGCTAAGGTTCGGAGGAGGCAGCGCGAGAAGGCCCTTACTTATGAAGACGACACCGGTGGGCGACGTGGAGGCCTTCCCCGTTTCGGTTTTACGGGCAGAGTCGGAGAGGTCGATCCCACCGAGTAATGGGGCTCGTCCACCTTCTCACCCCGGGGAGGAGAACTAGACGGTAGCAGGATAGATGAACTCCCCGCTAGAGCCATAAGAGTTGGCTTTGGTTTTCACCGACACCGACTATTGACCCTACCACCAACAACGGATTATGTATCACCAGACGGGAGAAGGGGCGCAGCACCGGGAGGAGCAGCAGCTGCTACCAAAGACACGACTGTAGCAAAGGACACGACAACGGGAAGAGGAGAAGAGAGCACCATGGCGTCGCACGACTAAGGCTAGGAAGAGCTCTCAAGTTCAGAAAGAATATTTTTAACAACCATATCCCTTTTAATTTCTAACTTTTTAGATAAAGAAACATTTTATCTATTGCAATAATAAATAAACATAGAGAAAAATAGTGATCAAATAGATCATTCGAAAACAATCCTACAACTAATCCACTAATTATAATCGAAGTACAGTCGTTTTTGATAAACATGATAAACACCAATACACAGAGACCAGCGAAAAAATAGAGAGACCAATCTCATTTCGACCTGAAGCCAATTATAGGTACTTAATTACAGCTGGAGCCTCCTTCGAGGCTCACTGAATATCCGGATAAGTTTCCCAGTTTGGTCAAGGAACACAATAACTAGCGGAGGGACCCTGACAAGGGTCAGGTTGCCATTCTTCCCCAACAAAATGGAAACCATGATAGGCCTCATGGATCCTGGCGAGTCTTTTTTTTAGCTGCCACCTGATGCTCATAACAATCTTCTACAGCTATGGCCCTCTTCATAGCTAGGGTCTTCTTTGGCTCAAAGCCGATGAGGGGTGAGCCGTCCATTCCTCAGCCACTCCGTACGATGTTATCTCATGGAGGAACCCTCTTGGAGAACCTATTGGACCCGTTCCTTCTGACTAAGGGTTAGGCGGGATGTTGGTTGTCACAATTAGCACCATATCCTAAGCTAAACCCTCCTCTAACCCTCTAGACGAATGAGCATGGCTTGGGGAAATGAGGAGTGCTGATAACTTAAGCAGGATGTTGGTTGGCTATTGTAGCCCCTGAGTTGGTAGATCTAGGAAACCTGGGGGGGGGGGGGGGGGGGGGTTGCTTCGACGAAGGGTTGACAGGCAGGGCCTTCCAATCTATATTGATAGGTTGTCCTATCAAAGGAAAGGAAAGGTGAGACCGTGGCCCACCTGGGAGGGGTTATTACACTCGTGAACACACCCGTAGTTAAAGTAGAGTAGAAACTGTTTGTACTTGAGGGTGAATCGCACAGGTTGAAAAAACTCCTTAACCCGTAGGACCATGTAACGGAGAAGGCGCGTAACAATATCCAACTAGAACTGGACTCTGAGCTTGTCTCCCTAGTAAAGCCTTTACTTGTTCTAGTGCACCTAACATACTTACCCAGCGTGTCTCCCATCGTGGTACATGTTGCAGCTATCATGACCTACCATAGAAGGTCCAAGCCTGAGCTGAAAGCTAGATCCGATCCAAACAAGGTAAGGACAGCCTAGTCATATGCCCAGGATGAGAGGAGCACTACTGAAACCCGTGTTTCATCTTATTGCACTCGATCCATGTCTTCCTGCGACGAGAAGTAAAATCCTTACACTCCTGGTGCTAGTTCCATGATCACCAAGCCTTCTATTGATGGGACTCATCCCTTCGTGATGACCTGGAGCATGACGTCTTCATTGTACGAGCATTGAGACAACAAGCGCTCAACCATCCTGTACTGGAGACAGACCGGAGATGCTTGGTCTATCGGTGCGTGAGGGACTTAGATAACAGAATCCTCGTCCGAGTACAAGGAGTATGAAGCAAAATTACCCTAGATGTCATCGAGGTGTGGCGGTGTGGTAGTTGTGTCTAGAGACAGCATGCTTGAATGTGATTGTGAAGGCCCAGTTAGGTGTGAATTTGGCAGAGACCCCGATGACCAAACCAGCAGTGAGCATGATGCGAAACTCCTCTAGATAATATCTAGAGATAGTGGGGAAGGAGTCACACCCACTAGTGACAAGGACTATTGCAGTCCCACTAAGAACGTTGATGGTGCAGTAGGTCATGTCTTGACGGTGAGTATATGTTGTAGCTTGCTACGACCAAAAGGATGATCCTAGAGAGTAGGCGGCAGCCCTACTTGAAAGACAGATAGAGAGGATGCGGATAGCACCATAGGAGTAGTCATGGTGTTGGCATCAAACATAAGGTCGGTAAGGTTCCAATTACGCGGTTTCACCACATTAGGCGCCATGGTCGTATGATCTTGATGGATGACCGAGGTGGAGGTATCAGTGCAATACTGATTAGATGGGATGGTAGAGCAGAAAAAAAGGACAACGTGGTTTGGAGAACTCAATGTTGGGGCACCGGGGCATCACAATTGAGGGAGTAGCAAGGTGTAAAGGGATGGGCTTGGTGGACAACAACAATGAGGCGTGATTGAGGACGACGACATCATATAAGGTAAGGGACGAGAAAAATCTAGAGAGCTTTAGGATTTTTCATTTTCAACTCCTCGTATAATTAATTTATATTTAATTAAATAATTAGGAGATTGTACTTGGTATATAAAGGATCAGTTGTAACATTATATATCTTAAATCCAACAACATGTTGATTAAGAGTTGGGTAACCCCCACACACACGGTATAAATGTTATCATCGGAAGGTAGGAATATTTTATTTTGAAACGAGGAAAAGATGTATTTATCTGATCTGGTTCAAAATACCACCAAGTGCATCCGGGATATAGAAACCGGATCACGACTGGACAGACACAGAACGGTCTCCCGAGCTAGCTAGTGGGCTGCCTCGTTCGTTGTCCTAGAGATATACTCGAGTTTAACATCCTCGAAAAGAGCTAACATAGACCGAAAGTCATCAATTAATCATCCTAATGGAGAGAAAACCTGGTGTTTCCCTGGATCAAATGCACCACATACTGTGCATCACTACGCACAATCACCCTCGGCCGGGGCTGGTCCTTCACCCACTATAGGGCCTACCAAAATTGACAGTGCCTCCGCGAACTCTACCTCTAATTGCCATGACCTGTACCATTGCGACCATCTATCACTTGGCCCATATCTGTCCTGCATATCCATCCCCAACCGATCTGACCAGAGTCTAGGAAAGTAGCACCATCCACGTTGATTGTGACCCACGTCGGAGGAGGTGGGGCCCAACCAACCTGTCTACTCCAAACGGATACTTGTAGCCTTTCCTTCACCGTGTGTGCCTCAATCCAACTATGTTGATTACTCATTACCGTGACTATAGTACTCTGGGGTGCCTTGAGAATCTGGTCCCAAACAATTCCATTCCTGGCTTTCCATATTTCCCATAAGGTCATTGCCACCATACACTTCGGCTCCATATCTGACAACGCAAAAACCAAAATCAACCAATCTAGTAGAGAGTAATGGGAGAGGATCAGAACCTTTACACCAGTTAGGGACCAAACGACCTAAGCAAAGAGGCAGTGCAGAAGAAGAAGTGAAGTAGTCTCCTCTCCGATATAACAAACATGGCAAATTTCTGAAATAGGAACCACTTTTTTTCGAAGATTTGTCGCTACCTGAAGTGTCTCCGAGAGCGCCCGCCATTGGAAAATTTTGATACGGGGTTGATTATCCAGGTCCCAGATGCTTTTCTAAGCCGTGACCCCACCTGAATGGTGCCATCGTCCATTTTCCAAAGAGATAGTCATGTACCCTTCTTTAACAGTGTACACTTTACGCGCATTGTGTGTCCAAAACCATATGTCAGCATGGTGAGCTAAGGGAACAGGTACCTGCAGTATATCCTCCACTACCCCCTGAGGGAAATTTTGATGGAGCATATGTCCGTACCATGCATCTCCTTATGGAGTAACTAGATCTGATACAAGTAAGTTATGTGTGGTGGATGTATGAATCGGACTGATAGGGGCATTCCCCATTATCTATGGGATGCCTTCCACTAGTGTGGATCTACCATCCCCGATTGTCCGGCGTAGGCCCTGGCGTAAGAGGTCCTAGGTAGCCCGCACCCCTGTCCATATGTGGCTCAAATTACGGCCCCCGCCTGCACTAAGAAAATCCCCTGCCGGATAATACATGGCTTTAAAGACCCGGGCCACCAAACTGTCTGGTTGAGTGAGAAACTTCCATCCCATCTTCGCTAGTAGAGCGAGATTCATATCCCGCATGTCCTTAAAGGCCATGCCACATTCCTCCTTTGGTTGCCATAATTTTGCCCAGTCTTTCCAGATAATAGGCTTCTTCCCTCGGGGAGTACTCATCCACCAGTATCGGGCTAACGCAACATGTATCTGATTTTATAGATTCCTATGGAAAAAGGAACACACTCATAGCATATCGGCATAGAATGTAGTATTAGACGAACCATTACATCCTTGCCTCATGCTGATAACATCTGGCCGTCCCACATACCAATCTTCGCCACAAGTCGATCATAGACAAATTTGAGCTCTACCCCTTGCGTCTCCCCAACATGTTCGGGACCCCCAAATACATCAATGGTTGCGATATTTCATGAATACCATGAGTTGCACAACAGATAGCTCGATCGACCGGAGATGTATTGGAGCTGAAGAAAATGGACGACTTGGCCTTGTTGATGACTTACCCGGACATGTCCTAAAAGTCGTAAGTAGGTGATATAAATGATCGGCCTCTTTTCTGTTTTCCCTGCAAGAATATGTAACAGTCATATGCGAACAAAACGTGTGAGATAACTAGGGCCCCCTGGCAACCGAGACCCCGTCCAGGTTCCCTTCTCTTTCAGTCTGAGCCAGCATACGGGACAAACTCTCCATATAAACTTCTTCTTGGTCTGAGAGTAAAATTCTGAGGAGAAAATTTGTACCCCAAATTGAAAGAAGCAATTCCCTCCAATTCATCCCCTCCTTGTTACAAAAAAAAAATATCAGTTGGACCCACTGAGTTACTTGAAAAATGGACCCTTACCATCTCATTAATGTTTGCAGGAGCCCCATTTTCCAAAGAGTGCCTTTTCAAGCCAATCACTCCTTCATCTTCATGGTTATTACCCAAAGGGTCTGTCAAAAGTTCTTCAGTTTGAGTCTTCCTCATGTGCAGGGCCTCTTCCTCACTTTGTAACCCTTCCATAACCAAAGCTTCTACAATTTTAACATTGACCTCTTCCAAAACCTCTACACTAACATGGTTAGGTATTTCTTCATTCATATCCTCTTAAGAACAAAGGATTGAATCTTCAGCAACTAAGATGAAAGAGGTGAGGAAAGATTTTTTGAAAACTTCCCATCCACTTGATGACAAAATGATGCCCATTGTACTATATTTGAATTGTTGTCTCTAGTAACCTTAACATGATCAAATTGTAAAACCAGTGTCTCCGGATCTGTAAATTGTGCAATCACCATTCTCAGACATTTTTTGTATCTTTTCCTACTCTAAGGGATCAGGGACTTGTCCTTGTTGACCTTGAGACAAAACTATCTAGGGATTAATTGTTACCTCTTAAATACTACACCCTAGTCCTTCTAAACTCCCCCACTCTTCTCTTTCTCACTATCTTGAATAAGTTGAACATCAGTCTCCAGAGAGGGGGTTTCAAATTGACATGGCTAAGAATCTTCTTTGCATTTTCCTCATACTGGTTGGAGAAGGAGGAGATGTTCAAAGAGGAATTATCTCCCCGTGTGGGAATGGAGCTATGATGAACAGAGGACACTCTTTTCTTGATGATTTCTTTTCCTAGCTTCGACCTCACTTCTGTTTCTAATAGAATCAAGATTGACCGTGTGAATCAACACATATGCAGCTTCTAGATTCCATCCTAAAGAGGTTTGAGGATGAATGTAAACTACCTCACCCAATCCTTCCACTATGTTATGGATTGTCTCCTCACACCATGCATGGAATGGTAGACCTTACAATGCTATCCATTGACATCCTCCTCCTTTGAGACACAAATTGTGCTTCTTAGGAATAAAGAACATCCATTTATCGAGCCATCCACTCCTATCCTTCATCAACTCCTTATCATAAGACTTGTCTGGACAAGATAATAGGAGGAATTTGTTCCTCAAATATTTGACTTGAATATCGTATACTCCTCACGAGCAAACTTTTTCATAATTGCCTTTGTTGAGAGGTTGCAATGAGAGATTTCAGGATGAGATCTCAACAATAGATTCTTCTGTTTCTTTACTACCAATCCTAAAACACATCTATCATACTCATTTGGAAAGAGCAAAGTACCTGCAACTGGGGTAGAATCCTGCCTCTTCAGTCTGCATTCTCTTGTATCGTGTGGAGCAATAGGTAGTTTCTCTTTCCAAGCTTCTGAAACAAAGAGTCTGTGTCCCCCCCCCCCCAATAGTGATCCATTAAAGATGGAAATCTATCTCCTTATGCTCGCTTGTCCTCTGAATCTGATAAAAGCAAAACATCGACTGTCACGCCCCGAATTTGGTATGACCGAACCCGGAACGTGAACGGCGAAACAATAAAACCATTTTCAAACATTTTAATAAAACCGCTTAAAGTCACCACTTTGAGTTAGTCAAAAACAATATTTTACAACTGCAAAGCGTCCAAAACAAGCGGACAAAAACCAAAGCGTACGTCGCTAAACTCCCAAAAAAACCCGGACTCCCGCTCCCAGTTCTTCAAGCTTCGAGAGTTCCCCTAGTCCGCCTCGCGACCAGTACCTGTAGGAAAAGCAGCTAGGGGTGAGCGTTCGCTCACCACCACGGATACCAGACTGACTACGGCATACTAGTAGAAATACCGGAAACACCAACAACAAACAAAACACCGGGGACTACTATCCCCAAAATCAAATAACATAACTGTCACACGAAAACTGTTACTTTCCCCAACCATCTAGACACCCGTACCCGTAGTGTAGACCTGACACAGTAAAGACGACCTCGAAGAACACAACACAAAAGTGATCAAAGTCACGCAAACCACAACCACAAGCCTCAGCACTTTACCGATCACGCGCCGGAAGGTGCGACACACCTGACGGGGACCACATCCCTTTGCTCTTTACCGACCGCGCACCGGAGGGTACGACACACCCCTCGGGCATAAATCCAGCCTCAGCACTTTACCAATCACGCGCCGGAAGGTGCGACACACCTGACGAGGACCACAGCCCTCTGCTCTTTACCGACCACGCATTGGAGGGTACGACACACCCCTCGGGTACAGCTCTAACCTCAGCACTTTACCGATCACGCACCGGAAGGTACGACGCACCTGACGGGAACCACAACCCTCAGCACTTTACCGACCGCGCACCGGAGGGTCGGACACACCCATCGTGCATAGTTCAACAGTCATCACCAGAAAAATCACAATCACAACCAAATAACACACAATACCCCACAAATAAAAATAAAAATATGACAACACGACTAACTACCACTCGGCAAGTCAGTCAACCAATACGTGTTCAACTCCCCACAGGCATTCATGGCCACCCACAAACACAAACAATTCAATCAACCTACGGGCACAACCAAATGCCACAAGTATTTCTAATGTTCAATACGCTCACTTATCCTATGACACCACTAATTGTCGCATGCATTTCTATTGTTCGATACGTACACTTATCCTACGACACCATTAAGTGTCACATGCATTTCTACTGTTAACTTTCCCTAGTCAAGGCCGAGATCCGGATACATTTCCCTACCTCGTAACGCTTTCCCAAAAGTCCATGCCCAAGCTCCGGCTCGCTCGCGATCACTCGTCTAGCCTCCCCTTTTCGTGGTCGGCGGCACGATCTAACATGAACACAAATTAAAGCACTTTTTAAGTTCACAGACAAAGCTGAATTTAAAAGAATTAGATACCCAAACGCAACCCCGGTAATAACGATCACTCCCAAACTTCCCAATTACTCGACATTGTCAACAATGGGCCCGGAAAGGCCCGATTCGCCCGGCTCGGCGAATCTGTCCGGGATTTGAAAACGCCCTTCCAGGGCTCCAAAAATTCCCGTTTTTGTTTCTACGATCCTAAAATAATTCAAGGGTTCCAATGCAATCGACATAATCAATTTCCGACTTCCGAGCGATTTAATTCGCGTTTAAAGTTTCTAAACCCGAAATTTCCAACTTTCACAATTTAATTCCATAATTCGTTCAGGGTGTGAAATATCGATTCAGGGATCGTCCACAACCACCCGAACACGAAAAACCCGAGACCCGACACGTGGGCCCCACCCGACCACCATTAGCCGTGGGTGGCTAGACCGGTTCTGGAACGGTTCACCACAGTGGTGGCCGGTCCCAGCTCCGGCCAGCCACCACCCACGGTGCCCGGAGCTCCCCCGAGACTCCGGTCACCGGAATCCGATCATTTTCACCCCAAAACGTCCCCAACGAACCCTACACCTCAACTCATCCATATTTAACTCGTTTAAAAACAAACCCTAACTTTCAAACGTACCAAAACGAGAAACAAAAGGGTTCTCACCGTAGGGAATGACGATGGGAGCTCGATTCTACAATCGTTGAGACGATCCGTTGGTTGGATCGTCGGGAAATCTACAAACCCTAAACTTCTCTCCTCTTTTCCTTTCCTTTTCTCCTTCTTCTTCTTCTCTCTTCTTTCTCTCTCCTTCTTCTCCTTTTTCCTTGTTATGGCCGAACCCCTACCCTCTCTCTTCCCTTTAGTTTGTTCAAAGTACCTACCACCACCACTTGTGTGACAAGTGGCAAGTGGGTCCCACCTCTTTAAAAATATCTTTGTAGATAATCTGTCAGATTCGCAAAATTCGGCCGTCTCGGGCCCCGAACGGGCCCATTTTCCAAGAATTTACGAAATTTCACGTGCTACAAGGAAACGGCCCAACTAAGACCGCTGTAACAACGACTAAGCTTTTTGGAACAAAAAGGGCCTCGAACGGACCAAAACGTCGCTCGGTTGACTTTTCCGACAAAAAGTCAACCTTTCCAAAAATGGTCAAAAAGTTGCCCTGAGTCCCCCAGAACTCACTTTGGTCGATATCAGGGTCAACTTAAGTCCGATATGACCCTCGTGGTCAAATTTAGGTTCATTTAGGTGTCTGTCCCAAAATTTTAAATTTTCTAGTTTTTCCGCCGATTTGACCGGCGTTGACCGAGAGCGGTTCTTACATCAACCCTTGAAGTTTGGTTTGATTGGTGCTCTTACGGCCAAAACCTCCCACAACTAATTGAAATGTTGTTCCATCCAGATGCAATTAGAATTCGGTGGGACGTTACTTATGAAAACCCAAAACTCCTTTTCTCCCAACTTTACTTGTGACCAGCCCCTACCATCTCCCATCTTATTCGAATATACCAGGTTTGTTTTTGCATTTTTATCCTGAGTTGCATCCTTTACTCGTGGTCTAGTAAGAGGCGGAGCGATGTTTGGCTGTGGACCTACTTGTTTGTCCAGACCCCAATTTTAACTCCATTTATGAGTTTGGTGGTTCTGTTTGGGAACCAACTCTCCCTGATCGGAAAAGCTCACAGAATTCTCAACTCTTCATATGTGTACTTTCCCATAGACAGAATTAACAATTACCTTATTTCCAATATTGACATTGGTGGCACTAACTATAAGATGGTTATTTGAAGGATCAAACACCTGCACTTGTAATGTTAGCCGTATTAATATTATCATGCCCTTAAGATAAAAGAAAAGGGGAAACCATATTTCCTAACGCCATTTGACGTTTGGTTTCACGATCCTAACCTGGGTTTACCCTTGCTTGCATTTCCCAACTATCAACTTTCCATTTTTCGCACAAACTATCATTTTCCGTCAAAAATCATTGATGGTGTTAGTTTTGGAAGGAAAAAGACAGAAATACCCTTCAATCTAACTCTACTTTTCAAAAAAATACCATTAACCCATTAAACCTCCATTAAACATTCCTTCATCTTCTTCCCTTCATCTCATGGTTAAGTATATATAAAATTAAGGAAAAAATAGTTTAAATATTCGATAACTCTTGTTAAATCAATTTTTTTGATGAACCCTTATTTAATTTAACGAACCCTTATCTTCCTAGGGATTTCACAACCCACTCTCCATATGACCTAGATCTTCATGTGGTGTACGGGTACCGGTTCTGGATGGCAATCGGGTTACTCGATGCGTGCTTCTCTTCTTCCTCAATTTCCAAATCGTGCTCCTGGGCTACAATTTGCTCTACCATTTCGGGGTTCTGCCCTTCCATTTCATCAAATGTGGCTACAACAATATTAGGGCCTAGATATTCAATTCGGTGCTTAATGGGTCCATGCCCTGGTTTGGGTTCAATTGAAAAGATTAAAGAGGAAAAAAAATTAAAACTAATAAACATACACAGTGTGTTATAATTTATATGTATTAATATAATAAAATTATGATAGATTATATATATTAAATGTAATTTAAAACTAATAAACATATACAGTATATTCTAATTTATATAAAGTACAAACAGCCCCTTATTGTGCAAACTACAAACATATTTGGGCCATAGGATCCTCCCAAAGTGTTGTCAGCAGAGCGCACCAGATGCTGACACGTGGGCAACTAAATAAAAAAACCCACACCTTATTGTGCAAACTACAGACGCATCAGATGCTAACACGTGGGCGCGCGCACCCAATGTTGATAATTTACATAACACGGTGATGATACTTTACATAGCACATTGCTAGTACCTTATAGTGTTGATACCTTACATGCAATTGTACTGCGCGCCCAGTGCTGATAGTTTACATAGCACGGTGCTGATAGTTTACATAGCACAATGCTAATACATTATATGTAAAACAGTGCTGATACTTTACATGTAATTGTACTAATAATTTACATACACAAGTGCTGATAGGTTATATATACGAGTGCTGATACCTTAAAATCACATGATGTTAGTGCCTTTCGCGCTGCGCGCGTGGTTAACACGCGCTACTGTGCAGGCAGAGGCGCGCGCGAAGTGGCCAAGTGTCAGCATCTGGTGCGCTCTGCTGACGTTACTTTGACCGCATCCTATGGCCCATATTTGTTTGTAGTTTGCCCAATAAGAGTCGTTTATACTGGATACTCACCCTATATATACACATACATACATATATATATAGGGACTATCGAGTACAAACCTTGTTTCGGGTCAGAACGTAGAACCAATCTGGGAGCCATTGATTATCCAAATCGGATGGCCACCGAAATTCAGGGGGGTGGGGGGGTGGGGGGTGATTGATTACGAAATCAATTACAAGATATGCATTAGTTAAAAAGATATGCATTAAATCTGGGCCTTTAAATCTATGATCCAAGGGCCCAGATTGAAAGTTCTACGTTCTGACGAAATTATAAAGTTTGTACCTGATAGCCATTCTATATATATATATATAGGGGCACGCTCACGTGTTACCCATGCTTAAGTTGTTACTTGTTAGCCAAATCTAGACCATTCAATTCTAAAATCTAATGGTTGTAGATTTTCTGCTTCAATTATCTATAAATTAAATAGAAAAAACATTAAAAGGGTAGTTTAGTAAATGCATCTCCTATATTTTTTACTGCAGAATTATTATTTTACCGTCCTAATATGATTTTTTATATTTATTTTTTTCAAAAAAAAATAATCTTTATTAGTTTAAATTTTCGATCGTTCCGATGTTCGTATCGGAGTTACAAATTTTTATAGTTAAGGTTACAAATTTTTAAGCCCAATACAGAACTTTATAGCCAATATAACATAATTTTATAGACAATGTTACAAAATTTTGAATCCGAGTTACAGATTTTTATACTCGAGGTTACAAAATTTTAAATTCAATACAGAATTTTATAACGTATGTTACAGAATCTTATAAACAAAGTTACAAATACAACGAATCAAAATTTAGAAGTTTTATGTTGGTGTCACAAATATCTAATCTCAAAATTACATAAACACAACGAACCCAGATTTAGAAGTTTTACAGATACCTACACTTGAAGTTACAGAATTATACACCTATTGTTATATCAATATACACATGCAATCACATAATTTTGTAAACATAACAAATCACAGAACCATACACGAAAAGTTACAGAGCATATCTTAAGTATTACGTAAGCATACCCTGTTAAATCTACCATACCTCAAAATTACAAATCTCTAATACAATAGTTACAAGTTTCTATGCTCACAGTTACAAATCTATAGACTCACAGTTACAAATAATACTACACTAACAGTTACACATTATTACCAACGGCTTCACGACAAGGTGTGGGATGTTTAATCTCAATGTAGCTTCGGTGGACCGTCTCCTAAAACCCATACCAGCTCCGGTGATTTTTTTGCCCGAACCCAAATTTTGTGTGTTTACTGTCCAACATCAATCCAGCAATAAATATACATCAAAAGCTACATAAATAATTACAAAATCACTAGTCTTCTTTGTTCCAATATCAGTCCAAAATTAAATCAACAACGGTATCTAATTTCAAAAACTTACCCTTGACTTATATGGTTTTGAATCTGGTTTGAAGGAAAAAAATTAAACAAATCTGGTTTAGAAAAAAAATTCCAAACCTCTGGTGTAATTTGGACGTAGGCTTCGGGCATAGCGAGGGTCATCACCGAACAGCGGCGGCTCTTTAAGGTGCTTCACGGCAAGGGTCATCACCGGACGAGAAACGGAGATCAATTTCGAGAACCAGATCTGTCCGAGAACGACGACGATCTGGAGTAGCACTAACGCCGGCGGCAAGCTCGCAGTCGATATGGAGCAGCCGTCGTCTTAGAGTCGCGTCCCGGGGAAGATAGGAGCAGCCGACGGCGGAAGCGTGAGCTGAGCTTGGTGGAGGGATGCTTCTTCTTCGCGTTGCTTGAGGGCGAGGGCGTGGTCAGTGTGTAACGGCGACGACGAGCTTCACAACAGTGGCATACTCACGGGGAAGGAGCTCGTGTTCGTTACTGCACGACGACGGGCCGCTGGGATGCCATCACAGTGGAGCGGCGGCGCGTATGTGGAGGGGCGATTTGTTTGGGAGAGCAAATGAACCATACGTGATATGTGATGTGGGGTATATGAGGGTAGGTTTTTAGGGTTGGGGTAACACATATACTAAAAAGACTTTTATGTCCTTCAGATTTGTAATATTACAAAAAGAAAAATAAAATTGATGATAATTACAATTATATGCCACTGATTTAATAGCCATTAGATTAACTTGATCCAAAAATCAAAAATCAGGTAATAAGTAACAATTTAAAAAAAGTAACACACACATATATATATATATATAGATGGTATCAGGTACAAACCACTCTTTATTGTGCAAACTACGAACCAATCTGAGCCATAGGATCCCCCCAAAGTGATGTCAGCAGAGCGCACCAGATGCTGACACGTGGGCAATAAATATATAAAACATCGCACCTTATTGTGCAAACTACGAACTCACCAAGTGCTGACACGTGGGCGCGCGCGTTGCTGGTGAGCGCGCGCACAGTGCTGATCGTTTTGCATGCACAGTGCTGATAGTTTGCATTTATACCAAACTTTCAGCACCCGCATGCGCAAACGATCATCACTATGCGCGCATGGTCAACACGCTCACGCGTGCGGGCAGATGCGCGCGCGAAGCGGCCACGTGTCAGCATCGCGCGCGCTCTGCTGACGTCACTTTGACCGCATCCTGTGGCTTAAATTGGTTCGTAATTTGCACAATAAAGGTTATTTTTACAGGATAGCTACCCTATATATATTAAAGGGTAAACTTCATCTCACTACCCTAAAAATACTTGGGTTTCACCTCACTACCCTAACCAAACTTTGTTGCACCTCACTACCCTAACCAAACTTTTAGTGTCAATTTAATACCCGGCGTCAATTTTTCATCCATTTTGGATGGAAAATGGTCATGTGCCAGGCACATGACCCCAATTTTTTTCAAAAATACCCAAAATACCCCTTATTTCTTTGATGGTCAAGTTTTAAGAAAATACTCCACCTTTTAGAATCTCTATTTCTATTCCTTCCCCACACAGAAACCCTTTCATTACCCTTTCTCTTTGTTGAACTCATCTGCGATGTTGAACCCTTTGGGGGCGCTTTTGCCGAGGGAGGCGAGGGCCATAGTGAGGGCGACGGTGAGGGTTGTCTTGCCATGGTCGACGTGCCCAATGGTGCCGATGTTGACATGGGGCTTCTTGCGCACGACCTTGTCGTGGGTGGCGCGGACGATGAAGGCGTGGCGACGGTGGGTGGAAGCAGAGGCGGAGGCGGGAGCGAGGTGGAGGGGTGGAGGAAGGAGGAAGCGAGATGGGTAGCGTATTTCTATTTTGTTCGTTCCCCATCCATTTTACGTTCGATTTCTTTCTACCCATTCCCCTACCTTATCTGCCCATTCATTTTTTTTTTCTTCTGAAAAAGAGTAAAGCAGATTTGAATCTGCATGTTGGGGATGAGTTTCTAGCTTAGGTACGATATCCAGAAACTCGAAAATGTTGGGTAAAGCAGATTTGAATCTTCATCGTGTTCATTTTTTTATTTAACTCATAAAAAGAAAGTTAACATCTCCGAAGTTAAATGAATAAAAACATAAAGTAATAAAATATCAAATAGAAAAAAACTTAAAATTACGCAAATAATGAAAATTAAAAAAAAAAAACATTTTTTATGCAACTTTAAAATAAATACAGAAAAAATAAAAAGATTTTTGAAATAAAATCTATTTTTTAAAAAATAAAATGATTTTTAAAAATAAATCTGTTTTTTTAAATAAAAACTAAAAATAATTTTTAAAAAATAAAATTTGATTTTTTAAATAATAAACTGATATTTTTTAAATAAAAAACTGATTTATATAAAATAAATAAATAAAAAGAATTTTTAAAAACCAATGGCATGATTTTGAAAATTTGAGTGTTAGTGAGGTGCAACAAAGTCCGGTTAGGGTAGTGAGATGAAACACAAGTATTTTTAGGGTAGTGAGATAAAGTCTACCCTATATTAAATGTTATGAGAGTAAATCACTAAAATATTATTATATAAAATTAATAATATTTTCTAGGGTTTTGAGTGTTGTTCTTTGTTCCTCTTTGCCTCTTTCTCTTTGGTTGCATGTCCTTTGCTTCTCCAGACATCATTCTTTGTCCTGAAGAACTCCACTTCCCTTTGGATCTACTTTTCGATTGTGAAGATCAATAACTTGGATCCCAAGCAACTCCTCTGCTGCAGCTCTATCCTGCTACTCCGGCCCCAAGCCTCAACTCCAGACACAATTCTACTCATCTCCCCCTCTTCACAACATCATCAAACCATTACACTTGAAGACCTTCATCGACCTCTATCAGATTTACAACACTCTTGGCCAAGCTTTCATCACACTATGGCCTTTCGAACCTCATCCCATCTAAGGGTTTAACTGTGAGCCACAACTTCAGATATCTATACACATTCTCACATCTTTGCTACACTACATTACATCACCTCTTGTATTTCGATTTCTCTTTTCATTGTACTGGTTTTTTCTCATCCTCTCCCCAATCTGTAGACAGGTTGGGGGGTGTTTTTTGTAACCTTGTTCCACCTCAGAAGAGGGTTTTTAATCTATGCATTCGTTGATAAAAAAAAACAGACGGAAAATGATAGTTTGTTAGTTGAAAAATACAACAAAAGATAAACCTAGACTAGGCTCGCGAAAACAAAACTCAAAAGAGATTAGGAACCATGGTTTCCCAAAAGAAAACGACTACTACGAGCTACAACGCTTAAAACACAATAGGGATTTTTCTTTATGCACATGGTTTCGGGTGGGTTGACAATTTGACTTGCTGGTTTCATGGCATCTAGAAATATATATGCTAATTAAGCACAAATAAATTAATATGGTCCCCTTCATTATTTGAATTTCGTTAATAATTGTCCCACGGGCCTTTTATATTATTTTGTTTTTCGCTGCTGTCCTCCTCCTGCCCTATCTTAAATCAATATTTCTTACCTACCAAAGCCACTTGCTTATATTCTGGAAAGTCTCCCATTTTACAAATTCAGAATACCAGTACCGTAAGCAAGGTATACCGCTTCTACCCTGATCCCGTTGTTAAAAACCAGACTTTATAAATAAGAATTAACGTATTCATCCGATGCTAAATTGACGTATGTGTATATATATATATACTAGAGCATATACATTAGATACCTTAGTATGATTAGTGTCTTGATAAGACAATAGTGGGATCATGTAACGATTAATCTATAATGTCTATTAATTTTGTTAATTGTTTGAATATGTTTTTAATTATCTAAGTGATTATAAATGGTGTATTTATTTAGCTGATTAAACTGATATCAAAAGTAAGTGATCAACAATGGATGAAAAAAAAGAGAGAAAAACTTTTACTTAGATGTCTGCTAGGGTTTCCCCGCAGAGCCGCATGCGCGGCAACGGCGTTACCATCACCCCCGGATTGGTTCCGGTCTCTCTCTCCCTGCATCAGGGCGTGAATAATCACTTTTGTGGTCCGAATCGTCCGATCTAGGGCTGGAACCGATTCCCTCGCAGGTAAGTCTAGAGCCGGTCCTTGTGCCCTCGCCTCCGGCCCCATTCGGGTCCTCGTCACCGCCTCCACACCCACAATTATCGGTGCTAGAGTGGCCTCACCTGTCAGACTCTGTATCAACGAAGCGTGGCCTGACCGAATTACCCTCGCAAGGGATTCTTGGGGCAGGGACGCCGGTTGGGATATCATCTCAGCCTCCAATCGTCTCCCCACGGGGGTCCGGGCTTCAGGGGTCAGGTCAACCTCACCAAGACTAGGATCCTAGCCCAGGTAATTCCCCTCCTTCGAACGCTCCAGATCTCTTACTTTTGGCTTAAAATTGTCGAGGGATCGACACACGTCATCGTAAACAGCAGCTTCGCCTCCTTCTTCGTGACCATCGTCCCCATCTATTGTTCCTCTCTGAGACGATACTTACGGAGAAAAAGTGTGCTCTTCTGGCTAGATCATTGGGTTGTCAAGCCTTCTTTTGTGTCCCATATTCTAGAGGCCGAAGGGATTAGAATATCCCGAGTCAGAGGGGTCTGGCACTCCTTTGTGTCTCAAGGGTTGGAGTACAGCTTCGTTCATCATCCGCTAGGTTTATTGATGTAGAGGTTTCGGCGTCCGGACGCCATGATTGGAGGCTTACCGGTATCTATGGTGAACCACGACGGGACCGTTGATATCGTACTTGGGAATTGATTCGGCAACTGCATACTCTGTCCATACCGAACTGGGTACCGATTGGCGATTTTAATGGAATTATGCAACCGGATGAAACAACAGGTGGAGGTACTTACCCTATGAGTTTAATTGACAATTTTTGCTCCATGGTAGATGATCTTCAGTTGGTCAATGTACCTATGTCAGGACATCCGTTTATCTTATTCCGAGGAAAAAGACATGGTAATCGAATCCAATCTCTATTGGATAGAGCTTTAGTGTCCAAATCATTGTTTTTGACTCTTCCGGATTTAGACTTCCGCAATACAGGAGTGACAACCTCGGATCACTGGCCGGTTCTCCTCTCCCCAACTCGAAAGATGACCCGACGTGGTCCACCCAAGTTTTGGTTCCAATCCTAGTGAGTACGGGATCCTGATTGTGGCAGACTTATTCAAGACCATTGGGACACCGACATGGCGGCACCTATAGCGGAAGTGATCCACACGGTGTGGAAATCTTTAAACGAGTGGGACAGGCATCACTTTCGGAAGAACATCAACCATATTAAATGGTGCTAGAGGCGTATTGCTGAACTTAATAGTCGCACGGTCAAGGTATGGGTGCATGAACGGGATGCTATCCAGATTCTATACGAGAAAGCTTTGGGTGAGCAGGAAGCGTTCTGGAGCCAACGAGCGAAGCAACATTGGCTGGGTGATGGTGATCGCAACATTAAATTTTTTCAGGCTGCTTGCTCGTATCGTAGGAGGATCAATGCAGTCTTGGTCCTTCGCACAGCTACAAGGGATATGGTAACATGGGATAGCGTGACCTGATTCTGGACTACTTTGAACACCTTTTCCAGTCTAGTCAGTCGGACCTTCGGGCGTTCCCCATTCTCCTAACCTCATGCATTACTCAAGCACATAAGGACTCCCTGGTCGCGACATGTTCAGAATTAGAGATCCGAAATGCGGTGTTTCATATGGGTCCAGATAAATCACCAGGCCCCGATGGCCTTAACCCACAGTTTTATCAACATTACTGGTCCATAGTCTCGGGGGTAGTTATCTGCTTAATCCAGGGCGTTTTGGTCACGAGAGGATTTGACTGGACCGTCAATGATACCTCTATTGTCCTCATCTTAAAGAAGTCGGACCCAGAGGTAGTGACTGACCTCCGGCCCATCGCTCTGTGTAATGTGATTTTACGAATTTTATCTAAAGTCTTGGTGAATCGGCTACGACCTCTTCTCCACTCAGTTATCTCGGATACGCAGGGTGCCTTCATCACGGGTCGATGTATTCAGGATAATATATTAATTGCATTTGAGGTAATAAACTTTCTCCAACAGAAACACAGGGACAACTAGGCATTATGGCACTTAAATTGGACATGAGTAAAGCATATGATCAGGTGGAATGAGACTATCTCATATGGATTATGACCCATCTGGGGTTCTCGTCGGAGTGGATCCAATTGGTAGCCTGCTGCATAAAATCAGTCCAATACACAATCTCCTCCGGGGATAGGGATACATCGAGTTTCATGTCATCCCGTGGTATGCGCCAGGGTGATCCCTTATCTTCCTACCTTTCCTCCTATGTATGGAAGGACTATCGTTTCTCCTTCGTGAGGCTCAAGACACAAGACGTCTCTAAGGGGTACGAGTTGCGAAGGGGACCTTAAAAATCTCACATATGTTCTTTGTAGATGACTGCTATATCTTCTGTCGCGCGACGCCAGAGGATGCACAGACAGTTAACGAGATTTTTGGTATTTTTGGCCAAATATAAGGTCAGGTCCTCAACCTTGACAAATCTTCGGTCCTATTTAGTAGGAATACCTCGTCGGGGGTTAAACAGACATGTTGTAAAATTCTATCCATTTGGTAGACATCGGAATCATCCATGTACCTTGGGGTTCCAAATATGATTGGACGTAACATAAATGCGGCAATGGCTTATCTTGGGGATAGGATTATTAAGCGTATAAGGTCGTGGGACGGGAAGCTCCTATCTCCAGCGGGTCGGGAAGTCATGATACGATCAGTGTTTACCTCTCTACCGGTTTATGTTATGTCCATGTTTAGAGTACCCGTGGGGGGGAATGTCTAGTCGGCCGATTATCTAACAAAACGGGGACAAGCTGTGCATGCCCAAGGAAGCAGGTAGTATGGCGTTTCGCCACTTATGTGATGTCAATACGGCACTCCTCGGGAAACATGCATGGAGTTTGATTCATAATCCCCAATCCCTGATGGCTTGGGCTCTCAAGGCAAAATATTTTCCAAATACTGTGTTTCTGGAAGCTCGGTTGAAAGGCAACTCTAGCTACACTTGGGCCAGCACTATGTCCACTTAGGGTCTTCTCCCATAGGGCATCCGAATAGCCGTAGGAGATGGTAGGGATACCTTGATTAAAGGAACATCGTGGCTTTTAGGCACCAACTCGGAGGTGGTCTCGACATACCCTGCGCTAGACGGTGTCAGGGTTGCAAGGCTGATGACCCCTAACCGGTTGTGATGAGATGTCCGTTTGTTGAATGGGATGTTCTCCACGGAAGAACATGATCAAATTCTCCAGGTCCCATTATCCAAACTCCGTAGGAAAGACACTTGGTACTGGGCTTCTAAGAGGACAGGTCGGTATACAACGAAAGTCGGGTACTCATTACTGGTCCGAGAGAGACATGAGGCAAGACAGAATACGACATTAGTTACCTGGTCACAAATATGGGATATCCCAGCACCACCTCGGCTTCTGGTCTTTTTATGGAGGTGTTTGACCTATACCCTACAAGTGGCATCCAACCACTACCAACGGTATGTCCCGATACCCACTACTTGTGATATTTGTAGTCAAGGCTCAGAAACGGTTGACCAGTTGTTCCTAGAATGTGGATTTGTAAAACGTGTTGGGCATAGTCTGGAGGTAATACAACTCAACATTATGGAGGGGGTTTTATGAATTGGTGGGAAGAAATGATCATAGAAAAACCGAGAGATAGGGTGGCAGACCTTCTCTCCGTCCTTTGTAAATAGGGTGGGATACCTCCATCAGCCATAATGGTGCTCTCCACCGCCTCATCTCACCTTTGGGCATGGCGGGAAGCAAAGACGGCCTCTATTCCGGTCGGGCTTCCTTCCCCAAGATGCCGAACAAATGGACTCGACCACCCCCCGGTACAAAGGTCCTCAACATGGATGATGCAGTATTTCAAGACACCAACCAATCGGCTTAGGGAATAATATCTCCAGACTCCCAGGGTACGGTCCTCTTAGCTGAGAATGGCCTCCTTCCGAGGTGTTATTCCCCCATTATGGTTGAAGCCTATGCCCTGGCTACAACCCTCCGGAATGCAGCTTGGTTTCAGCAGGGCCCACTAGTGATCCGATCTGACGCTCAGGTCCTCATCAACATGATTCTTAAAGGGGACCCATTAAATACCCTAGTTGGCACGACTAGTCGGGATACTTGTCACCTTCTGTCTCAACAAGAGGGCATTGTGCTTCAATTTGTAAAAAGAACTGTGAACAGGGCTTCCAATTGGTTCGCAAGGGAGGCTCGGTCAATACCAGTTCTTCAGTGGTCAGGCCCTTTACCCGATACAATCCAATGTGTTCTCAACACTGAAAACTAAATAACATTGCACCTTTCGTTCAAAAAAAACAATGGATGAAAACAGTGACGGAGCCAACTTTTTCAATAAGGGTGGCACCGATTTTTTCCAATGATATAACCTATGAGTTTAAATTTTTTGAGGGAAGACGTAAGTAGAAAGTTTAAAGAGTATTTTTAGAAATAAAAATTCAAAATACAAGTAACAAATTTTTTTTATAAAAAAAACTTGTGAGAGGTTAGAGTCATAGGTTCCATATATTGTTGGAGCTCTTAGAGCATGAACAACAGAAAGGACCTTGGTGAGGTCCTGGGAGTGCAGAACTTGTGTTGACTGGACAAAAGTGAGGTCCTGGGAGTGCAGAATAGTGGGTGTTTTGCAACAGAAAGGACCTCTGAGGTCCTGGGAGTGCAGAACAGTGCTGACTGGATTATTAATTGATATTTTGCTGTTTTATTTAATTCTTTATCAGAAAACGTTTAAATTATTTATAATTTAAACAATTTTAGAAATAAATAATTAATGACAATAAATAATTCATAAATAAATTTAACACAAATATAAATGAACTTCTAATTTTATTCAACCCCTTTTAATACAACCAAAAAAAAATACAAGTTCAAGAATCATTCTCTGTTGGGTCCACATCCGGTGGTAGGGGTTGTCGTCGAAGATCATCAATTTCATCTTTAAGGGTTTCCATGAGTTGTCGTAGTTGGGACTTGCACCACTTATGCTCTGTCTTATCCTCTTCGTCGAAGGAAGATGTATCCTTGTCCAACAGGGACCTGTAGGTGGCGAAGTTTGCTTCCCACTATTGGGTTAATGTGTGTATCATGCGGGTCCTTTCTGCACATTGTGCGGCACGTGTACATTCAGCCTCCAGCCGTGATCGTTCCAGGTCGGCGAAGGCAGACATTTGGGCCGTGAGCACGATCACCTTGTTTGAGGCCTTCGTTGCCTTCTTCCCTTACGGTCGGGTTCGGCGAGGGGGACTTGTGGCAGCCTCAGGGGATGGGGGTGTGTCGCTGAGAGGGACCTGAGTCCCCTCGTAGTTGGCGCTTGCTCCCCATTCTGGTGGTTGGGACTCACCATTCAGATGTGTGCACTCCTCCCCTGTGCTTGTGGGTGGGGTTGAGCTGTAAGCCCCAGCCTCATCCAACCGTTGTCGTTGTTGGCGTACTTGACGACGGGCATTTTGTTGGGTCTCGAGGTAGGGTTGGAGATGAACCAACTCGCAGCGGAAAGTCAATAAAAACCAAGAGACGATTAAAACCATGAAACAACTAACAAAGAATGGATTCACAAGAGAAAAATTCAGCACTATCTCTTACCAAAACAAGAACACCGGTTAACGAATGATTGGCTTGAGTCTCCAAGACGCCTACGTATCCACATGGGAATCAAAGTCACGTAGTTCTTCTCTTTGAGGACTCAAGAACACAAAAATGGAGGTGGAAACTAGCCAAACCCGAAATGGCCATGGAAGAGGGAGAGAAAATGTGTTTCCTATTCTTGGCTTGTGTTTGTTATGTTGAAAAAAGATGACTTAAACATAACAAAACCCATACTTGTCCAACTAAAGGCATGGGACAAGTATGATGTCAAGTAAGGTGTAAATAGGACAAAGTATGGCAAGACAAGATTGGGTTAGGTGGTGAATCACCAACACCTTAATCCTTGTCTTGCTTACTTTGTACTAATTAATCAAGACTTGATTAATTAGTTCCATGGGCCTTGGTTGCATGGGCCTTGCATGGGCCTCTTGGAACATGGCCCGTGGCCATTTCCAACGAGGTCCCGTGATTCGCTCATCGCCTCCATGCCTTCCATACCGGAAATGTCCAACATTATCCGACGCGATCAATCCCAAGACTCCAAGCCTTGTCTCGATCCGTAAAGTCCTATTCACTTACGGGCACATGACCCAAAACCCAGTTTTGGTCCTGTCCCGAGACAACTCCCTTTTGGCCATTCTCCATAAATGTGTCAATGAGTTTCATCCTCCGGTGTGACCCTTAGGTTTATGCATGTCAATAGATCAACGTAAAATCCCATTTTACTTGATCCTATTTAAGTGGCAACTAACGAGACTTTAGTATTGCCTGACACTACATAACGAATCGACCCTGTCGATTCTAACCTTTCCGTCGTCCCTGTCATTATCCTTTTATCTCCGATATCCTGATTGAGATAAGGCATAGAGCCGTCATCCTTATTATTCTCAATCACCGTTCCTTGATATGTGAGATGACTGAAGATATGATACCCAGTATCATGTGCATGGCCATGCTATTCTTCCAGTCACTCTCGATCAAGCGGCCAAGAACCGATATCTTTCCCATACCTTAGTATGAGGGATAAATCCCTTAGCCGTCTTTCGTGTCACTCATGTAGCCCGTCCCCAAGCCAATCCTGGCCGTTATGGAAGCCCTGTTACGGACAACGTTAGGCTCAGGTCAAGCTCAGTTGTTGACTACATAGCGATCACAAAGACTCCTTGGTCTAAGGATACATGACAAGCTACAACACTGAATATGTTCATGACTTAATCTATGGCACATATTCAGGGCGGGTCGTCCAATATCATGTCCCACATGATATCTATGATCAGACTCCGGAATCCCATTCCAATGACTAACAGAACGTAAGCCATAAAGAGCCATCTTTCATACTAGTCGCTTCTAGTGAAGCTTTGTTGACTAGGGACCCACCGAGTGTGATCTATCTCGATCTATGGTTCTATTCGCATGGTGGGCATAGATCAGAGCACACATCGATATATTACTCCAACACATAAGTAATATAAAGCCGCTTTAATTTTATTGCTAACGATGATATATACATTTGGACATTTAGGATTGAACTACGGGCACTAAGACTAACACATTTACCATTATGCCCTCCTCGACAGTGAACTTCACGACGCCCTCGAGCCTCATCACCCAAAATGACCCAGGTTGAACCTTAGTGGGTGGTCACCCACTTTCCCTGCGTCCTCCCACATTTCCTTCGCACGTCTCATGTGCTCTTCCGAGTTGGCGCCGCTCGGATTCTCATCCTTGGACCTCTTCAAATAGCCGAGGAACCTCCTTGTCTGAGAGGAACCTCTGAGCCAACGTTTCTTGATAGCTGGCTAGAGGCGCTCTGGGAGACCTCCCTTCGAGTTGTATTTTCTCGTAACTTCGCACCAGAATGTGTTGACGCTTTGAGAGTTTCCCTTGATGGGGTCTTTTGTAGTACTCAACCAGCAACTTATGAGGTGGAGGTCATCATGCTTGCTGAATGTCCGGCCCTCCGGATCTGGTTCTTGGGGTTGGACTCGGGGTTGGGCTCGGGCTCGGGCAGGGGCTCGGGCTCGTCGTTGGAAAGGTTCGGCAGAGGATGGTTGGGGGATTTGTACGTCGGGTAGTGGGTGCCCCTCGTAGTTGTAGAATTGGGGTGGCAGCGAGAACCCTTGCGGGGTCATCCCAAACGCTAGCGTCTGGAACCCTTGTGGGTGCATACCAAATTGTAATGGCACCTGGAACCCTGGCGCCATTTGAAATTGTTGGGGACGGTATTGCCCTAATACAAAAAATTAATTAACAATGCATTAATATAGTAAATTAATAACAAAAAATTAATAGAATGCATTAATACAATAAATTAATTAACAAAATTACATTACATAAATAATAAGTTTGCACCTGAACTCGACCCCAATTGCCAGTATGGGGAGAAAGCGGAGTTGTCCCGATTGTCTATTAGAATGTCTTCGAAACCTCGTGCCAGTTCGTTGGAGCTAAATCCGACTTCGTCACCAGCTGACAGTGCACGAGATCCAGCGTCGCCTGACATTTTTCACGAGAATAATTAAAACGAGAGAGGAGAATTTGGGAAGGAGAGAGTGAAGTTGGAGAGTGAAAGTGGAGATTGGTGTGGAAAAAATGAGAAGAGTGATGGGTATTTATAGGCTTTTTTTTGGCTGATTTTGAATTAAAAAAAATATAGCCGTTTTTTGACCGTTGCCAACGGTCGGGTGGCCACGTGGCGGCACCGCAGGCGTCCAACGCAGCCAGGGAGCGAGGAGCGCGGCCAGTGCGCTCGGCCAGCGATAGGGGAGCGAGGAGCACGTGTTTGGGGAGCGGGACCGCGTTTTTTCGGCTCCACAACGGGTCGGTCCGCGTTCCTCGGACCGTGCGCGTGCGGAGCGGGGAGCGGGACCGTTCCGCTGTTCATGCTCTTATTTGTGAGAAGAGAAGTTATATACATATATATATATATATATATATATATATATATATATATATATATGATAAACTCGAAAATTTTAAAGAGGAAAAGGATCAGGATAACAACGATAACAAAGGAACTCAACAAAGTAGATCGGCCTTGAGCGTTCCCCCAAATGAGCACTTACCGGGTCGCCATGAGAACAGGCGAAACCTGGAAAGGAATCAGCTCACCCTAAGCAAACTACAACACCAACCAAACAACCACAAAAAAGACAAAACATCAACCACGAGAGCTCCTCCTCCTTGGCCAAATACACCAACTTGGAACTCTACTCCATTCCGAAAAGGAAACACCAGACCTCAAGGACTTCGACTACCATAAAATAACAAAAGAATGGTTCACAATATTCCCAAAAACAATGTCTCCGCTTTCCTAAGCTGTTGAAACACATCAGCATTCTGAAGCAACCACATATGCCAAACAGTAATATGACATACCCTAACCCAAACCTTCCAAAAATGATGAGAATCCACACTTTTCCACATTAATAACACATCTCCAACAGACTTAGGCATAACCCACTGTAAATTCCACAAGTCAAAAACATGTCCCCAAATGCACCAAGAAACCAAACAATGCAATAAAATATTATCAGTGGTCTCCATGAACAATTTGCATAAGGGGGAGAACATTTGATTAATGGTCAATAACATACCCCGTCCCACTAGAAAGGTCGCCGTAGGGAGAGCATTCTGGACTGCTAACCACAAAAAAACACAATGCTTCGGAGGAAGGCCAGATACCCATAAAACTGAAACCCATGGATCCACCACAACTGAATATTCCTCCATTAAAAGAGAATAAGCCCTCGAGACCGGGAACCCCGACGTAGATTTTCTCCACAATAAAGAATCATCCAAATTAGCAGCAACCACACAATTCCCCAGAACTTTAAATGAGGCTGAAACCTCTTCTCGTTCATGACCTCCCCTGCTACTTCTGAACATGACCGATCACCCTTGATTTTCCAAATAATCCGCAACATGCCCCCTTATTGATAGCCGTTGAAAACACCAAAGGAAATCGAACCCTCAATGGTTCGTCTCCAATCCAAACATCGTCCCGAAAGGACACCATATCACCTCTCCCCACACTCCAAGAAAGACCTTGATTGCCAAACATCATACAAAACAAATGATCACCACTGACAACCAAAATATGGTTAAATAAATAGAAGTTTCCACATTATCCAAATGAGAAAGGTCCCAGTCATCAACCAACCAACTCATCCTTAAACAAATAAATACTTTCCAAAGGGACCTCTTAGTAGTAGCAAAACGCCACCACCATTTGGCTAATAAGGAAACATCCATATAATCTAACCTTCGAAGACCTAGACCACCTAAATGCATAGGCATGCACACAACACGCCGCATAACCTTATTCAAAACCGGACCATCACCTTAATTACACCACATAAACTTCCTTTGAATGGCTTCAAGGGCTTTAATGACACCTTTTGGGGCTTGAATAAGGACATAAAGAACAAAGACAATCAAGACATAGTAGATTGAATAAGAGTAATCCTACCAGCCATCGATAAGTATTTAGCATACCACAATGTTAATGCACAATGATACATACTAATCACCGGGTCCCAAGTAATTAGTCTCTTTGGAGAAGCACCCAAAGGAAAACCCAAGTATTTCATGGGTAAAGAGTCATGATAGCACATCAACACCGCACTTACATCTTCTGTAGAAAAAGAAGAAGTATTTAACACAATGGCTTTGGATTTAAATAAATTCACCTTAAGACTTGAAACCAATTGAAATCGTTCCAGATCAGCTTTCAACATAACCATATCAGACAGGGAGCCTCAAAAAAATAACATTGTATCATCAACAAACTGAAGATGTGAAATACTAAAACCTGATTGCCCTACTTCCACTCCTTACAATACCCGCCCTCCTTACCAGCTTCCAAAAACTTGTGCAAGCCTTCCGCTGCAATTAAAAATAAGAAACGTGATATAAGACACACTTGACGGATCCTATTCACCATCATAAAATCCTGATTGAGAGATGAGCACGCAAACAACATGAGATCCATCTCCTCCACCTCCTATCAAAATCCATCTGAACAAAGAGCTCTTCTATATACTCCCACTGAACCAAGTCATATGCTTTCTCAAAATCAGGTTTGAGAATAAATGTCTCAATCTTAGAACATTTCACGTAATGAATTACCTACGAGGCAATAAAGCACTCCATCAACCAATTGTCAACCCGCCACAAAGCCATTTTGATTATCACTAATCAAATATGCAATTACCATTTTTAGCATGTTGGTTAACACCTTGGCCAGAATCTTATATGAGCTTGATATAAGGCTGATGGACCGAAAATCACAAAAAAAATTCTACCTGGAGGTGCTTAGGGATCCAGGTTAAAAAAAGTCGAGTTCATCCCCTTACCTAATATCCCAGCCGAATAAAATTCATCAAAGAAACGTTTCACATCCTCTTTAATTACATCCCAAGCAACATTGAAAATTTTCAAGGTAAAGCCGTCTAGATCCAGTGACTTTTCTCTCTCGTACAAATCAATAGCACCCTCGATTTCAGATAAGGAAAATGGTCTTTCTAGCTCAGTCCTTGATCATAAGATAAAACATTGAACGGTAAATGAGGCAACTGCAACCGGCATGGCAGAGGATTATTAAGTATTTTTTTTTTGTACATAAAATAAAGAATGAGACATAAACTATTATATTGTGTTGAATCTCAGCTTGCCTAAAAATCTCAGTTGGTAATAAAAGTTTAAAAATAGTATAATTTTGTAGTTACAAAAAGAAAATGATAGTTTGTTCATGATAAGTGTTGAAACATTCAAGAGGGTGTGTCCAAAGCAAAACAAGTAACCATCAAGTTGTTAATTGAATGACATAGAGAAATAGAACTCCAAATCCAACCCTGATTTATCATATTTCGTCGTGTTCTGATTTAGAAAGTCTTCCATTGTTGGTAGAAAATAGATGAATACCTTTATTGACGTGTTCAACATATTTGGATCACCCCAAACCCCATCTCCCAAGCTCTTTTCCTATAAATATTGACTCTAAAATGTCTTATGAACAAACTATCTTGTGTCGAACGAAACCAAGATGGGTGCTACCTCAAGGTTTCTTGTTTTCCTTCTCTTGCATGTCCTCCTCTTTTACGTAGCTCATGGCCGTACCATTCGTCGTTACAACTTTGTTGTAAGTAGATGCATGTCTTGTTTATGTATGAGAATATCATAAACTATATATGTTGTGTTCATGATTTTAATGTTTAATGTGATGTGTATGTGTACATGTAGTTGAAGGAGTCCAACTTCACAAGGATGTGTACTACGAAGAGCATGTTAACTGTAAATGGAAGTTATCCCGGACCTGTAATTCAAGCTCAAAAAGGTGATACCGTTTTTGTTACCGTTCGCAATGATGGCAACTATGGTGTCACTATCCATTGGTAATTATATATTAATTTGGTTGTTGATTTCATCACTATTTGATTTATGTAGCATGTAAAAAATGTGTTTTCCTAATCTCTTTTGCCGTGGTTTTATTTGTAAATATTACGTGTATCGATAAAAGCATCATCGTTGGCTGTTTTTGTTGTACAGGCATGGAGTTAAACAACCAAGAAATCCATGGTCAGATGGTCCAGAAAACGTCACACAATGTCCGATTAAACCAGGAACGAGCTTCACTTACGAGGTGATCCTGTCTACAGAAGAGGGTACGCTATGGTGGCACGCTCACAGCGATTGGTCGAGAGCCACAGTCCATGGGGCTTTCGTTATTCTCCCTGCCGCTGGAACCACTTTCCCTTTCCCCAAACCATTTGCGGATCAAATATTATTCCTTGGTATGCTTATTTTTCTCCATAGTGCTATTATTACATGAGTTGACTTGGGTCAACAAATTTACCAATATTCAACTATGTTGGCAGGATCTTGGTTCAACGATGATGTGAAAACCATGATCGAAAACATTCCCATCGGGGGCGATCCACCCCTATCAAGTGGTTATACCATCAACGGTCAACCAGGAGACTTGTACCAATGCTCTAGGGGTAAGAGCACATGTCACTTCTTTTGTTTTATTGATCAGTAAAGCGAATTTAAATTAAACGTCTTTTAAGATGAAAGAGGAGTTACAAAATATCGAACTTATAAGAAAAAACAATAGCTAGAACTACAACGAAACACTTGTTAATGACCCAACACACAACCCACTTACTTGCAACCCAAGCAACCCAAAAATACTACAGTTCCTGGCAAATCGAACAAACCAAAGTAACAAAACCGTGAACCAAGCCCGACAAACATAGGGAACACAACCAAACAACAATCAACAATCAACTAGTCGTAAAGGAACATAAAATCAACCGAAGAGAAGCAACTTCAACAAAAATGATCACCGGTCAGTACTGCAAACCCCAATCCAACAAAGACATGTCACTTCTTCTTACGTTAATTATTTCATTTCCTAGCAAGTTTTTGTCATAACCTTATAATCGGTGTGTCTACAGAATCAACATTCCGCATGGTGGTGACTTCCGGCAGAACCTACCACCTCCGCATAATCAACGGTGTGATGAACGAGGAGCAATTCTTCGGAATAGCAAACCACACCATGACGGTGGTGGCGCAGGACGGGGCCTACATCAAACCAATCAACACAAGCTACATCATGATCACTCCGGGACAAACCATGGACGTTTTGGTCACGGCCAACCAAGCGCCGAACCACTATTATATCGCTTCGTCGGCCTACGCCGACTCGTTGGCCCCCTTCGACACCTCCACCACCACCGCCATTTTCCAATATAGTGGCAACTATACGGTCCCCATCAGCCCTTTCTTCCCGACCCTTCCGGCCTACACCGATACCGCCGCCGCCACCAACTTCACCACTCGCATCAGGGCCTTGGCCACCAGGAGCCACCCCGTCACTGTCCCCAAAAGTTTCACTAAGAGATTGTACATCACCATCGCCATAAACCGCTTGCCTTGTGCTAATGGAACTTGTTTGGGAGAAAGTGGTACCAGGCAAGCTGCGAGCTTGACAAATGTTACTTTTCTCACTCCATCTATTGATATCCTCCAAGCATTTTACAGGTATATTATCATTAAGTTGAACTTATTTATATTCGTTTTAGTTAAAATATAATTAAATTTGGATCTTTAACTATCAGCTTGGACTTTTAATTGAGTTGGTCCTTTAATATGATATCAGAGCTTATTATTTTGTGAACCCGAGTTCAAACATCACTCTCTACAAAAATAATCTAATTTATTCACTATTTATCGAATTTGTCTAAGATGGGCTAGTCCTTATCACTCTTCTCAATAGGCTCATCTTTCACTTTTAAATAATTCAACTTCAATCCCATAAACGGGCTTGTTCGTGAGGACGCATGTTAAAATATAACTATATTTGAACCTTCAACTATCAGCTTGAGTTTTTAGTTGAGGCTGGTCCTCTAATAATTTTTACCTAAATATATGTATCTATAAAATTCATCTGAATGGTATCCTAACTATCAAAAATTCGTCTATCTCAACTTCTGCTTATACTTTTTTTCTTGGGTTTTGTAGGAACTTGAGTGGAGTATTTACAAGAGACTTTCCCGATCAACCACCGAGATATTACAACTTCACAGGAGACGTGGGGGCAAATACAACAATTTCGATGGGGGGCACCAAGGCGAACGTCATAAATTACGGTGAAGTAGTTGAAATAGTGTTCCAAGGTACAAATGTTGGGGCATCCATGAACCATCCTATGCATCTCCATGGTTTCAGCTTCTACTTGGTCGGGACGGGGTTTGGGAACTTTAACAACGTTACCGATCCATTAACTTATAATTTGGTTGATCCGCCGGAGATTAATACTATTGGAGTAAACAAGAACGGATGGGCTGCCATAAGATTTGTCGCTGATAATCCTGGTAACTATATTTTCTATTATTTTTAAATCGAAGAAAACTTATCCTACTATTTACAAGTCAGTTTTTAAAAAAATTCGATTATTTTAAATATATATAGGGATAATTCCATTTTAGTACCCTAAAACTTTCAGATTTCGTTTTTAGTACCCTAAATGTTTTTTGTGCCACTTCAGTACTCTAAATCTTTGTTTATTCCAGTTTAGTACCCAATGTCTGATTTTCCATCCATTTTTGGATGGAAAAACGTCATGTGCCTTGCACATGACCCTATCTTCTATAATAATACCAAAACTACCCTTCGGTAGTTTAAACAAATTGAATTTTTGAAAAATAAAAATGATTTTTTATAGATAAAAAATCAGACGTTGGGTACTAAACTGGAATAAACGAAGATTTAGGGTACTGAAGTGGCACAAAAAACATTTAGGGTACTAAAAACGAAATCCGAAAGTTTTAGGGTACTAAAATGGAATTATCCCTATATATATATGAAAACCTTGCAGGAGTGTGGTTTATGCATTGTCACTTGGAACGACATGCAAGTTGGGGGATGGACACTGTGATCATTGTAAAGAACGGCCGCACACAAGCTACCAGTATGCGCCCACCACCGGCTTCGATGCCAACTTGTTCTTAATTTTTTTTATCTATAGATGTTTATAGTTTTAAATGTTTCTCTACATTTATCAAATCAAATGTTTCTACACCTATGGTCAGTGGATAGAATTGTGATTATTTACTGTATGTTTTGATTCATAATAAAGTTAATATATTTCTATTATCTTTTTTTGATCAACGATTGCATATTATAAATAACCCTCTTCTGAGGAAGAAAACGGTTTACAAAAAACTCAATCTGTCTACAGATTGGAGGAGTAGAGAATTAATGAAAAACAACTTAAAAGATAATTTAGACAGTAAATCAAAACCAAAGAGATAAGTTTCCATAGTGTGATATGAGTTGTGCAAACTTCAATGGATAAGTTTGTGAGTTGTGTTTGGTTGCGATGATGATCTGCATTTGTGCAATCTTCAATGGGTAAGTTTGGCAGTGAATGTGCTGCTGAAGAAGTTGATTGTAACCTTCTGAGGATAAAAAGGACTTGGGAGGCCTTCTGAGGATAAAATGGACTTGGGAGGCTGAGTGTTGTGAGTTTGAGTCTGATAGCCTTATGAGTTGCTTGTGTTCCAAGATAATGGTAACTTGAGTCGCAAGTCAAACCGCATGTAGAGGTGTGCATGCACAAATGATCTTAGGGAGTGCAAAGGTGAAATCAGGTGCAACCTGGTCTGAGTAGAGATGAAACCTGAGGAGTGAACTGTAAAGAACAGAAGAGGACAGGAGAAATCTCAAAACTAAGAAAAAAACTACCCTCACACATAAATAGATAGATAAAACCCCCACACCAAAGGAACAAAAACCCAAGGACACTCCTAACCTCACAAAGCCTAAAAGCCTCACAACCAACCACCCAAACCCATCCCAATCCCAGTCCAATCCCAGTACGCAGTGAATCTCCAATTAAAATATGGAGGATAATAAGAATAGCTTCATACCAGTTGAGGAAAAGCCAAAATGAATATTACTTTCTTCTTGCACAATTTTTTGGTGTGGCAATCCAATCTTGTAAAGCGAAGTGATAAGTTGAGTTGAAAGATGCCCATTCCCATCCATATACCTTGTTCAAGATCTTGTTGAAGATTGTTTCAAGTGTTTCATCTACACCGTTAAATATGAGTGAGTTCCTTGCAAGCCAGAGTTGCCGAAGTGTGACCTGAAGGATACTTCCCCAACATCTTTTGAGCTTTGAAGGAACCAGAGAAAACCAGGTACAGAATAACTGTTTAACATCAGCAGGACAAATCCACAGAACCCCCCACCATCTTACGACTAGTGTCCAGGTATTCCAAGCCTTTGTACAATGTAGGAGGATGTGTGCTCCATCCTCAAAGTCCCATGAGCAATGAGGGCAGATCATTTGTTGAAGTGATAATTCCATACCCCTTCCTTCTAGAAATCATTTTGAGGGGATTGCTTCAAGACAGGCAAGCCAAGAGAAGGCACATAATTTTGGTGGTATACCAGAACTCCAAACCTTAGAGGTCCATTCCACAGCAGTGTTGTTTTGTTGAGCAAGCAAGGTGTAAATTCTGCTTACTGAGAAGCCTTTTTCATCTAAGTTCCAGCATAATTTGTCCTCAGTTGAGCTTATGGTAGTAGAGCAAAGAATGGTTGAAAGTGATCCCCACTCCAGAATCTCCCTACCCATTGGAGTCCTTCTAAAGTTGAGGTCCCAATCTCCATTAGATCGGATCTCAGCAATGGTTTTGAATTTGGTATTTGTCAAGGCATATAGTATAGGAAAGAATGTTTTAAAAGGCACATCCCCCCACTAGTGATCTTGCAAGAATTGAATTCTATTTCCTTTGCCTAAAGACCAAGTCAGGCCTTTATCCCCAAAGCAATCAGCAAATCTCTCATCTTTGAGGAGTATTAGGAAGTGAGAGATAAAACTTGGCCTTCCTATCTCAGAGAACTTTGACAAATCCCATTCATTATAGTTCCAGCCCATTTTAGCACAAATTGTGTGCTTCCAAAGAGAGTTTTCTTCCAGAGCAAATCTCCACCACCATTTTGCTAGTAGTGAGATATTCATCAAATGCAAGTTTTTTTATACCTAACCCCCCCCCCCCCCCCCCCCCCCCCCCCCGTTCTTTGGATTCGCATATTTGATTCCAATCAACCTTACATAATACTTTAGAAGGAGCATCACCATGCCAAAGGAACCTTCTTTGCCAACTTTCCATTTCTTTTAGGACTGCTTTTGGAGCTTTGAGGAGGGAGAAATAGTATAAAGGCAGAGCATTGAGGGTTGTTTTTATTAATGTAACCCTTCCTCTAAAGGACAACATTTTTGCTTGCCACAGTCCAAGACTCTTTTCAAATTTCTGGATAATAGGCTGCCAAGTTATAAGCCTTTTGGAGCTGGCACCCAAGGAGAAGCCAAGATATGGCAATAGAAGAGTATCACAATTACAAGCCAGAATTGTTGAATAATGTTGGGATTCTTCTGGAGGTATATTGAGAGGGATTAGTGAGGATTTGTTGTAGTTAACATTGAGACCTGTTGTGAGCTTAAATATGGAGAGTGTATTTTTCAAATTTTGAGCTCCTTTTGTGGTTGCCTTGATGAAGAATAATGAGTCATCTGCAAATTGTAGATGTGATATGGTTGGCCCATTTACTCCTAGAGAAATACCTTGAAACTGATCATGTAGCAATCCTGCTTGCATAATTTGATTTAGTGATTCTGCAGCTAGAGCAAAAAGAATGAGGGATAAGGCACAACCCTGTCTTGGACCTCTAGATAATTTGAAGTCTGATGATGGGGAGCCATTGATAAGTATAGAAACATGGGCTCTGACACAGGATATCATCCAAAATCTCCACTGAAAGCCAAAGCCCATTTTCATTAGTAACTTCATTAGATATAGCCAATTGACTTTATCAAAAGCCTTCTCAAAATCTGCTTTAAAAATCAATGCTTGTATCTTTGAGTGTTTGATCTTATGAACCACCTCATTAGCCACTAAAACCCCATCCAGTATTTGTCTCCCAGCAATGAAGCCTGTCTGTTCAAAACCCACCAAGGAACTGACTACTCCTTTCAACCTTGTGGATAGTAATTTTGTGAGAATTTTGTATGGTCCAGACATTAGGCTTATAGGTCTAAAATCATCAAAGGTGAGGGGGGCATCACATTTTGGAATAACGGTGAGGAAAGAAGAATTCAAGCCGTTTACCAAGTGACCTGTCATATGAAAGTAATGGATAAAATTCACCAGGTCCTCCTTGATTATTGGCCAACAAACCTGGTAGAATCTTAGAGAGTATCCATCAGGACCAGGAGCCTTGTCTCCAGCACATGCCATTAAGGCCTTTAAAATTTCATCTTCTAGAAAAGGGTCTTTCAAGATCAGCAGCCTGTTCTGAAGAAATTGTCTTGAAGCTCATATGATCTAGGTTGGTATGGTTTGTTGTTTGTTCAGTGAATCTTGCACAAAAGTGTGAGGCTGCTGCAGCTTTGATCTAATCAAGATCATCTAATAATACATCATTGACCAAGACTTGACTGATTTTTTTTCCTGCATCCTAGGAAGTTGGCTATTCTGTGGTAATACTTAGAAGCCTTATCCCCATCATGATGCCATTTTCTCCTTGCCTTTTGGCTCCATAATTTATCTTGCAATTTGAGTGTAAGTGTCAAAGTAGCTCTCTTGAATCCTCTCTCAGAACATTCAGAAGGAGTGAGTTCCCTTTCTTCCACAATTGTATCTAGGCTGTCAAGTTCTGAGTTGAGGAGTTTGATATCAGTATCTAGAAAACCGAAGACTTAGATGTTCTGTTCCTTCAGATTTTCCTTTAGTAGCTTGAGTTTTTTCCATAAAACCAGATGAGGTTGGCCGGTTATGTGATATGTGGACCAGAAAATTGGATAGCATTGAAGAATCTAGCTTCCTCAAGCCAGATATTCAGAAATTTGAAGGGTCTTGGTCCCCAATCAGTTTGTTCATCAAACAGAAGTAAGGCTCTATGATCTGAAATACCTCTTGAAAGGCATTTTTGTGTGAGGTTATTGAATCTGGCAAGGAAGTCTGAAGTAACAAGGAATCTATCTATCCTTGAGGCTTGATAACCAGCATCCAACCAAGTGAGTTTTCCTCCATTAAGGGGTAGATCAATCAAAGCTAGGCTATCAAGAAGGCCTTGGAAAGAGGCAATATCACTGAGAGAGGCTCTTGCACTAGATCTTTCATTTCTGGCAAGGACTGCATTGAAGTCACCAGCCAATACTAATAGTGGAGGAGGAGGAGAGGCATTAAGTTCAGCAACTAAATCAAGCCAAAGAGTCCTTCTGCCTCTGCTGTCACAAGGGGCATAGACATTAACAATACAACAAGGCTCACCAGAACCTTTGATCAAGCCAAACCACAATAAAGCTCCATTGATCTTCTTTATCAAAGATAATTGGAAATAAGAGGATTTCCAGCACAAAATTATACCACCAGATAGTCCTATAGAGGGAATAAAATCCAATTCCCACCCCCAGTTCGTACCACAAGATCTGAGAAAGCCTGTAGCAGGTGCCAAAAGTTTTGTTTCTTGAATAAGAACCATGGAAGGTTGTTGCTTGCGAATCACGTCGCCCAATGACTTCCTCTTTTGTGAGGAAGAGAGTCCTCTCAAGTTCCAAGAGAGGATCTTCATGGTTGGGTTTATATGAGAGGAAATGGAGTGGGCATATTGCCCACAACCAAAGTTGAGTCTGACCCTATAGGATTCTGATCTTCCATATCAGCATCTTGAATGGTATGCAGTAGTCTTTCATCATCTAATGAGGCCAGTTCCTGGAGGATTAAATCTTCACTGCTATCTGCTGATAAACCTATTACCTTTCCAAAAGACCAAGCCTATTTTGCTTCATTAATTTGCCCTTTTGAGATGTATGTCTTTGAAGATGCTGAGTTGTCTTTGCATTTGGATCTTGTTGAATAGATATGAGGTGTATGAGTGTTTTTGATTTTCGTTCCTTTTCCTTTGTTTTTGGAGAGAGGGGGGAATTTTGAATCCTCAATTTCCATAATATCTGAATAATCCTGTGTCAGCCTAAGTGGGGTAGCCTTGAGGGGGTTTGCTGTCACTTCCGAGCATTTCCAGCCCTTGAATTTCTCTTTGCACCTGTTGAGGGTGAGTTGGAGTTGATAGTTTCTCTGAATATCCTTCTTTTGGAGCAGGAGCATTTAATGTTGTTGGTTCCAAAGCCTTTCCTTCCATGGTAGAGATAGAGGTCACATTTTGGGCCTCCCCCAACAATAAATCCTGATGTGGCATTGTACTTGCAAGGTCGAAATGGGGTTGTGCTAGTTGGCAAGTAACTGAAAGAGATGTTTGTTGAATGATTTGGGCTGATTGAATAAGTGGGGCCAAGGGGGGAGTGTTGGAACAGAGGATTTGTGTGCTTGAGACTCCATGATCTTCCTCAGAGTCAAAGGTATCATTTACCACTTGATTGAGCAGAAGCAGTTGTTGGCTTGAATCAGTTGTGTTAATGATAGGGAACTGAGGTGAATCCTAACAGTTTTTCCTCAGTAGTAGAATCAATGACAAAGGTTTGGCTTGCAATAAGTGCTTCATTGCCAGAAGGATCATTGTGTTGAGCTTTAATCAATGATTTACCAATAGAGTTAATGGGGTTTTGGGTGGTTGGGATTTTATGATCCGAGGTTGTTGGGTCAGTACCACCCAGTTGAGACGATAATAATTCCTCAGATACTGAATTGTGAAGGGAGACATCAGAGTCATCAGCATCAGAACTTCCTTGAGGAGAAACCTGAATAATCTTTAACAAAGAAATTTCTTCTATAGATATAGATTGAACCCAAAGTGGAAAGGTTTGTGTACCTAGTAATATACTTGCTTTAGAAGAGATTTGTGAGTAGGAGGTAGTGTGTATTAGAACATAAGCTCCCTCCATATATAAACCAGCACTTGTTATTGGGTGGGTGTACACGTAGGTGCCAAAGTTGGCTACTGTTGTTGCAAAAGATTCATCACACCATCCCTGGTATGGGATGCCTCTGATTTTCACCCAAGTAAATTGTCCACCATACTTACAAAGAAGATCCTTTCCAATAATGAAAGAGAGCCAATTTTGTAACCAGGCTCCATTATCTTTCAAGAATTCTTTATCCAATTCATTGCTATCACAATGGATAAGCAGATTGTTACTCCCCATTTCCTTCACCTGAATCTCACAGACTCCTTCCATGATCAGATCCCTTGTGATAGATGCTGCATTGTGATTATTGAGGGCTATAGCAAGGTGGGCTTTCTGTAAAAATTGTTGGTGAGAGGTAACCACAGATCCTTGATTTGCAGGAGGTTTGAAGGGATTTGCAAGTTGTCTTCTATGATTAGTCTGGTTGCTTCTTGATTCTGTGGCAAAGAGTTTGAAGCCTTTGATGGTATAACCATTTAAAAGAGAGATAGCATCCTACAATTGTTTCTGAAGTTGGAAGTATCAGAAACCATATTTTTTACCCAGCCTGCTTGGATTGGTTGGCACATGAACTTTATTGATTCCACCTATTTCTGCAAAGAGGTTTGCAAGCCATTCTTGTGTTGCTTTGAGTGGTATATTATGGACATAAGCCACAAATGAGTCACCAATGTTTTGTTGAAATGCAGTGTGTGCTCTGTTCTGCGGATGTGAAGGTTGTCTATAGAGGTTATGTGAGGTCTGAATAGGGTTCATGATATCTTTGTGTGATGAGTTCTGATACTGGTTGGCCTCCAATGAGTAGGAAGGAGTTGAGTCCGGACCTGACAGTACTGGTTTGAAATACTTATCATAGAACATCTTCTTACCATCGATTAATTTTGTGCATCCTCCTGGTGAATACTCTTGAGTTTTATCAGATGAAGAGGAGGAATGTGCTTCATGGAATCTCCTTCTTCTTGTTTTGAGTAATTTCTTTGGTTGGTTTTCAAAACCGGGAGGTGGTCCTATGGAGGAGGAAGAGGTTGCCTTCTGATGAGAGCTAGCTTGAGCGTTGGTTTTGGTGGCCAGTTGTGGAGAAGGTTGTATTCCTCCCATAAGTTCTTCAAAGAAAAGCATGGTTGATTGTGTTGCAGTAGATTTTTGTTCTTGTACTGAAGGTGGTGTTGTCACCAGCAAAATCCAAAGTAATTTGCTGCAACTTTTAAGGTTCCTTCAAACAAAATGATACTGATGATTCAATGCCCCAAGAGAAGTGAAAAAAGATGGTGATCCGGTGCTCATATAACACCCTGGATACTACACCACTGAAGATCGAAGCCTTCTCAGCATGAACATGATGAACAATGGATGGAGAAACTCTAGCTCTAGAGAGAAAAGAAGAAAAAAAATTTCCACTGGTGGATTGTGGGGTGGAATTCGAGGTGTATCTTTCAATTATCATATAGTTTGCTGTTGGGGGTGAGGCGTGGAGAACGTTTGGGATCAGACCCTTGAAGGTTTAGGTTGACATTGGGATTATTTGGTTGTTTTAGATTTGAATATTTGGGGTGAAACTGTGGGAATGCTTCTTATTTGGGTTTTCTTGTAATGCAAGTTTCAGTGGATACTCTTGGTTTAGTTCTTTTCTTGCGGTGAGTTGGAGTGTTGTTTTTGAAACGGAAATGTATTATAGAGAGCACCCATCCTATAAGCTATAGGAAAGGGCAAGGGTAAAAACCCTCGGATACAAACCCGAGCACTGACAAACTGCACGACCTCAACCCAGTAGCTCCACACAGGAAGTAAACCCAACTTCTCCACGCAAGGAGTAAACCCAAGAGCTCCACACAGGGAGCAAACCCAACACAACCAAAACATAAGAAAAACCTAACAACAGAGAGACCAGCAGAAGTAAAAGAGGCCTAAAGCCGAATTTTGCAACCTTGAAGCTCCAATTGGGGTCTCAAATACCCAGATTTAACCACCATTAAGAACCAACAAAACTGGTGAGTTGGAGTGTTAGTTACCTTTGTTTTCCGAGTCTTTCCAACGAAAAGAGTTATCGGTTGTAAGGGGAGTTTATTCCTCTTTCTCTTGATTCTATCTTAAAATCTTAAGGTTTCAGTATATATATTTGTCTTTAAAAAAAATGATTTCAGACTATAATTTTTGAATTTTTTTTAGAATAAGAAATAGTTTTGATTATTATAGAAAATGAAACCAAAGCTAGAACTAAAAGGAAACCAAAGGGTGTCATCTGCTAGGAATAACTCAATGTGAGGCCTAAACGCTGCTTGGTCCCTGCTCTCCAAGAACTCGTCTTGTCGACTGGAAGTTCGACTGAACTACCGAACTTGAACCCAACAATACGGCAGGGAGGAATGGCTCTCATCAGGAACCCCTCCCGAGGTAGATCCCTGGAGCCATGAAATCCTTTCATCCGTACAGGCAGAGTTGTTTCTCAGCCCTCGCCTGATCTTCTCGCGGCTCCCCTGGTGGCTCCTTTTCTGGCCCCTAGGGAGGCCTATCTTTGAACACCTAGGGTGGCCTATTATAGACAACTGGCCGAAACCCCAAGTGGAGGACTCCTTACCCAGCCAAAACTGGGCCCTCAGGCTCGGTTTAGGTATTGACTCCATGGTTATGAGGGGAGCCTTCCCTAGGGGAAATCCAACCTTAAGTATCGAATGCAAGGTCAGCGGAGCAAACCCTGGCGACGGTGGTGGCATCGGACCCCTCCCCAATCAGTAGCATACATCCTGTCTTCCTTCGCCGTCTTAAACTCCAACATGGAGTCATCATATCGAGGAATTTACAGCACCTCCCACTCGTAGTCTCTGACCATATGACCAATCCTCCCACATTTGAAATAGAAGGCAGGAAGCTTGGCATATATGAGGGTAACACGTACTAGGTCCTTGTATTTCCAAAAAAACGCATTATCATCACCTGTTGGAGTGGTCAATGGATAGCCATCTGTTAGTCTTAGTGCCCATAGTTCAATCCTAAATGTCCAAATGTATATATCATCGTTAGCAATAAAATCAAAACGGCTTTATATTACTTATGTGTTGGAGTAATATATCGATGTGTGCTCTGATCTATGCCCACCATGCGAATAGAACCATATATTTAGATAGATCATACTCGATGGGTCCCTAGTCAACAAAGCTTCATTAGAAGCGACTAGTATGAAAGATGGCTCTTTATGGCTTACGTTCTGTTAGTCATTGGAATGGGATTCCGGAGTCTGATCATAGATATCATGTGGGACATGATATTGGACGACCCGCCCTGAATATGTGCCATAGATTAAGTCATGAACATATTCATTGTTGTAGCTTGTCATGTATCCTTAGACCAAGGAGTCTTTGTGATCGCTATGTAGTCAACAACTGAGTTTGACCTGAGCCTAATGTTGTCCGTAACAGGGCTTCCATAACGGCCAGGATTGGCTTGGGGACGGGCTACATGAGTGACACGAAAGACGGCTAAGGGATTTATCCCTCGTACTAAGGTATGGGAAAGATATCGGTTCTCGGCCGCTTGATCGAGAGTGACTGGAAGAATAGCATGGCCATGCACATGATACTGGGTATCATATCTTCAGTCATCTCACATATCAAGGAACGGTGATTGAGAATAATAAGGATGACGGCTCTATGCCTTATCTCAATCAGGATATCGGAGATAAAAGGATAATGACAGGGACGACGGAAAGGTTAGAATCGACAGGGTCGATTCGTTATGTAGTGTCAGGCAATACTAAAGTCTCGTTAGTTGCCACTTAAATAGGATCAAGTAAAATGGGATTTTACGTTGATCTATTGACATGCATAAACCTAAGGGTCACACCGGAGGATGAAACTCATTGACACATTTATGGAGAATGGCCAAAAGGGAGTTGTCTCGGGACAGGACCAAAACTGGGTTTTGGGTCATGTGCCCGTAAGTGAATAGGACTTTACGGATCGAGACAAGGCTTGGAGTCTTGGGATTGATCGTGTCAGATAATGTTGGACATTTCCGGTATGGAAGGCTTGGAGGCGATGAGCGAATCACGGGACCTCGTTGGAAATGGCCACGGGCCATGTTCCAAGAGGCCCATGAAAGGCCCATGCAACCAAGGCCCATGGAACTAATTAATCAAGTCTTGATTAATTAGTACTAAGCAAGCAAGACAAGGATTAAGGTGTTGGTGATTCACCACCTAACCCAATCTTGTCTTGCCATACTTTGTCCTATTTACACCTTACTTGACACCATACTTGTCCCATGCCTTTAGTTGGACAAGTATGGGTTTTGTTATGTTTAATTCATATTTTTTCAACATAACAAAGACAAGACAAGAATAGGAAACACAACTTCTCTCTCCCTTCCCTTGCAATTTCGGGTTTGGCAAGCTCCCACCTCCATTTTTGTGTTCTTGAGTCCTCAAAGAGAAGAACTACGTGGCTTTGATTCCCATGTGGATACGTAGGCGTCTTGGAGACTCAAGCCAATCATTCGTTACCGGTGTTCTTGTTTTGGTAAGAACTAGTGCTGAATTTTTCTCTTGTGAATCCGTTCTTTGTTAGTTGTTTCATGGTTTTAATCGTCTCTTGGTTTTCCTTGATTTTCCGCTGCGAGTTGGTTCATCTCCAACCCTACCTCGAGACCTAACACTAACGACTTTCATACACACTGGAAGATGAAAATCATTAACACACTAATAAAGAATGGCCAAGCGGGAAGCTGACATGGGACATAACCAAAACACGGTTTTGGGTCATGCGCCCGTAAGTAATTAGGACTTTACGGATCGAGAAAAAACTTTGACTCTTGCGAAGGATCTCATCAGATATTGTTGTACATATCTGGGATAGGAGGCATGGATGTGATGAGCACGTCATGGGACCTCGTCAGGAATGGCTACAAGACCCCCCTAATGCCAATGGGCGGCACATGCTGCCAAGGCCCTAGGAACCAACTAGTTAGCTCTTAACTAAATGGTTCTAACTAATTAGTTAGATTAGGTAGTTGGTGATTCAATCCACTAACTCACTACCAACTTCTAACTACTTTACACCATCCTTGTCCTATTTACTATTAGTTTATTATGTTGATGGGATAAAAATGACATAAGGTTCCTCCTTTAAACATAAGAAGCATAAAACACAAAAAGGAAGAATAACTTCTCCTCCATTTTTTGTGTTCTTGAGTCCTCTAAGCTTAGTCCTACGTGGCTGTGATTCTTAGGAGAATACGTAGGCATCTTTGAGACTTAAGCTCGATCATTACTTACCCGATGTTCTTGATTTTGTAAGAAATGGTGATTTCGGTTTTATTTTGTGAATCTAATCGTGGTAGTTCTTTATGCACGGTCTCGAGTTATTTTCTTCCTCTGCGGTTGTATGTTCATACTCTCCATCGAGACCCAACAGCTCCAGGAAAACAAAATCAAAGATGTTTCATCTATTTTTCTATGTGATTGTGGTATCTATAATTGTTAGGGATATTGATTTATTCCCTCTAAGGGTGCTTTTGGCGGCGTTCTCTCGGCCTGGAAGAATATGTTTTTCACTTATCCTCCTCCAAACCCATTGGTTCTGCTCTTCTATGGTCTGGTACATATCTTCCTTCCTCTTTGAACATTCTTAATGTTAATGGACCTTCTTCTTTGTTTGGTCGTCGTGCTCTTTGGGATCTATTGTTACAACAGTGTCCTCTTCTCGGGGACCTTCTCCTTGCAGGAGTAGTTTTAACTCAGTCCTTGGTTCAGAGGAACGAAGAAATTGTACCACTTCTGGATTGGAATGCTCTGTTTTCTTTGATATTATGCAAGGAATGGACTTGATCGACCTGAATATGTCGTACCAAGTTCACCTAGTAAGGTGGTGGTTCTAAGGCTTCACGCCTAGATCGGTTCCTCGTCCCTCAAAAGGCTCTTGAATGTTTCGATTCGCTGATTTAGTAGGGTCTCCCTCACTCTCTCATATGATCACCCAATCTTATTGTGCTCTACTTCGGTAAACTGGGACTTAGGCGTTCGCATTTCATCTACGCTTGGACAGAACATAAGTTCTTCAAATCTGATGTTCTCTCTTTCTGGAAATCTTATTCTTGCTAAGGATCCGCTTCCTACTACCTTTGGTATAAACTTGCATCTGCGCATTGATATCCAACGTTGGAATAAAGAAGTTTTTTACCGAGTAGATAGGGAAGTCGAGCTTTTGGTTGTTGATATTGATTTGTTGGATGGCTTCCTGGATGAGCGAGACCTTTCTAATGCTGATTTTATAAAACGCTCTTTGCTCTGGGATACCTTAATGCACAAGAAACGAACATTAGCTCATGTTTGAGCCAAAAGGCTCGTTTGAAATGGAACAAAAAGGGTGATATATGTTCAAGATTCTTCCACAGAATTCCAAATATGAGGGCTTCTAGGAACCGAATTTTTCGAATCCGATCTGGTGATTCATTCTTGGTTGATCTTGAAGCGATCAAGTCTCTTGTAGCATACCATTTCCAGTAGCATTTTACCAGACCGTAGGTTGTGCATCTCCCTCTCCAACCACTTTCTTTTGCTCGTTATCCTCTTTTCAATCCTCATTCTTGGAGGAACCTCTCTCCTTGGATGACGTTTTGGCAGTTATGAATGATTGCGGCTCAGACAAGGCGCTCGGACCAGACGGGTTCTCCTTATTGTATTTTTAAAGTTTACTAGGACATGGTTAAAGATGACCTGATGCATTTCTTCTCAGACTTCTTTGCTTCGGGCAATATTGGAAAGGGTATTAACTCTACTTTTCTTACCCTTATTCCAACGACTAGGAGCGCTGATAGTTTTAATTACAATAGGAAGATAAGACTAAGTTCTGCCCCTTATAAGATCCTCGCCAAAGTTTTAGCAAATCGCCTTCGCCAAGTTTTAAATGATGTTATTAGCGACTCTCGATCTGGTTTTATTGCTGGGAGGCAGCTTGTCGACGGTGTCATCATAGCTTATAAGGTTATTGACTTAATAAAAAGTCAAGGGAGGAAGTGGTATTTCTGAAGCTCGATTTTGAGAAGGCATTCTATAAGGTGAATTAGGCCTTCCTGGTGAATTTATGTACAATATGAATTTTGGTTCCAAATGGCTCTTTTGAATGAAATCTTGTTTTAAGGCTCATATTGTTGTACTCATAAATGGCTCGCCAAGAAAGGATTTTTCCATCCATAATGGTTTACGCCAGGGTTTCGCTCTGTCCCCCTTCCTTTTTCTTCTAATAATTAAGGGTCTTCACCATGTCAAGGATGATGGAATTTGTTTGGGACAATTTTATGGGGTGCAAGTGGGCAATGACCGTCCTGTCATCTCTCACTTAAAGTTTACAAATGAAACCCTTTTATTTATAAAGGGATCAGTTGATGGTGTCTTGACTCTTAAGCTCACTCTAATTTCCTTTCAATCATGCTCTGGGTTAAAGATCAATTTTGAGAAATCCATTGCCATTCTTCTTAATTCTCGGATTATCTCTTCAGATATTATTGTCTCCTCTCTAGGTTGATCAGTGGGTTTGTTACCCATTAAGTGTATTGGTTTTATGCTTGGTGCAAATCCCCGTCAAGCTTATTTTTGGTAACCTGTTATTCAAAGGTTTAAAGACTCTTTGGCCCTTTGGAAAACCAAAGACCTCTCTTTAACAAGCAGGTTAATTCTGATTAAATCAACCTTATCAGCCTTGTGTATCTTCTTTATGATTCTTTTCAAGGCTCCTAAGGGAGTGATCTACGAGCTTGAGTCATGGAGGAGGCATTTTTTATGGCATACTAGAACTAATTCTCGGGTTTTGTGCAAAGTTAGTTGGTCCATTGTTTGAAAACCCAAGATTGAGAGTATTTTGGTTATTAGAGGGTTGGATAGAGTCACTAAAAGTCTCTTAGCCAAATGGTTCTGGCGTATCACGGCTGATAAGGATTCCATCTAGAAACGTGTCCTCTATACTAAATTTGGTTAACGTCTCTTAGAATGGGACCTCAATTCACTTGATAAGCCTGGCTGCTCTTTCTTTTTGGTCACATCATGACATTGGCTAATGACCCAAGTTTCGGAGCTATCTTTGGATCTCAGAGCCTTTACTGGCGTCTTGGCTGTAGTAATACAATTTATTTTTGTCAGGACATTTGAGTTGGCACCTCTACTCTTCGTTACCGTATCCCCAGACTCTATCTTATTTTTATGGGAAAATGGTTTTGAGTAAGTAAGGTTTGGCAAGAAGGCGCTTAGTGTAACAACCACTCCCGGTCAACGCCAGTCAAATCTGCAAAAACAGGAAAATTTAAAAAATTTCAGCAGACACTTGATTGAACCTAAACTTGACCCCGAGGGTCATACCGGGCTTAAGTTGACCCCGATATTGACCAAAGTGAGTTCCAGGGGACTCAGGGCAACTTTCTGACCAATTTGGGAAATGTTGACTTTTCGCTCGAAAAGTCAACGAGCGACGTTTTGGTCCATTCGAGGACCGTTTTGGGTCCAAAAAGCTTAGCCGTCGTCACAGCAGTCTTAGTTGAGCCGTTTCCTTGTAGCCCGCCAAGTTTCGTAATTTCTTGGAAAAAGTGCCTGTTCGGGGCCCGAAACGTCCGAATTTCGCGAATCTGATTGGACAATATCTAGAAGATATTTCCCAAAAAGGTGTGGGACGCCACCTTGCCACTTGTCAAGCAAGTGGTGGTGTTAGGTGTGGGACAAGACAAGGAAGACTACTTTACGTGTTAGTTTGATATTTTTTTTAAATTAAAACAAAATGGAAATAGATGACTTACATGTTCATTTCAAAAAGGAGAAGAGAAAAATTGGTTTTTAGCGAGAGAAAGGGAGATAGAAGAAGGGGAGAAAGGAGAAGGAGGTGTTGGAAGTTTAGTGATTTCCCGTCAATCAAACCGTTGGATCGTCTCAAAGATAGAAGAACCGAGTTCACACCGTCATTCTCTACGGTGAGCACCTAACCGATTTTCGTTTTGTTATGTTCGAATTTTAGGGTTTGAGTTTAAACTATTCAAATATGGTTGGGTTTTGGTTAGATTTGGTTTAAAGATGAATGGTTGAGGTTTGGGGTTCGTTAGGAACATTTTGGGGAAAAAAAGGGAATTTTGCCATTGTGGCCGTGTGGGGCCCACATGCCCGGGTATCGGGTTTTCGTGTTCGGGTGGTTTAGGACGTTCTCCAAGTCGTTAATCCACACCCGGATCGAAATTTGGAATTAAATTGCTAAAGTTGTAATTATAGGGTTTAGAAACTTTAAACGCGAATTAAATCGCTCGGAAGTCAGAAATTGGAACCCTTGAATTATTCTAAGACCGTAGAAACAAAAACGGGAATTTTCGGAGCCCCGGAAGGGCGTTTTCAAAACCCGGGCAGATTCGCCACGTCGGGCGAATCGGGCTTTTCCGGGTCCAATATCGACAATGTCGAGTAATTGGGGAGTTTGGGAGTGATCGAAATTGTCGGGGTTACTTTTGGGCGTCAAGTCTATTAAAATTCAGCTTATGCCTGCAAGCTTAAAAGCGTTTAAAATTGTGTTCTTATTAGATCGTGCTGCAGACCGAGGGAAAGGAAAGCTAGGCGAGTGACTGAGATCACGCCGGAGCTTGTTGGTTAGCTTTTGGAGAACACACACGAGGTAGGGAAAAGTAGCCGGATCTCGGCCCTGACTAAGGAAAGTTAACAGTAGAATTGCATGTGACACCGGGGTGTCGTGGGTTAAGTAGGTTTATCGAATATTAGAAAGGCATGATACGGGAACGTAGCGAATATTAGAAAAGCATGTGACACTTAGTAGTGTCGTAGGAGCAGAGAACTTATCGATGTTAGAATTACTGGAGGCATATGACCATGCCCGGAGGTTGATTGTGAAACTGTTGATATTAGAACTGTTGGAGGCATTGGTTATGCCGGAGGTTGTTGTGCTTTACTTTTGGTGTTTTGGGTGGCCATGAGTGCCCGTGGGGGTTGTTGAACCCGCGTCTTTACTTTTGGTGTTTTGTGTGGCCATGAGTGCTCGTGGGGGTTGTTGAACCCGTGTCTTTACTTTTGGTGTTTTGGGTGGCCATGAGTGTCGTGGGGTTGTTGAGCCCGTGAGTTACTGTTGGTATGTTTTGGGTGGCCGTGAGTGCCGTGGGGTTGTTGAGCCCGTGAGTTACTGTTGGTGTGTTTTGGGTGGCCGTGAGTGCCGTGGGGTTGTTGAGCCCGTGAGTTACTATTGGTGTGTTTTGGGTGGCCGTGAGTGCCGTGGGGTTGTTGAGCCCGTGAGTTACTGTTGGTGTGTCGTGGGAGGCCGTGAGTGCCTGTGGGGCTGTTGAGTCCGTGTTTTACTGTTGGTGTCTTGGGTGGCCATGAGTGTCTATGAGTGTTGAACCTGTGTTGCTACTGGTTGTTGAACTTGTTTGTGATTGTGATTATGGTTACCTGAGGTTGGGGGCCCGCTTCATGAAACGGGGGTCCACGAGCACACGCGTCTGCATGTTCAGACGGGGTAGGGGGCCTGCCCGACAAGAAAGGGGTCCTGGCCGCGCGTGTGTGGTTTGGGGTTGTGAGCATTCTTTGGCTAGCCTGACCGAGTTAGAGTCTCGGGAGGCTGCTAGCGTTCTTTGGCTGGCCTGACCGAGTTAGAGTCTCGGGAGGTTGCGAGCGTTCTTTGGCTGGCCTGACCGAGTTAGAGTCTCGGGAGGTTGCGAGCGTTCTTGGCTGGCCTGACCGAGTTCGAGTCTCGAGAGGTTGCGAGCGCTCTTTGGCTGGCTTGACCGAGTTCGAGTCTCGGGAAGTTGCGAGCGTTCTTTGGCTAGCCTGACCGAGTTCGAGTCTCGGGAGGTTGTGAGTGTTTTTAGGCGATGAGAGGGAAGCTCCCCTTCCGACTAGCTATCGTAAAAGCAGTGTTGTATATATCGCCAACAGGTCGACCGCCTGGAGCCTGACAGGGATCGGCAAAGCGCGTGGGGCAGGCTCGAGCCCAGCCGGTTAGCAACCGGCACTGAGCAGCTGACAGGAGTGTGATCCTTCGTGATCTTGTTTGGTGAACGATCCTTTGTGATCTTGGGTGTTGCGTGGTGGTCGGTCGTGTCTTTGGAGGAGGTCGTCGATCGTTGTGTCGGGTCTACCTTACGTGTCCGACTGTTGAGTCGGCTGAGGAAAGTATCAGTGTGTGGGTGTCGGTCGGGTTACTTGAGTTTGGGGATAGTGATCCCCGGGGTTGAGTTGGTTGTTGGTGTTACCGACATTGTCTGCTAATTATGCCGTAGTCAGTCTGTTATCCGTGGTGGTGAGCGAACGCTCACCCCTAGTTGCTTTTCCTGCAGGTACCGGTCGCAGGTTGGACTAGGTGAGCTTCTGAAGCTTGAAGAGCTTGGAGCGGGATTCTGGGTTTATTTTGAGTCTAGCGACGGATACCATACTTTTGTCCACTTGTTGGGACGTATTTTAAGTTGTAAATATTATTTGTTGAACAAATGGTGTTTTTAAAGTGATATAATGTGAAAGGTTTCAAAATGTTTTATTGTTTTAAAAGTTCACGTCCTGAGTTCGGTTTACTGAAATTGGGGTGTGACAGTTTGGTATCAGAGCTCGAGGTTTCACACCTCGAACTGTACGTCAATTAGGTGGGGAGAGTTGACTCGGTAAAGTCCCGTCGTACGTTGGGTACGCAGGTCGGGAACCGTGTGTAGACCCGTTGTGTTGCGAGTCCTGCTTGTGTTTGTGTGTTGCTGCGTGAAAATTTTTTTTAAGATGTCGCGACTCGACTCAGGGGCGCCCCTGTGGTCGAGCGTGACGGTGTTAACGTCAAGTGAGTAAAATGTAGTTCGGGGACGCCTGGACCGGGTTGTAACTACCTGATGTTAAGAAATAGGGTTTGTAATGAAAAGGAGAAAGTTTCTTGAATTGTTTGGCCCGGTGGGCGTGTTGTGGAGTTTTGGTTGGCCATGTGGGCATGCTTTGTTTATGTTGGCCCGGTGGGCGTGTTGTGGAGCTTTGGTTGGCCCTGTGGGCGTGTGTGTAAGTTGGTTGTCCCGGTGGGCGTGTGTGTGAGTTGGTTGGTCCGGTGGGTATGTTCGACTTTGGTTGGCCCGGTGGGTGGGTGTCTTTGTTGTTGTTGTTATGGTTGTTTGGCCGGGTTGGCTTGTGATTGAGGTTGAGTGACTCGTGTTTTGGTCGTTGCTTTGGTCGTTGTTTTGGTACTTGTGTTATATGGTTAGTGGTCGAGTGTCTGCGACGCACAAGCATGCGGGTCGCTAGGAGAAGGGTAGGATGCGAGTGTCCTAGGATCGACGTAACGGTGTGTTGGGTGCGAAATCATCACCGCTACGGGACGGGTCTTGGACCGACCCGATAGAAAACGTGGTTGGAGCCTCTATTTTGGCCCGGAATGGGGCACGGCCCATGTGGCGTGCCGGCCCGGTAGGTGGCACGGCCCATTTGGCGTGCCGGCCCGGTACGTGGCACGACACGACTTGGGTGCCGGCCCGGAAGGTGGTACGGCCCGGGTCAGTTGCCGGCCTGGTCCAGTAAGCCAGTTTCAATTGTTTTGTGGTTGTTTCGTTGTACGGTTAGGTTTGTCGTTGCGTGGCTTAGTGTGCGTGTGTGCGGCTTATTTGAGGGTTCGCTTACGTATTATTATAATTGAAATATTAATAGTGTGAGCAATGGTGTGTGCTCAGTTGAGAGCGTGATCCCCGTCTTGAGGTTTCCCTACGTGATCGGGTATTTGGGTGATTGAGGTTGTGAACAATAGTGATTACTGAATTGAGGACGTGTTTCCCGTGTCGAGGTTTATCTTACGTAAGCGAGTACTTGAGGTGTTGATGGTGTGAGCAGTGTGACGTTTGGCATCCGGTTTTAAGGTAGTGGTTTGCCCTGGTTAGATCGGTAAGTCTTTAGTGCGTTACTAGTATGCCACAATCGAACGGGTGTCCGTGGAGGTGAGCATAACGCTCATCCCCTTTACTACTTTTCCCGCAAGGGACGAGTAGCGAACACTGGTTTGGTTGCGGAAAGTTACAAGTAAATGCCTAGAGGACCGTGTGAGGGTTGCACTAGACCTTACCGGGGTGACTAATGGAGTGGGTGTTCGGTTTCCGATTTGGGCGTCAGTTTCATTGGATGCCGGGATATCACACTCGTTTGTTCGGTGAGTTGTGCTGAGATGTTGGGGTTGAGTTTAGAGCCGTTGAGTCCACCCCTGCGTCGGGACACGTCGGTTGGTTGTGGGGTGGTGTTGACTAGGGTCTGTCGTGCCTGCGGAGTTGGAGAAGCGAACCGATACAGGAGGTTCGAGAGAAGGCTCAAGAACCCTGATGCTGGATCGAGTCCTCACCCCGAGGATCGGATATGTTCGGAGTTGGTAGGCACGACGACGGTAGTGGAGCGAGGTCTTAGAGAGACTGAGAGGATCCGTGAGGATCGACAGCGCCTGAGCTTGTGCGTGTATCCGTGGGAAGGATACTTACGAAATGACAACCTTTAAACGTAATCTTGGGAGTGGATTGGCTGGCGAAGTGCCGAGCCAATACCGACTGTTACTGACGACGAGCTGCGAGAGTCGCAGCATTCGTGTCTGACAGTGCACGTGGGTAGCACTAAGAGGAGCGCGACATCAGGTGGCATGTCGAGTGGAGTGGGATGCGGAGAGCGGTCGCGGAGTTAGTATCGCGATGCCTCACTCGTCGGCAGGTGAGAGCCGAACAACAGCGTCCCGCTGGATTGTTGCAGCCACTGCGGGTTGCACAGTGGAAATGGGGGCACGTCACGATGGGTTTCGTGAGCGGTTAGCCGAGTTCGCCTACAAAAATAGCTTTCAGGCCAGTATCGTGATGGCACCGTTCGAAGCGTTGTATGGTAGGCCGAGTCGATCGCCCGTGTGCTGGGAAAAAGTGAGGAATAAGAGTTTATTGGGTCTAGAACTGGACCGAGAGACAGCCGAGTTGGTCGTGCCGAAGCATGAGCGGTTGAAGACCGCGCAGATTCAACAGGAGCTACGCTGACAGACGGCGCCGACCTCTCGAATCAGTAGTCGGGGGTCATGTATCCCTAGAGGTGAGTCCGAAAGGTGGACTAATGCGTTTCAACCGCGGCGGAGGCGGGATAGCCCCGTGGCGTATCGAGCCTTTCGAGGTCTTGAGTACGTTATTGAGCGGGCAGATGTCGAGGTAGCGGGTGATGTCTCGTATGAGGAGAAACTGGTTTGGGAGATGGATCCGCGGGAGCAGGTCCTGCGCGGAAGGGTTATCCGCTTAGAACTGGTGTTGTGGCAACACCACGAGGCCGAGTCGACTTGGGAACGCGAGGACGAGGTTCGCGCGAGGTACCCCGACTGGTTCGACTCCTGAAGTGCGTTGTTTTATATTTCGCGGACGAAATTCCTTTAAGGGGGTAGATTGTAATAACCACTCCCGGTCAACGCCAGTCAAATCTGCAAAAAACAGGAAAATTTAAAAAATTTCAACAGACACTTGATTGAACCTAAACTTGACCACGAGGGTCATACCGGGCTTAAGTTGACCCCGATATTGACCAAAGTGAGTTCCAGGGGACTCAGGGCAACTTTCTAATCAATTTGGGAAATGTTGACTTTTCATTGGAAAAGTCAACCGAGCGACGTTTTGGTCCATTCGAGGACCGTTTTGGGTCCAAAAAGCTTAGCCGTCGTCGCAGCGGTCTTAGTTGAGCCGTTACCTTGTGGCCCGCCAAGTTTCGTAATTTCTTGGAAAAAGTGACTGTTCGGGGCCCGAAACGTCCGAATTTCGCGAATCTGATCGGAAAATATCTAGAAGATATTTCCCAAAAAGGTGTGGGACCCACCTTTCCACTTGTCAAGCAAGTGGTGGTGTTAGGTGTGGGACAAGACAAGGAAGACTACTTTAGGTGTTAGTTTGATATTTTTTTAAATCAAAACAAAAGGGAAATAGATGACTTACACGTTCATTTTAAAAAGGAGAAGACAAAAATTGGTTTTTAGAGAGAGAAAGGGAGATAGAAGAAGGAGAGAAAAGAGAAGGAGGTGTTGGAAGTTTAGTGATTTCCCGTCAATCAAACCGTTGGATCGTCTCAAAGATAGAAGAATCGAGTTCACACCGTCATTCTCTACGGTGAGCACCTAACCGATTTTCGTTTTGTTAAGTTCGAATTTTAGGGTTTGAGTTTAAACGATTCAAATATGGTTGGGTTTTGGTTAGATTTGGTTTAAAGATGAATGGTTGAGGTTTGGGGTTCATTAGGAACGTTTTGGGGCAAAAAGGGAATTTTTCCATTGTGGCCGTGTGGGGCCCACATGCCCGGGTATCGGGTTTTCGTGTTCGGGTGGTTTAGGACGTTCTCCAAGTCGTTAATCCACACCCGGATCGAAATTTGGAATTAAATTGCGAAAGTTGTAATTATCGGGTTTAGAAACTTTAAACGCGAATTAAATCGCTTGGAAGTCGGAAATTGATTCCGTCGATTGCATTGGAACCCTTGAATTATTCTAAGACCGTAGAAACAAAAACGGGAATTTTCGGAGCCCCGGAAAGGGGTTTTCAAAACCCAGGCAGATTCGCCATGTCGGGCGAATCGGGCTTTTCCGGGTCCAATATCGACAATGTCGAGTAATTGGGGAGTTTGGGAGTGATCGACATTCTCGGGGTTACTTTTGGGCGTCAAGTGTATTAAAATTCAGCTTATGCCTGCAAGCTTAAAAGCGTTTAAAATTGTGTTCTTATTAGATCGTGCTGCAGACCGAGGGAAAGGAAAGCTAGGCGAGTGACTGCGATCACGCCGGAGCTTGTTGGTTAGCTTTTGGAGAACACGCACGAGGTAGGGAAAAGTAGCCGGATCTCGGCCCTGACTAGGGAAAGTTAACAGTAGAATTGCATGTGACACCGGGGTGTCGTGGGTTAAGTAGTTTTATTGAATATTAGAAAGGCATGATATGGGAACGTAGCGAATATTAGAAAAGCATGTGACACTTAGTAGTGTTGTAGGAGCAGAGAACTTATCGATGTTAGAATTACTGGAGGCATATGACCATGCCCGGAGGTTGATTGTGAAACTGTTGATATTAGAACTGTTGGAGGCATTGGTTATGCCGGAGGTTGTTGTGCTTTACTTTTGGTGTTTTGGGTGGCCATGAGTGCCCGTGGGGGTTGTTGAACCCGCGTCTTTACTTTTGGTGTTATGGGTGGCCATGAGTGCCCGTGGGGGTTGTTGAACCCATGTCTTTACTTTTAGTGTTTTGGGTGACCATGAGTGCCCGTGGGTGTTGTTGAACCCGTGTCTTTACTTTTGGTGTTTTGGGTGGCCATGAGTGTCCTGGGGTTGTTGAGCCCGTGAGTTATTGTTGGTGTGTTTTGGGTGGCCATGAGTGCCGTGGGGTTGTTGAGCCCGTGAGTTACTGTTGGTATGTTGTGGGTGGCCGTGAGTGCCGTGGGGTTGTTGAGCCCGTGAGTTACTATTGATGTGTTTTGGGTGGCCGTGAGTGCCGTGGGGTTGCTGAGCCTGTGAGTTACTGTTGGTGTGTTTTGGGTGGCCGTGAGTGTCGTGGGGTTGTTGAGCCCGTGAGTTACTGTTGGTGTGTCTTAGGAGGCCGTGAGTTCCCGTGGGGCTGTTGAGTCCGTGTTTTACTGTTGGTGTCTTGGGTGGCCATGAGTGTCTGTGAGTGTTGAACCTGTGTTGCTACTGGTTGTTGAACTTGTTTGTGATTGTGATTGTGGTTACCTGAGGTTGGGGGCCCGCTTCATGAAACGGGGGTCCACGAGCACACGCGTCTGCATGTTCAGACGGGGTAGGGGGCCTGCCCGACAAGAAAGGGGTCCTGGGCGCGCGTGTGTGGTTTGGGGTTGTGAGCATTCTTTGGCTAGCCTGACCGAGTTAGAGTCTCGGGAGGTTGCTAGCGTTCTTTGGCTGGCCTGACCGAGTTAGAGTCTCGGGAGGTTGCGAGCGTTCTTTGGCTGGCCTGACCGAGTTAGAGTCTCGGGAGGTTGCAAGCGTCCTTGGCTGGCCTGACCGAGTTCGAGTCTCGAGAGGTTACGAGCGCTCTTTGGCTGGCTTGACCGAGTTCGAGTCTCGGAAAGTTGCGAGCGTTCTTTGGCTAGCCTGACCGAGTTCGAGTCTCGGGAGGTTGTGAGCGTTTTTAGGCGATGAGAGGGCAGCTCCCCTTCCGACTAGCTATCGTAAAAGCAGCGCTGTATATATCGCCAACAGGTCGACCGCCTGGAGCCTGACAGGGATCGGCAAAGCGCGTGGGGCAGGCTCGAGCCCAGCCGGTTAGCAACCGGCACTGAGCAGCTGACATGAGTGCGATCCTTTGTGATCTTGTTTAATGAGCGATCCTTTGTGATCTTGGGTGTTGCGTGGTGGTTGGTCGTGTCTTTGGAGGAGGTCGTCGATCGTTGTGTCGGGTCTACCTTACGTGTCCGAGTGTTGAGTCGGCTGAGGAAAGTATCAGTGTGTGGGTGTTGGTCGGGTTTCTTGAGTTTGAGGATAGTGATCCCCGGGGTTGAGTTGGTTGTTGGTGTTACCGGCATTGTCTGCGAATTATGCCGTAGTCAGTCTGTTATCCGTGGTGGTGAGCGAACACTCACCCCTAGTTGCTTTTCCTGTAGGTACCGGTCGCAAGTTGGACTAGGTGAGCTTCTGAAGCTTGAAGAGCTTGGAGCGGGATTATGGGTTTATTTTTAGTCTAGCGACGGATACCATACTTCTGTCCACTTGTTGGGACGTATTTTAAGTTGTAAATTCTATTTGTTGAACAAATGGTGTTTTTAAAGTGATTTAATGTGAAAGGTTTCAAAATGTTTTATTGTTTTAAAATTTCACGTCCTTAGTTCGGTTTACTGAAATTGGGGCGTGACACTTAGATCATCGATTATCACTGTTCTTTTATATTCTTGCAAGAATAGGATGAATCGGTGACACTTATGGCTCTCCTTGGCTCGGTCCGTATTAGGCCAGGCTCTCCTGACATTGTTACTTGATCTCTGAGAGAAATTGGGTTTTCCTCAACTTCAGCTTATCTCTTATTATCTGAAAATGCTCCCACTCATGTACCTTGGACGAGCTTTCTCTAGATCAAGAATATTTCTCCAAAATATAGCTCTCTAATTTGGTTAATGGCTCACAATGTCATTCCTACCAAGTCTTTATTGGAGGAACGGGGTCTTTGCATCTCTTTGAAGAATATGCTTTTTTTTGTTCAAATGTGTTCAAAGACACTCCCCAATTATTTCTGCATTGTGATTATGCCTGGTTAGTTTGGTCCAAAGTCTTCCACTAGTGGTTTCTCCATTGGGTTAAGCCGGTGATTGTGTATCGATGATTTTTGCTTGGAAATGTTTTGGAAAGTCTAGATGACGTCATGGGTGAAGGTCGACTATCTCTGTTTTTGGCACATTTTTTTGCAAAGTAATGTTGTAGTTTTCCGGAATTCAATTGTTTGTGTGGACTCCGTCTTCTACAAAATACAGCTTCACTCTTTTAGCATGTGCAAGATGGCAGGAGATCTTCTTGTTGATGCTAGCTTCTATATATGGCTAGTTTCTCCCTTTCTTTGTATCCTTTCTTTTAGCTCTTCTCATAAGAATTAATTTTCCTTTGATTTTTCTTTTAGAGGCTATTTGAGGTTTTTTCACCTCGGCTTTATAATTTCCTTTATTCGAAAGCCTGTAAATGAAATCATCATTTATAAAACAAAAAACTCATGTGAAACTCACTAATGCTGAACAAGGAAATCTGTGGACCAAAGCCATTATAGAAGCATCACAGGAAGCTTATTCTACCTTATTACCAGTCATCCTGGCATCTTATACTTTTTTGGAGTGTGTGCTAGACATCAAGCAAATCCAAAGACCAGCCACTGATGCATGCATATTTTAGCATATAAAAGGGACACACTATATCGAGTTATATAGGCTTTTAGTCCCGTTTATATCATTTATGTAGGGTTAATATGAATAATTGTTTGTCTCTGTGTGTTCGGTAGTTCGAGTGAAAACCGACACATTTTGGGTGTTTCATGTAGGTGGATCGTCAAGAAAGTCGATTTTGTTCGCTCTGGAATATATGCATGACTGGTCTTGTCTTGTAGGTCTTGAAAAGAAAAAAATTGGCGTAAGAACGAGATCAAACAGAGTCCAAACGAAACCATAGGAGCAAGAAGCAAGTCAGAGCCTAACACGTTGCGCCGCCAAGCCCAATCGTCGCATAACCCTCATGTCAACACGTGTCGAACCCGACCCCTCACTTTGTGTGGCCCAATGTCCTATTGCAACGTGTCCCAGCAGCGCCAGCTCCTCCATCCACGTGGCCCTATCACAATTCGACACATGTCCCTCCCAATCTGATGGCCCCATTAGTCCATCCTCCCTCCGCGTGGCCTATTCCCCACCTAACACCTGTTGTCACGCCCCAATTTCAGCAAACCGAACTAGGGACGCAAATGTTTAAAAAGTTACAACACTTGAAGCCTGTTTTCATTAAATCACCTTAAAAGCCAGTTTAATTCCACAAAATAATAACATTTACATCTCAAAAATATTAGTCCCACACTTGGACAAAAACGAGGTACACGTTACTAGACTCAAAACACCCAGCAACCCGCTACAAGCTCTTCAAGCTTCAGAAGCTCACCTAGTTCAGACTGCGAACAATACCTGTAGGAAAAGCAGCTAGGGGTGAGCGTTCGCTCACCACCACAGATAACAGACTGACTATGGCATAAAAAGCAGACAAAGCCGGTGACACCAACAACGACTCAAAAGACACACACACGACCAACACCTTCCTCAACCGACTCAACACTCTTACACGTGATGTAGACCCCACACACACTATGATTGAGGACCTCCTCCAAAGACACGACTTACAACCATGCAATACCAAACAAGATCACAAAGGATCGCAAACCAGCTTCTCAGTAACCATCTCTATATCTCGCCCTTTCCGATCCCAGTCGGGCCAGGCGGTCGACCTGTCGTGCAACTTCTCCCGATCGCAGTCGGGAGGCTAACCCACAACCTCTCCGCTTCACCCGATCCCAGTCGGGTGGTTAGCCACACCCGCGCGTCCTTCCCCCGATCCCAGTCGGGGAGCTAGCCCACAACCTCTCTGCTTCTCCCAATCCCAGTCGGGAGGCTAGCTACACCACACAACCTCCGCCAGTATCAAGTAACCAATCACAATCACAAACAAGTTCAACAGACAGTAACGACACCGGTGACAACTCCACAGGCACTCAAGGCCAACAAGATACCAACAACCAAACACAGGTTCAACAACCCTACGGGCTCTCATGGCCACCCAAGACTCAGCAACAAATAACACGGGCTCTCAAGGCCACCCAAACTCGACAATAAATAACACGGGCTCTCAAGCCCACCCAACTCAACAATAAAATAACGCGGGTTCTCAAGGCCACCCAAACTCAACAATAAATAACACGGGCTCTCAAGGCCACCCATACTCAACAACAAATAACGCACAATAACCTCCGGCATAATCGATGCTTCCAACAGTCCTAAGATCACTAGTTTCACAAACAACCTTCGGGCATGGTCATATGCCTCCAGTAATTCAATTATCGCTAAGTTCTCTGCTCCTACGACACTACTAAGTGTCACATGCCTTTCCGATAATTACTAAGTTCCCGTAACATGCTTTTCTAATATTCGATAACCTATATAACCCATGAAACCCCGGTGTCACATGCAATTCTACAGTTAGCTTTTCCTAGTCAGGGCCGAGATCCGGCTACCTTTCCCTACCTCGACTTAAGAACAACCGCTACGCCTCCTAGCTGCTGACGTCCTGGCTCGCTACCTCTGGTCTCCTCTTCGATCGAAGCCGGACTCTAAATTTAACACGAAGCCACAAATTAATAACGGTTCCGCCGTTAAATTAAAGGTTACGATTAGTCCAGTTTAAATCCGATAGTTGTCTTTTACACTCGAGCGGGCTAAAAGCGGAATTGACGACGAAACGTGTTCGAGTACTCGAGCCCTAGCACGGAACCCGGTGCACTTTTCCCGAGGCACGGGTTTGTGGCTCGGACCTCGAGGCGTTCGATTCAACGTTCCACTTTTTGTCCCGGTCCGATTAACAGTCCAAAATAAACGTTTCCAGTTTCCAAAACAATTTGCAGGTTCGAGCCAAGGTCCAAAAATCATACCTTTTAATTAAACTCTGATTTTTCCCGTTTTAAAACAATTTCTTTTACTCATTTAAACAGATCCGAGTCGTTTTTAATCACTTTCCCTTTTTAACCGATCTTTTCCATTAGTTTTCTGCTTCAACAAAGTTGTGCCCAACTTGTCCAGATCCAAGTAGAAACACAGAGTAATACTGATCATATTCAAGGCAAATACGGGACAAAAATAAAATGGGAAGACGTTAAGGAAAAGAAACCGGCCACCGGCGAAGACATCGCCGGCGACCAAACTCCGTGGGTGAGATTTCTCACCGTAGGAAAAGGGAACGGTGGAAGGACGGCGAAAAATCGCCTCAGATTCGGACGGGTCAACAGATCTGGCGAGCGCCGGTGAGTTCACGGCGACGGCGGGGGTGCATCTGAACGGAGAAGAAGGACGGGCGAGAGACGGATTTGCTCTTGGGGCTTCTTCTGAACGGAGAAGAAGGACGGGCGAGAGACTGCATTCCGGGGGTGTGTCCGGAATGCAGTCTTTGCGACGTCCCCCTCACGGACTCGCAACCGATAATAACCGGACCGCAGATCGATCTTCGAGAAGTAGGTCGCCCCCCTTAACTGGTCGAACAAATCATCGATCCTCGGCATCGGGTATCGGTTCTTCACCGTAACCCGGTTCAGCTTCCGGTAATCTATACACATCCGTAGCTCTCCACTCTTCTTCTTCACGAAGAGTGCTGGTGCTCCCCACGGCGATGCACTCGGACGGATAAACCCCTTCTGTTGAAGCTCCTCTAGCTGACGCTTCAGCTCAGTCAACTCTACCGGCGCAAACCTGTAAGGCGCCATCGATATCGCTGCCGTTCCCGGCACCAGGTCAATCCCGAACTCCACCTCACGAACCGGTGGCAACCCGCTAAACTCCTCAGGAAAGATGTCGGGGAACTCGCATACCACTCGCGGTAACTCTCGGCTTTGCACAGCCGATACTTCCTCCCTTACGGACAACGCCGACAGGAGGACCCCGCTCTTACTACCCAGAACACACGTCACCTTCGTACCTCCCACTGACACTATCACTCGTCGTCCGTAGCAATCGATATTGGCTCGGTACCTCGACAGCCAATCCATACCCAAGATCACATCAAAGGTCGTCATTCCCAGCACGAGAAGATCACCAAGGCAAGGACAGTCTACGACTCTAATCTCGGAGGCACGACATACTCTAGTCAACGATGCACCACCCCCAACTGGGGTGTCCAGGCATAGGAGTCGACTCAACGGCTCTAAGCTCAACCCAAACCTCTCGGCACAACCCGACGAAATAAAAGAGTGCGACGCCCCGGTATCAAACAAGAATAAAGCCCATAAATGATACAATAAACACGTACCCTGGATGGTCTCGCGGTACGTGCTAGGTCCTGGGGCTCTAGAGTCGGTGACTGCATACACTCTCCCCTGCGAGGCCTGTTGCCTCTGACCCGGCGCACTGGCCGCTAAATACCCGTGACTCTACTGCTGTCTTGAAATCGGTGCGCTCGTAGAAGGCTGTGACGGTCTGGACTGCTGACCCTGACGAGGACGACCCTTGGGCGACTGTACTGTCCGTGACTGCTGCGGTCGCTGCGCTGACGTTGCCCTCGACGGCTCACGGCACCATGCAATGGTGTGCCCAACCCGGCCGCATCGAAAACAGCAGATCTCGTCGGCTCTCGACTCCGTGCCCTGGCTGGTCCGGCTGGTCGCTGGCAGCGCCGTAGGCCCTCCTTCCATCGGGCACTCGCGACAGAAGTGGCCTCGCTGCCCGCAGGTAAAGCACGTCGGTGCCCTCTCCGACGCGACTGGCCCAACTGCTGCCACTGACCCCCGCTGTCTCGCTCCACCCTGATGAGTCGGTGGTCGGAAGAACCCCGTGGTCCTTTGTTTCCGCGAGTCTCGTGAGTCGGACGGCCCTGCAAAGCTGATCGACCGCTGTCGGACATCACGGGCCCTGGCTGCATCCCGGACGCCCTGCTCCACTGTAGTCGCGGTGTCCACTAAATCGGTATACTTCCGCAGCCTCAAAGCGAGAACCAGGTTCCGAATTCCCAGCCTCAGTCCTCCCTGGAACCGCAGGAAACGGTTCTTCTCGGTCATTACCATCTCCGGCGCGAATCTGGCCAAGGCTGTGAACCTGGCCTCGTACTCTGCTACCGTCATCCCCTCCTGCTCCAGGTCTAGGAACTGCCGATGTCGCTCCAACCGAGCCGACTCGGGAAAATACTGTTCTAGAAAAACTGTTTGGAAGATGCTGTAGTCATAACCGACCATGTCCTTCACACGCCCCCAACAGTGGTTGGGGCTGTCTCTCAGCTGATGGGCCGCGAAGGACACTCTGCGACGGCCGTCCTCGACACACGATGTATCCAGGTCTCGCGTGACCTGCTCTAGCCACCTCTCGGCTAGGTCGGGGTTCGGCTCCCCGACAAAAGTAGGTATCCCGAGCTTCAGGAAGTCTAGTAGTGCTCGGGATGTATGATCCTCTGTCTGACCGGGTCTCACTAGGACCGCGGCTGCCTCAGGTGCTGGTGAAGCCGACTCTTGGTTGGCGATGACCGCCACCAAAATCTGGACTGTCCTGGTCAGCTCATCCAGGGCAGTCATGACGGGAGGGTCTGCGACGGGCGGAACACCAGGTGTGCCTGCAGACGGCCCCGCGTCGCTTCTCCTGTCTTCTCCGACAGGAGTGCCCTGCGCTTCCGCGTACTCGGCGGGCTCAACGGTTGGCACCCGTCCCGGTGTCCCCGCTGACCTTCCCCGCCGGCCCCGCGTGGGCGCCCGACCCCGTGCTCCCGCTGCGCGTCCACGTCTACCGCGAGCCATAGTCAGTATCCTCTGCACGGATACACGCAAACGTTCAGTTTGCGAACTCAAACAAACACAGCAAGTTCAAATACGCTAATGTTAGCACGGTCTAAATTTACTCTAGCGTGTATATCACTAATACGTCACGCCGCTCACGCTATTAATACCTTAAATATTAGTATTAGTAAAAGAAACCTCAAAGAGACCGCACTAACGTGCACCAAAACACGCAACGACAACCCAACCACACAGCAAAACAACAACAACAACCAAATCGACAACTCAAGACCGACCTCAAACACAAGCCAACACGGCCGAGTAACAACAATACACGCCCACTGGGCCAACCAAAGTCACACACGCCCACCGGGCCATCCAAACCCAAAACACGCCCATAGGGCCAACCAATTTTTAAAACTTTTTGCACTCCATTAAAAATCTCATTTCTTGACATCAGGTAGTTACAACCCCGTCCAGGCGTCCCCGAACTACGTTGTATCCACTTGATATCAACACCGTCACGCTCGACCACAAGAGCGCTCCTGAGTCGAGTCGCGACAGTTTAAAAACGTTTCACGCAGCAACACACAAACACTGTGCCAGTAACCCCGTACTGCACAAGCACAAAACAAAACAGGACTCAAATCCTAACGGGTCTACACACGAGTTCTGACTTGCGTACCCAATGCACGACGGGACTTTACTGACTCGACTCTCCCACCTAATTGACGTGTAGTCCGAGGTGTGAAACCTCGAGCTCTGATACCAAGCTGTCACCCCCCAATTTCAGCGAACCGAACTAGGGACGCGAACGTTTGAAAAGTTACAACACTTGAAGCCTGTTTTCATTAAATCACCTTAAAAGCCAGTTTAATTCCACAAAATAATAACATTTACATCTCAAAAATATTATTCCCACACTTGGACAAAAACGAGGTACACGTCACTAGACTCAAAACACCCAGCAACCCGCTTCAAGCTCTTCAAGCTTCAGAAGCTCACCTAGTCCGGACTGCGAACGGTACCTGTAGGAAAAACAGCTAGGGGTGAGAGTTCGCTCACCACCACAGATAACAGACTGACTATGGCATAAAAAGCAGACAAAGCCGGTGACACCAACAACGACTCAAAAGACACACACACGACCAACACCTTCCTCAACCGACTCAACACTCGGACACGTGATGTAAACCCCACACACACTACGATTGACGACCTCCTCCAAAGACACGACTGACAACCATGCAATACCAAACAAGATCACAAAGGATCGCAAACCAGCTGCTCAGTAACCATCTCTGTATCTCACCCTTTCCGATCACAGTCGGGCCAGGCGGTCGACCTGTCGCGCAACTTCTCCCGATCCCAATCGGGAAGCTAACCCACAACCTCTCTGCTTCACCCGATCCCAGTCGGGTGGTTAGCCACACCCGCGCGTCCTTCCCCCGATCCCAGTCGGGGAGCTAGCCCACAACCTCTCCGCTTCTCCCGATCCCAGTCGGGAGGCTAGCTACACCACACAACCTCCGCCAGTATCAAGTAACCAATCACAATCACAAACAAGTTCAACAGACAGTAACGACACCGATGACAACTCCACAGGCACTCAAGGCCAACAAGACACCAACAACCAAACACAGGTTCAACAACCCTACGGGCCCTCATGGCCACCCAAAACACTGAAACGATAACACGGGCTCTCATGGCCACCCAAGACTCAGCAACAAATAACACGGGCTCTCAAGGCCACCCAAACTCGACAATAAATAACACGGGCTCTCAAGGCCACCCAACTGAACAATAAAATAACACGGGCTCTCAAGGCCACCCAAACTCAACAATAAATAACACGGGCTCTCAAGGCCACCCAGACTTAACAACAAATAACGCACAACAACCTCCGGCATAATCGATGCCTCCAACAGTCCTAAGATCACTAGTTTCACAAACAACCTCCGGGCATGGTCATATGCCTCCAGTAATTCAATTATCGCTAAGTTCTCTGCTCCTACGACACTACTAAGTGTCACATGCCTTTCCGATAATTACTAAGTTCCCGTAACATTCTTTTCTAATATTCGATAACCTAAATAACCCCCGACACCCCGGTGTCACATGCAATTCTACAGTTAACTTTCCCTAATCAGGGCCGAGATCCGGCTACTTTTCCCTACCTCGACTTAAGAACAACCGCTACGCCCTGGCTCGCTACCTCCGGTCTCCTCTTCGATCGAAGCCGGACTCTAAATTTAACACGAAGCCACAAATTAATAACGGTTCCGCCGTTAAATTAAAGGTTACGATTAATCCAGTTTAAATCCGACAGTTGTCTTTTACACTCCAGCGGGCTAAAAGCGGAATTGACGACGAAACGTGTTCGAGTACTCGAGCCCTAGCACGGAACCCGGTGCACTTTTCCCGAGGCACGGGTTTCGTGGCTCGGACCTCTAGGTGTTCGATTCAACGTTCCACTTTTTGTCCCGGTCCGATTAACAGTCCAAAATAAACGTTTCCAGTTTCCAAAACAATTTGCAGGTTCGATCCAAGGTCCAAAAATCATACCTTTTAATTAAACTCTGATTTTTCCCGTTTTAAAACAATTTCTTTTTCTCATTTAAACTGATCCGAGTCGTTTTTAATCACTTTCCCTTTTTAACCGTTCTTTTTCATTAGTTTTCTGCTTCAACAAAGCTGTGCCCAACTTGTCCAGATCCAAGTAGAAACACAGAGTAATACTGATCAGATTCAAGGCAAATACGGGACAGAAATAAAACGGGAAGACGTTAAGGAAAAGAAACCGGCCACCGGCGAAGACATCGCCGGCGACCAAACTCCGTGGGTGAGATTTCTCACCGTAGGAAAAGGGAACGGTGGAAGGACGGCGGAGCACGGCAAAAAATCTCCTCAGATCCGGACGGGTCAACAGATCTGGCGAGTGCCGGTGAGTTCACGGCGACGGCGGGGGTGCGTCTGAACGGAGAAGAAGGACGGGCGAGAGACGGATTTGCTCTTGGGGCTTCTTCCGACCGGAAAAGGGAGACCGACCTGGACGGAGAGAGGCACGGGCTCAGTACCGTGGCCGGCGAGCTCGAGAGGAACCGCGAGACCGTGAGGAAGGGGGGAAGATAACGGCGGCGGCGGACGGTTTTGGACGGAGAAGGAGAAGAGACTGGTCGGAGAGGGTGGGGAGGATGGGAACGAGGGTGGTGAGGGAGGTGGCGGCCGGAAACGAGATGAACCAGAGAGGGAGGGGACGGTTTCTGAGAGAGAGAAACGGATCGGGAGGGTTCGAGAGGAGAGGAGGGGTCTGGCTGCGCGTTGTTTTGACGTTGAAACCCTAGGGTTTCAGCTTACAAGAGAAACGGGTTTGGGCCGAGCCTCTCGGGCCTCAGACGAAAAACAGGCTCAAGGCCCAAATGTGGCTGGCTGAGTCTGGCCTGGCCTGCCAAGTTTTCATTTTTTTTTACCACTTGTTTCAAAAACCTACCCTAAGGTTTTCAGGTTGCAATTTAATACCCTTTTGAAAGCGAAGCGGGTTTTACACCTGTCCTAGCCACTCCTCCTCTCCCCGCGCAGCACCTGGCCTTCTCCGGTTGGCTTGGCCTTAGGACAGCATGTTTGTTCAGTCCCAATATATTTGTTCAGTAGTAGTTTTGAAGGGGCTCTCCTTCATTTTTTACAAAACAAGTGAGGAACACGAACGAGAAGCATTGTCCTATACAATTTTATTTTATTTTTTGATAGAATGGAGAGAGTTATTTATATTACATTGGGTTGTTGAAGATCAATTTTTGTGGTAAGAGAACCATTTGAGATTTATTTGGGTGTTGATTTTTGGAGAGAAGCTCCAATTTTTGGCTGCACAAGAGATTTCATTTTTTTGGATTTTCAAGAGCATCAAGGGAGAGATTGGAGGAGAGGAAGAAAAAGCCTTGGACGATTTATTCGGTGAATGTATCTTACTCTCCATCTTGAATATGAGTTTAATTGTTTTCTTTTTCTCATCCTTGCATTTTCTCACCATGAACACCTAAGCCCCCAATTTCTATGGCAATGGGGGATTAGAGTAGGGATTTCTATAAGTTGGATGCTTCGATTGTGGTGATGGTTGATTTGTACTACTTTCTATGCTTTATTTGTGCGTGATGTGTTTTCTCCCATGTAGGCCTGGTAATTGATTTGAATTAGAATCTAACACTTGAAAAGGAAGGATTCTAATTAGTCTGAAATCAATCATAGGTTGGATTTAAATCATACCTAAAACTAGCGAGAATAATACAATTGCAATCACCATAGACTTGTTTTGTCAAAAGCTAGAAGTTATCGTAAAGCGTAATGCTTTGGGTCTTCCTACATCGAGAGTCAAAAGAACTTGGTGGTTAGATTCCATCAGGGTCATAACCATTCGAAAGAAGTTAGGACTAGAGTTGAGATAACTCGTTGCTTCTAAAATAAGTCGATATCACAACAATCGAACGTATTCAATATTATTAAATGAACTCTATGAACCCATGCCCTTTATTTCTCATCACTTGATTCAAGATCAGGAAACTCTCTGCTAAATTCTATATTTTCTTTATTTGATTTTATTTCGTTGTTTTCTCATTTTCAAAACTAAAACTTGGATTTTTACCGAAACAACTTAGCTATGAACTTTAGATAGCAAGTGTTTGCCTTCTGATCTCGTGGGCTCGATATTCTGGAATTTATTTCTGGATACCACTTGGCGACCGGTGAACTTGTTGTGTCCCGTTTATTGCGATTTAACCCGCATGACACCAAGTTTTATGGAGCCATTTCCGGGTAGAAATTAGGCAACCTTTGCTATATAGTTTGTGTTACGTCTGTTTCATTTATTTTTGTGTATATTTTTCTAGTTAGTTCTTTGCATCGTAGATTTTATGGAGAATTTATTCTCTAATAAGGAGTATTGTGATATATGTGGTCCTAATGATCATTTGTTTTACAATTGTGAGGTTCTTATGCATTCAAGTGCCTACAGTCAAAATTGGGGGACGCTTCCACTTTTGATCAAGGTTATTATGATGAACCACAATTTCTTAATGACAAGGAGTTGTCACTTCCACTTCGTGCAATTAATCAATAAGACAAACTTTAATGATTAAGCAGTGACATTCAGGATGATCATTCTGATCACTTATTTTGTACAACAGAGCAAGAAACTCGTGATTGAACCATGAGTTTAAAGGTAAGTGCGGAATGTGAGGTATCAATTTCTTATCCCTCTTCTATTATGCCAATTCCATCTTCATGTTGATGCATTGAATTCTATAGATGTAAATAATGAGAGTATAATTGTAGAAAATAATTCACAAACTCTTGTTGAGCCAAATCTTATCATAGTATCCATAGAGTTGGCTTACAGGTCAATTATATATCCAAGGGGTATTATGAAAGATGCTCTCAAGAGAGTGGTTGTGTTTGAATCTCCCATAAATTTTATTTTACTAGACATCGAGCATGATGTCGAAATTCCACTTAGTGTGGGAGATTCATTTTTAGATTCTAGCAAATCAATTCTTATTGTTTAACCTATACCGTTGATTTATCAAGTTAATGTTGAGCATAAAGTTTTTTTATTCATTTTCTAGTTCGCATTCCCCGTTTGTGAGATATTATTCTATTTCGGTAGATGCTATTGACTCTTTCGGGCATATGTACTTTCCAATTCGTGGGATTCATATCCCTCCCAAGTTATGCCAACATGAGTTTGATCATAATTTTTCTTTTAAGGCGAGCTTGATGAGATTATCATTGAGTTTGGAGTTCCCACAAAACTCAAGGAAGAGGTTCGTTTCCTACATTGTGTTCCTTCTCCCGCCTTCACATATACATTTGAAGAGGAGGACGCAATGAAAGTATGAGATTCTTGGGAGGCCTCCTGATTGAGCCTCCTACTCAACGAGCTAATGACGTTAAACAAATGCGAAAGTTTGGAGGCACCCCAACAATGGATGGAGAGTAAGAACAGTTTAGTCACATTCCATGGCGATGAGCTTCTTATAAGTTCTCACAAGTGAGGAGCTTTCCATCCATCCATGCACGTCAAGACTCCCACGACAACTTATAAGTCTAGTAGCGGTTCTTCGAGTGGCGGTATCTTTTCCCTTCCTATTCTATATTGTTTACTGCTATTATATCTCATATATGCTATCTGGTGGGTGCTGAGCGCCCGAATTGATATGCTGATAGAATATGCATATAGGATTTCTTGACTTGTATATTGGCTAACTCTGAGTGTAGGGTATTTATTGTTATCATCTATCGGGTGCATCTGTAAATATGTGTTTAGAGTCACATTGGGGACAATACTTAGGTTTAAAGTATGGGGTGGGATGCTTTGCATTTCTATGTTTGCATTCTGTGCTGCACTTCATGCATTTTTGGTGGAATTTTTTATATGAGTCTTTATTTTGTGTGTAAACCTTGGATGTTCAATTTAGGTCAACATGAGTGAGCCAGGAATTGATCTTTTATCATTGAGGATTTCTGAAGAATTCTTGGACGATTTGCTGTTGGTAGAATTAATGAGATATATTTTGTGTTAGTGCTATATTTCTTATCGGGTGCAAGTTGATGTTGTGATGCTAGATGACTTTGAAACGAAAATGCGGTCACACCAAATGTTATGTGTGGTTAGGTTTCAATTATTTTTATTGTTGCCGCCCGAATTATATCTTGATTTCTGCCTATAATGGGCCTAGTTAAGAGATAGCAGTCTTATTTCACTTGTTGCATGTACAGGAGGTTGAGGTCACATGCTTGTTGTCTTGGGATTGAACTATGTTTTTTGGTAGATTAAAAATCTAGTCGATTTCAAGTGGTTAGTCCTATTGTGCGTTTGTGGTACCAATTTTTCAAAATCACACACACTGTGCACGGGGAAATTAGTATAGGTCCGGGGAAAGAGGATCTAATAAAATCTGTGTATTAGTAAAGGATTTAGGGGCTGGGGAGGATCGCACTACAGAGTGAGACCCTCATGTCCTGATTTAATCATAGCGCAATAAAAGGTGAACCCCCAAAATATTTTAATGATCCAAAGTTTCTACACGTAACGAAAAAACAAGCAAAACTTTGATCTACCACTTCACTCGTAAAGGTACTATATGAGTTTACTGTTCATATTGTCACGCCCCAATTTCAATAAACCGAACTCAGGACGTGAACCTTTAAAAACAATAAAACATTTTGAAACCTTTTACACTAAATCACTTTAAAATCACCATTTGTTCAACAAAATAATATTTACAACTTAAAATACGTCCCAACAAGTGGACAAAAGTATGGTATCCGTCGCTAGACTCAAAACAAACCCAGAATCCCGCTCCTAGCTCTTCAAGATTCAGAAGCTCACCTAGTCCAACCTGCGACTGGTACCTGTAGGAAAAGCAGCTAGGGGTGAGCGTTCGCTCACCACCACGGATAACAGACTGACTACGGCATACTTAGCAGACAATGTCGGTAACACCAACAACCAACTCAACACCGGGGATCACTATCCCCAAACTCAAGTAACTCAACTGACACACAACCCTTTACTTCCTCAACAGACTCAACACTCGGACTCGTAATGTAGACCCGACACAACGATCACGACCTCTTCCAAGGACTCAAAAGACCACCACGCAACACCCAAGATCACAAAGGATCGCACACCAAACAAGATCACAAAGGATCGCATACCAGCTCCTCAGTAACCTCCCTCAATCACGCGAACACGGATCAGGCTAGCCAAAGAATGCTCACAACCTGCCGAGACTCGAACACGGATCAGGCTAGCCAAAGAATACTCACACCTGCCGAGACTCGAACTTGGTCAGGCCAGCCAAAGAATGCTCGCAACCTACCGGGATTCGCAATCACAATCACAAGCAAAGTTCAACAACCAGCAACGACACAAGTTCAACACTCCACAGGCACTCATGGCCACCCAAGACACCAAGAGTAAAACACGGACTCAACAACCCCACGGGCACTCACGGCCTCCCAAGACACACCAACAGTAACTCACGGGCTCAACAACCCCACGGGCACTCACGGCCTCCCAAGACACACCAACAGTAACTCACGGGCTCAACAACCCCATAGGCACTCACGGCCTCCCAAGACACACCAACAGTAACTCACGGGCTCAACAACCACACGACACTCATGGCCACCCAAAACACACCAACAGCAACTCACGGGCTCAACAACCCCACGGGCACTCACGGCCTCCCAAGACACACCAACAGTAGAGACACGGGTTCAACAACCCCACGGGCACTCACGACCACCCAAGACACACCAACAGTAAAGACACGGGTTCAACAACCCCACAGGCACTCATGGCCACTGTCACGCCCCAATTTCAGTAAACCGAACTCGGGACGCGAACGTTTTAAAAACAATAAAACGATGAAACCTGTTTTGGATAAACACTTTAAAAGTACCATTTGTTCAACAAAATAATGATTTTCAGTTTATTCCGGCAAGTTGTTAAGTGCCTTGAATTTGTGTTCTTTTAGATCGTGCCACGGACCGAGGCAAGGGAAAGCTGGGTGAGTGACTGAGATCATCACCGGAGCTCGTGGTTGGCTTTTGGGAGAACACGCACGAGGTAGGGAAAAGTAGCCGGATCTCGGCCCTGACTAGGGAAAGTTAATAGTAGAATTGCATGTGACACCGGCGTGTCGTGGGTTGATTAGGTTTATTTAAATATTAGAAAAGCATGATACGGGAGCGTAGCAAATATGAGAAAAGTATGTGACACTTAGTAGTGTCGTAGGAGCAGAGAACTTAGCATTAATTGTTTTACTGGAGGCATATGACCATGCCCGGAGGTTGTTTGTGAACTTATCGATATTAGGAGTACTGGAGGCATATGACCATGCCCGGAGGTTGATTGTGAAATTGTTGATATTAGGACTGTTGGAGGCTTGGGTTAAGCCGAAAGCTGATTGTTTATTTTGGCGTCTTGGGTGGCCTTGAGAGCCCGTGTATTATTATTGTTGAGTCTTGGGTGGTCATGAGAGCCCGTGTTATTATTCGTGTTTGGGTGGCCATGAGAGCCTGTACTTTACTGTTGGTGTTTTAGCTGGCTTACGAGTTAGAGTCTCGGTGTTTTATTGTTGAGTTTTGGGTGGCCTTGAGAGCCCCTGTACTAAGGTTGGTGTCTTTGGCTGGCCTGACCGAGTTAGAGTCTCGGGGGGTTGTAAGCTTTCTTTAGCTGGCTTACGAGTTAGAGTCTCGGTAAGTTGCAAGCGTGTTTTATGGTTGGTGTCTAGGGAGGCCGTGAGTGCCTGTGGGGCTGTTGAGTCAGTGTCTTACTGTCGGTGTGCCTTGGAAGGCCGTGAGTGCCTGTGGGGCTGTTGAGTCCGAGTTTTACTGTTGGTGTCTTGGTGGCCATGAGTGCCTGTGAGTGTTGAACCTTTGTTGTTACTGGTTGTTGAACTTGCTTATGATTGTGATTGTGTTTGTGATTGTGATTGTGATTGTGATTGTGATTGTGGTTACCTGAGGTTGGGGGGCCGCTTCATGAAACGGGGGTCCACGATTACACGCGTCTGCATGTTCAGAAGGGGTAGGGGGCCCTGGCCGCGCGTGTGTGGTTTGGTTTTGTGAGCATACTTTGGCTGGCTTACGGGTTAGAGTCCCGGTAAGTTGCACGCATTCTTTGGCTGGCTTACGAGTTAGAGTCTCGGTAAGTGCAACCATTTTCCGGCTGGCTTACGAGTTAGAGTCTCGGTAAGTTGCAGCATTCTTGGGTTGGCCTGACCGGGTTAAAGTCCCGGGAGGGCGTGAGCATTCTTGGCAGCTGGTTTGCGATCCTTTGTGATCTTGTTTAGTGTGCGATCCTTTGTGATCTTGTTTGGTGTGCGATCCTTCGTGATCTTGTTTGGGGTGTGATCCCTTGTGATGCTGTTTGGTGTTGTGTAACTTTCTTTTGAGTCCTTGGAAGAGGTCGTCAATGGTTGTGTCGGGTCTACTTTACGTGTCAGGGTGTCGAGTTGGTCAGGGAAGGCAACAGTGGGTGTATGTTCAGTCAGAGTACTTGGGTTGGGGATGGTGTTCCCCGGTGTTGAGTTGTTGTTGGTGTTACCTGCTTTGTCTGCTAATTATGCCGTAGTCGGCCACCCAAGACACCAACAGTAAAACACGGGCTCTCATGGCCACCCAAGACACAACAGTAAAACACGGGCTTTCATGGCCACCCAAGACAAAACAGTAAAACACGGGCTCTCATGGCCACCCAAGACACAACAGTAAAATACGGGCTCTCATGGCCACCCAAGACACAAAATACACAATCAACCTCCGGCATAACCAATGCCTCCAACAGTCCTAATATCAACAGTTTCACAATCAACCTCCGGGCGTGGTCATATGCCTCCAGTACTCCTAATATTGATAAGTTCTCTGCTCCTACGACACTACTAAGTGTCACATGATTTTCTAATATTCGCTACGTTCCCGTATCATGCCTTTCTAATATTCGATAAACCTACTTAACCCACGACACCCCGGTGTCACATGCAATTCTACTGTTAACTTTCCCTAGTCAGGGCCGAGATCCGGCTACTTTTCCCTACCTCGTGCGTGTTCTCCAAAAGCCAACCAACAAGCTCCGGCGTGATCTCAGTCACTCGCCTAGCTTTCCTTTCCCTCGGTCTGCAGCACGATCTAATAAGAACACGATTTTAAAATACTTATAAGCTCGCAGACATAAACTGGAAATCAGTAAACTCGACGCCCAAAAGTAACCCCGACAATGTCGATCACTCCCAAACTTCCCAATTACTAGACATTGTCGATAAAGGACCCGTAAAGGCCCGATTCGCCCGACATGGCGAATCTTCCTGGGTTTTGTAAATACCCTTCCAGGGCTCCAAAAATTCCCATTTTCGTTTCTACAGTCTTAGAATAATTCAAGGGTTCCTATGCACTCGACGGAATCGAATTCCGACTTCCGAGTCAATTAAATTTCGTTTAAAGTTTCTAAACCCGATAAATACAACTTTTCCAATTTAATTCCAAATTTCGATTCAGTTATGGATAAATGATCCGGGGAACGTTCTAAACCACCCGAACACTAAACCCGAGCACCCGAGCACGTGGGCCCCACCCGGACCACCTTGGTCGTGGGTCCTAGGGCTCAAATTGGGGCCCGACCACCATGGTGGTGGCTGGTCCCAGCTTCGGCCAGCCACCCCATGGCCGGCCGGCCACCACCCACGGTGGCCGGAGCTCCTCTCGAGCTTCCGGTCACGGGAAAATGTCAAATTTCACTTCCAACCATCTCCAAAACGTCTCCAACACTTCCCCAACCTCAATACAACCCTAAACTAATAGTTTTACACAAACACTAACTTTCAAAATTAAACAAATCGACGATCGGTTTAGTGATTACCGTAGAGGAAGACGAGGGGAGTGTGAATCTCCAAGCTTTGAGACAATCCAAGGGTGGAAGACGTGAATAGTGGACACCCCAAAACCCTAGCTCTCTTCTCCTCTCTTCTTCTCGTTCTCCTTCTCTCTCTAAAACTATCTCTCCTCTTTTCCCTTTTTTTTGATATATGGCTGGCCACCTATAAGGCACCACCACTCATTTCCCCCCCAAAACTAACACCACCACTTGTTGGACAAGTGGCAAGGTGGGTCCCACCCCTTTTATAAAATATCCACTACATATATTCCAATCAGATTCGCGAAAATCGGACGTTTCGGGCCCCGAACGGGCACTTTTCCCAAGAAATTACGAAACTTGACGGGCTACAAGGAAACGGCTCAACTAAGACCGCTGCGACGACGGCTAAGCTTTTTGGATCCAAAACGGTCCTCGAATGGACCAAAACGTCGCTCGGTTGACTTTTCCAGCAAAAAGTCAACATTTCCCAAATTGATCAGAAAGTTGCCCTGAGTCCCCCGGAACTCACTTTGGTCGATAGCGGGGTCAACTTACGTCCGGTATGACCCTCGGGGTCAACTTTGGGTTCATTTAAGTGTCTGTCGAAATTTTTTAAATTTCCTGTTTTTCGCAGGTTTGACTGGCGTTGACCGGGAGTGGTTATTACACATATAGTCCCGAGTCAACGTAAGTGCATGACAACATCCTCTCATGAGATTAATGAATGAGATTACGCTATTCTCTTGATTAGTATTGTGGTATGTAGAACCGAGAGAGCAAATGGCTAAATGATAGTTGTTAGACTTGAAGTCTTTCTAGTATTACACTTCATCTTGTAGACCACTGCACATACACTCATAATCCACATGTAAAAATTGGTTGGTAAAAAGTAGAAAATAATGATGAGAGATCTTATTCCTTATGCCATTAACTTGACACTCCGAGAATTAACTCTCAGAATGGCACGGAAAGCGTACCGGTCGTCAAATAGTATTCGGGGTTTAGTCCGAGATATTATACCCAAGGGAGCAATTAAGAAAACACTTTAATTAATTAATTCGTTCGTCAAGCTATTCCTATACCGATGGTTGGTTTTGTTTCATAAATATTGATTTAATGCAATTATGAAATAATGTAAATGATATGAGAATGCATGAACACAATATCAAAAGCAGATTTAAAATCAGAGATGTGAAGCGATCTAGGACATTGACGGGGTTTTGTATGAAGAATAAATTATCGGGATTCGGTCTATACTTGCAACTAGTACTATTCTAAAGGCAACGGGAATTCTCTATCACCAGTCCTAACCATATCTTGATCGCGTTAAGACCTTATCGTACTCTGACCACCTAATTATCTATAATCTAGGTGTAGAAAGGTACCAAGCATTAAGATTTACGAATTCCTCTAATTTTCGGGTTTTAATCCTATAGTTATTGCACTCGTGTCAGTGTAACCTATTCTAGTCTAGATAGAAACCCGAGTTATATAATTTCCTTTTCTTCATAATAACCTCATTTTTCAATTGTTGGTTAATAGAATTCCTATATCTATCACGTGATCAAGGCGACAAAGCATTACGCACGAAATTATATAAACGATAGCATAAATACAAGTTTAACAAGAGTAAAGCCGAAAACCATTCATTTACGTCATCATATCGCTCCCTTATGTCCTAGATCAAAATGTATTTAGTTCATGAAAGCGGAATAAGAACACAAAATGCAGTAGAATGTAATCATAAACATCATAATTAACGAAAGCGATATAATTACCCGATATAAATCACAACGATGAAGTACTTCGATTACAACTCTCCAAAACTCCAAACCTTGAATCCTAGCTCTCAAACTTGTGTTTTTCACTCTGAAAGTCGTGATACCCCTCTTTAATGCCCTCCTCACCTTTCGTTTCAAATCCTAACCTCAACATTCGTATTTTTTTCAAAACCTATCATTTACTGTTCAAACTAACAGAACAGTTAATTTGTCGGTCACGTGCACAGTAAGTCACCCCATATTTCGAATGTATTCCCATTTTTACCATTGCCCCTTTGTCATTGATACCCTGCTAAATCCATTCACATTCACAATCTTACACTTAAGTAATAGTTTTAAGGAAACAAAATGCTGCAGATTTGTGCATAACATTGCATCATCACAGTTACCAGTTCATAATCATTAATTGTTCCGTTAATTTGAACAGTAAATGATAGGTTTTGAAAAAAAACGAAAGTTGCGGTTAGGATTTGAAACGAAAGGTGAGGAGGGGTTAGGATATAAATTTGACATAAAGTTGGGGGTTAAGAATGATAATTATCCCTAAAAACTAAGTGCAAAAGAGGGAATTTGACTGAAAATCATTGTTCTGCGCGCCATACGACCTTCTGTACATCGTATGATTCCTACTTTAGTCATACCCCGTATGAAATGAAGTACGGCCCCTAGTCCAGCCACACGCTGTATGAATTGGAGTATGATTCCTACTCTATCCATACGCCATATGAATTGGAGTATGATTCCTGCTCTCTGCCTCGTTTGCATGCCCACCACATGTCCAATGAACGGCGTATGGCATCTTGACTTGGCGAATTTGCGGTTTTTGCTCTGTTTTTGGCTTTTTTTTCGCTCTGAGATCCTAGTTCCTGTGAAGAGAGATCAACTGCACCAAAGTAGAGAAATACACATCAAAATACATAATTCCAGGACTGAAAAACTCAAGAATGTGGGCTAAAAACATCTAGAATAGATGGATTTTACGTTCACATCACATGCTCTAGGCCAAATTGCCGATAAAATCCAAGTGTAAGCACACACCTTCTTTGAGCCGTATATTTTCTGTAATTGATTTGTTTGTGCAGTTGCACAAGAGTTTTTGTCTAGTCGAGTCAGCATATGCATATTTACTACTTTCAATAACCCGGAGTCGCCAAGCTCCGCCTACGGAGATATTATCGCGGGGTTTATCTTGGCATTTATCTTAGTTAGTTTATATTTATTTATGTTTAGTTTTCTCGGGGCAAGAAAAGTCTAAGTGTAGGGTGTTAATGTCGGTGCATTATAGCACATAAAATATCCATATTATATCGAGTTATATAGGCTTTCAGTCCTATTTCTTATCATTTATGTAGGGTTAGTGTGAGTAATTGTTTTTCTCAGTGTGTTCAGTAGTTTTAGTGAAAACCGATGCATTTTGGGTGTTTTGTGTAGGTGGATCGGCAAAAGGGTCAATGTTGTTCGTTCCAGAATATATGAAGGACTGGTCTTGTTTTGTAGGTCTTGGAAAGAGAATTTTTTTGGCACAAGAACGAGAACAATCGGAGTCCAAACGAAACTAGAGCGAGCAAAAATGAAGCAACAAGTCAGAGCCTGACACGTGGCGCCGCCAAGACTAGTCGTCACATGCCCCTCATGCTGACACGTGTCGAAGTCGGCCCCTCATTCTGCTTGGCCCAATAGATTATCTCCACGTGTCCCAACAACCCCAACCCCTCCCTCCGTGTGGCCCTCTTAACATTCGACACATGTCCCTTTACATCTAATGGCCCCAACAGCCCATTCTCCTTCCGTGTGGCCCATTCCCAGCCTGACACCTGTCCTAGCCACTCCTCCCTTGGGTTGTTGAAGATCAATTTTTGTGGGAAGAGAATCATTTGAGATTTATTTGGGTGTTTATTTTTGGAGAAAGCTCCAATTTTTGGCACAAGAGAGGTCATTTTGTGGATTTTCAAGAACATCAAGGGAGAGATTAGAGGACGGGAAGAACACGCCTTAGACGATTTATTCAAAGATTGTATCTTACTCTCCATCTTCATTATGAGTTTAAATTTTTGTTTCTTATCATCCTTGTATTTCCTCACCATTAACACCTAAACACCCAATTTCTAGGGCTGTAGGGGATTAGAGTAGGGATTTCTATAAGTTGGATGCTTCGATTGTGATGATGGTTGATTTGTATTAATGTCTACGCTTGATTTGTGTGTAATGCGTTACCTCCCATGTTGGATCTAACACTAGAAAAAAGAGGATTCTAATTGGTCAAAAATATATCATAGGTTGGATTTAAATCCTATATAGAACTAGCGGGATTAATACAATTGCAATAACTATAGACTTGTTTTGTCGAAAGCTAGAAGTTGTCGTAAAGCTTAATGTTTTGGGTCTTCCAACATCGAGATTTGAAAGAACTCGGTGGTTAGATTACATTAGGGTCCAAATCATTTGAAAGAAATTAAGAACTAGAGTTGATATAACTCGTTGCCTCTAAAATAAGTCGATATCACAAACATCGAATGTATTCAATATTATGGAGTGAACTCTATGAACTTGTGCCCTTGATTTCGCATAACTTGATTCAAGATGAGAAAACTCTCTGCCAAATTCAATATATTTTCTATATTTGATTTTATTTCGTTGTTTTCACATTTTCAAAACTAAAAAGTAGATTTTTACCGAAACAGCTTGGCTAAAAACTTTAGATAGCAAGTGTTTGGCTTTTGCTCTCTTGCGCTCGATACCCAGAATTTACTTCCAGTTACTAATTGGCGATCGGTGCACTTGTCGTGTATGTAGCATGTAAAGACCGCCCCGGTTTAAAGGATCAAGATTTAATTTTTGTTCGATTGGAACGTCGAGGTTGGACAACGGGTTGAATTTTGGAACAATTGCAAAAGAAAAAGAAAAGAAAAAAAAGGGGAGAAGGGAAGCAGGCCAGACCAGGCCCGGTCAAGGGACCAAGCCCGTCTCACTCAGATCAAGCCCATAGAGAGCTCTGGCCCAACTCGCTCAAGCCCACTCGGATTCCTCGCTACCCTCAAAACCCTACAATTGTTCACTCTTCGTCCTCATTACGCGCACACATCCCGAGGCGAGCTTTCCGTCTTCTCTCGCCGCTTCCCCTCGAACCCAGCAACGTCGTCGTCGCTCGCCGGAGATCTCAGCACAGGTAAGCGACGCGCCGGCTTTTCCGTCTTCCCCGACCACCTCCCCCATTTGAGACTCGCACACGCGAGACCTCCTTTCGAGAAAAACCCCTCGCAACGAACTCTACCCCTCGCCGGAGAACTTGACCAATTCCATTGTCCGAAGCTCTCCCTCTCGCTCTCTGTTGCGCCGTCGTGAAGCCCGTCCGAGCTCGAGTGAGTCTGAGAGGACATGAGCCCTCGAAGGCCACTAGTTGCCGGAGAGTCCTCGCCGGAGCGGCAAGGGGAAATTTATTCACGATGCACCTCCGCCTCCCTCTAGCTGAGACAAACGGCCACACCGACGGCGGCGGGGCCAAAACCCTAGCCCTCTTCTGTACTTGGGCCTTGGGCCAGACCAGGAAAAGACGGGGTTGGGCCTCAGGCCAGGCCCAGGTCTCTAACTCGGGTCTGGATCGGGCTGATTCGGGTCTAGAGCTGGGTCCGGATTAGGTCTGGGGCCGGGTCCGGGTCGGTTCTGGGTCAGGGTCTGGACCGGGTTGGATCCGGGTCGGATTCGAGTCCGGTTTACGGGACCGGGTCGGGCAGAGTTAATTATTTATTTAATTAATTTAAAAATTTTAAAATAGAGAATTTAAAGGACTCAACTGATAATTTAGAGGACTGTTTCGGACCGTACCGGGACTGATTATGACTTTTACCTGTTAAAATCAGACTTGGACTTCGCCCGAGAAGACCGGAGGTAGGCCCGGACGTCAACAGCTAGGAGACGTAGCTGTTGTGTTCATCTTGAGGTAGGGAAAGTAGCAAATATCGGTTTAATTACGGAAAGTTAGTAGTATGCATGTTTAGGCAATAATAATAACCGAAAAGGTCCTAGTTGGCATATAGGATGTGATTCACTAGAATAACCGCTTTCGAGTACTTAATAACCGGACGAGTCTTAGTAACATGTAGGATGTGATTCACTAGAACAGCTGCTTTCAATACTTGGGAAATTGTCGTGCTGGTAGAATGGCCATGTCGAGCCTTAGGGTTGAGTGCTGATTGAGATGCTTGATGCGTGTTATAATCGCTGTGTGAGAGTCTTAATAAGTTTATATTCGGTGTAACATGTTGTTGCTATGTGTGGGCAAGTGTGCCGTGACTGTTATGATTTGAATCATTGGTTGTGATATGGTCGGGTGAGTGATAGACCGACATGTCGTGTAACTGTGGTAAGATTGTTGGGCTTGATGAGCCGTGTTTGATCAGTGGCATTACGATGCGTGATATTATCTTAATGTGTGTTCCAAGAGGAGTTGTATTCCGGTAAGGTACCTACACCGAGGGGGTGTGCCGGTGTGGGGCAGTACCTAGGCCGACGATGCGGTCCCACGTATGCGCGGTCCCCCGGTGTGTTATTCCGATATGATGCCTATATCGAGGGGGTATGCCGGTGTAGGGCATCTAGGCCGACGGTTGTGATTGGGCCTATGGGTCGGATTGGGCCTACGGGTCGGATTGGGCCTACGGGTCGTGTTGGGCCTACGGGTCGTATTGGGCATGTGGGTCGTATTGGCCTATGGGTCGTGTTTGGCACTAGGTGTCGTGTTTCTACCCCGATGATCTATGGTCCCTTGGGTACATTTCCGAGAGCTCCGATGATATGTGTCCCCTTAGGGATGTTTCCGGTAGCCTCGATGTATGTGTCTCCTCTGGACCGAGGGGCAATCCATTATGATACATTGACTTTCCGTTTTGATATGATAGAGTTGGGCTGTGTACAGCTGGCGGAGTTCGGGGACTGCGGTACGGGACGTGTGCTGGTTGCTTTGTGTGTGATACGTGTGTTGTTTGGTTAATGTTTTATTTTGTGAAAGCGGTCGTTTGAGTGTGTTGCAAGTTTTGCTATGAACCCGTTTTTGGCAGTTAGTTGTGATGTACTAGTATGCCCTAATTGGACGGTTACACGTGGTGGAGAGCCGATGTTCATTACCTTAACTACTTTTTGTACTGGGCGAAAGCTCACCCCCTTACTTGTTGTATTTCAGGTGTTGAGCGGGATCTGTATTAGCAGGATTCTCGGAGTTTGGGAGCTGGCGAGGGTTTTGGCTAGTGTTTAGTGACGTACCGTGTTTTGAACTAAGTACTGTTTTTACGATTCACTTAAGAGTTGTTGCCTCTTTCTATTCGAATTTATGATTTACAGTTTAGTATTTTTAAGCTTTATTACTTTAATTTTACTTAGATTATTTCTTGTTCAAAGCTCGCGTCTCGAATCCGGTGAAAACTGGATTTGGGGCGTGACATAGCAAGTACTACTAATCTTGGTCTCTAGTATATTTTTGGTACCTCATCTACACTAGTTGGTTATTGTGATGATGATTGGGATAGAAGTGCTACTAATAAAAGAGTCACCTTTGTTGATCTTTTAACCTTGATTCAGTAAAAAGAAAAAGTGTGTTACCATGTCTACTACTGAATCAGAATACATTGTTGTTGGAAGTAATTGTACTTGGATGAAGGGTAAACTACAAATACCTATCCCGAACTTGTAGCGTTTAACTAATACATACCTTAAAGTATTTTTTACCTAATACCTACTCAGATGTTTAGTTACATAACAAATAGCCCAAGCCGTCAACTAAAATGACGAAAATGCCCTTAACTACACTTCAAAATTATTTAAATGTTTTTTAAAAAATCACTTTTGTTATATATATATATATATATATATATATATATATATATATATATATAAATCACTTCAGTTTTATTTTAAAAAAATCACTGAGGGCATTTTCATCATTTTAGCTGATGGCTTGGGCTGTTTGTTATATAACTAAACATCTGAGTAGATATCAGTTAAAAAAAACTTTAGGGTAAGTATCAGTTAAACGCTATAAGTTTGGGGTAGGTATTTGTAATTTACCCATGGATGAAACAAATGATGTTTGAGTATGATGTCCATCAAGATGTTATGACATTATTCCGTTACAATGTCAGTGCTATAAACATCTCAAAGAATCTAGTTCAATACAGCAAGACAAAGCATATTGACATCAAACATCACTTTATTAGGGATTTAGTGGAAGACAAGATAATTAAACTTGAATATATCCCTATTGAGAGACAGTTGGCTGACATCTTCACAAAATCTCTTGATGTTGCTCGTTTTGAACAATTGAGGGCTACATTAGGACTGTGTACCATTGAACATTAAGATGTCTGGGGCCTGGAAAGGGAGGTATGTGTTTCAATTGAAATTAAATTCCCTCTTAGTTCCATGTCAGTACACGTGTACGAATTTACTGAGAATTCTGAAGCCAAATGTCGATTGTACTGAATCCATTTTCTAATATTGTTGGGAGAACGTGGTGCAATCATGATCCCTAAGAAATAGGGAAAGGAAGGGGAACGATTTTAGGAAATTTACAGAAAAAGAAAGCTGTAGAAGAAAAGTATATTGTGTCTGATTCAACCAATAGTTCTTCCTCTTCTCATTCAAACGCTCAGGGTTTTAACTCCCAAATTCCCCAAATTGTCCTTGAAGTCTTTCTCCATGTTACACTGTGTCTTCTCGATCGTCTCTCTCAAGCCTCATGAAGGACTCTTAGAAGATGAAGCTCGCCAAGAATATCCAAGCTCGGCAAAAACTCCTCAAATCTAAACCAGAAGCCGATTTGTAGATGATTACTCCTGAAGAGAAACCCTCGTCTGAATCTGGAGCTTCCTAACTTCCTCGTTCACAAGCTACTGTTCATACGGCAGATTTTGAGAAAGGTAATCCTGAAACCCTGTTGAACAACTAATTGAGGATAATGTTTGTAAAGAGCCGTCACGTTTAAAGGGTTTTGTGGTAGATTTTGACAAAATCAACTTTGTTCCTTCAATTATAGGAACTGAAAAATTTGTGAATGCTAAGGGTAAAAAGAAATCTAAGGTTGTAGATAAAGAAACTATTTCATAAATCTTTGTGGATATTCTCAAGGAAGTTGAATTTAAAATTAGAATAGAGGATCATGTTTCCGATGTTGTAAAAGATGTTTTAAAGTCTATGGAGAAAGATCATAGTCCAAATGTTCTATCTACTGGAGAAAAAGAAAGTCTCAAAGATGTTGAGACAGATGTTCAGAAGGATGCTGATGTTCATACTGAAGAAGAGGTCAATTCTGTAGACCTTGAGCCTCTGGAGGAGAAAATGAGAAGAAGAGTAAGGGAAAAGGTGTTGCCCCCAATGCAAGGAGTGAGTCCAAGAGACTCAAGTCCCAAGTTTCGTGGAAGAAGAAGAGCTTGCTACTCCCGGTAGTAGCAAAAAAAATCTCCAAGTAATTGATGAGTTCAAAAAGGCCCCTAATGCTTCTAGTTCAAAAAAAATCTTCCAAGCCTACACTACACTTAATTGATGAATCTTCTTTTGAGGAAGAAATTAAAGGAGGAGTGCCAATGCCTTTATTCCGTGGAAAGAAGTTGATGAGCATTCTAAGAGCTCCACATGGTGTTCCAAATGCTCCTCTAGACAATGTGTCGTTTCATAATGAAAATGTTGTTCAGAAATGGTGGTATGTAGACCTACAAAACATCAATCCAGTGAGGGAACTGACTGAGGAAGCCTAGAAGATCAAGCAAGTCATAAATGTCCTATAATATGTCAAGTTATTGAAGTCTATCATGGACATTGGTCCATTTTATCCACATCTAGTAAGGGAATTTATTGTCAACCTTGCTCTTGGTTTTGATGATCCAGAGGATCCAGAATACTAGAAAGTGGTTGTGAGAGATAAGGAAATAGATGTTAATGAAGATGTTATAAACTCCTAATCCAGAAGGCCAACTACTCATGTTCAACATAAGGATGTCATTCTTCATGTTATTGCAAAGGAGATAACTAGGAATCCAGAGAAACAATGGCCAGCCAAAGAAAAACTATCATCCTCTGAGCTCATACATGTGTATTCCATCCTTTTTAGGATAGGATTAGCTAACTGGGAACCCTCATCTCATGGATCAAGCATCACTCTAGAATTGGCTAGACTAGTCTATGGTATATGTATGTCATATCCCTTAAACTTTGGCATATTTATTATTGACCATCTCTCTTGTCATGCAAGATCATTTTCCATAAAGTTGTCTATTGGGTTCCTTTCCCTATTTTCTATACTGAATCTGAGCCAACATCCAAAATACTAAGGGAGTACAATGTTAATGGGAAGAATCCTGCAATACTGAACTTCGGCAAGAAGCACTTTGAGAGCACATATGTTCGTGAAGATGTCCGGACATCAAGAAAGAAGGCTCGTGGAAGCAGCAACTCGAGAGATCCAAGCCTTCCTGGAATGATCATTGAAAAGGTCTGTGCTTCAATCACACCCATGTACCAGCACAAGAAGATACTTAAAGACCTACTTCAAGATCTGTATGCAGGACAAGATGCCAAGGGAGATGTGGATCCTGATGTCTCTTCCACCGAATCAGATGATGTCTGAAGTTATGTTCTCTCACCACCACTATGATATTTGAACTGTCTTTGTTGGATTTATGTTTTTGGAATCTTTTTGCCTTGGGTTTTGTCCGACCTTCTATTATGTTTGGTGTACGATGACACTCTGCCTCCTGACACTTTGTTTTTAAGATGTTTGATGATGGCTTTCTGGCATGATTAGTTTGCCTTTCTTCTAGAAGTTATTGATATAGAATATATGCTTAGTGGCTTTTCTATCTTTGACAATTTTTTGAGGGAATCAGGGGGTAGATAGTGTTTTGATGAAGCATGTTGGTGGTATTTGAAGTGTTTTGATGGAGCATGCTGGTTTGAAGAAGCTGTGATTTTTTTTTTTGAAGTTTATAAAAAGCATGATGATGTTTGAAGAAATAGTGTTGTAGTCATTGCATGATAGAAGATCTTGACTTTATTTGCCATCCCTTAAGTTGAAGAATATGAAGTGCTTTTCTACAATAATACTCAAATGGAGAGATTTTTGTTACATCTAGGTTGGGCATTTATGTGTCAAGAAAGATGTTGTTCAAGATGTCCGATCAAATGTTATCAAACATCCTACGCGTGTCCGGTGTTGAAGATTTGTTTTCTAGTTTGAAGATTCTTTTGAGATATAGATGTGTTCTATTTAGGAAGTATTCTAGCGCAAGGAAACTTGGAGATTCGACTTGATTGTGACTTTAAGGATTAAGGAACCCATAGGAGGCACGATTACAAGTTGTAAGAGATATAAAACGTGAAAACCGATTCAGAGCTCTGTTCCGAGAATTGTCGTCATTCATTAATTACTGTCTTCTGCAAGATTATTTGTTCGTTGTTCTTTGTTTATTACTTTAATGCTCCTAAGCGTTTGGTTTAGCGTGTTGGAAGGCTGAATGTGTTAAAAAAAGAATAATGTTGTTGTTCTCAAACATTATTCGTAACTGAATGAGTGGTTGGGTTGTGTTTGTGTGATTCAAGATTCATGAAGAACCTTTACTGAACAAGAATTGATCTGAGAAAAGTGAGAGCTTGAAGAGGAGAATCGGGAGAAGATCTCGAATTCAGGGGGAGTCCCTGAGATAGTTTTGCACTTGTAATAATAGCATAAGATTTGATCTAAGATCATTTGAAACTTGTATGTTCTGGTTGATTACATATAGTGAAACATTTTCATTGGCAGAGTGCCCCCAGATGTAGGTGATGATCCACCGAACTAGGTAACAAACTTGTGTGTCCTTATTGTTCTTGTTTGTTATTATTTGTCTCTCCATACTGTTTTAAAGCAAGATGTTTATCAACAAGTCTGAACATTGTGTAAGACATCTTGCTATCCTTAATCAAACCTTATGCTATTATTTGCACCTAACCAAAATTTCGATTAGTTGTCTAAAGCGAATATTTTTGTCGGATTTATATTTTTATATATTTTTTATTATCTATCATAAAATTAGTATGTATAAATAATCAAAATATAAATTATATAACACATAAAAAATAGTAGTTACCAAGGCCGGGCTTGAAATGAACCATTAATTTTGAGTTTTGGGCCCTGTCTTAATGAGAAGAAAGGTTACTAACATTAGAGCATCTACAATGCTTGCGATTTAACGTTCGCGGTTTTAGTAAATCGCGAACTACGAGTCGCACGTAGTAGCTTGCGACTCGAGGTTCGTTTTTTTTATCAGCAGGTTTTAATTTTATAAACCAAGTTTTCGAATCAAAAACTTGGGAAAAGGGAAAGCCCTCATGTGAAACCAACCATTAACGAGCAAATACTACCCCATTACCCTTACAAAATTTGAGGCCACTATGTTACTTGCGCCCCAAGGAACCAAACTTGTTTAAATCCCAACCCAATGCTTGTGACCCAAGAAAACGAAGATTCAACACAATACAAAAAAAACCCCTAGCAGTTACATGAAGCCAGTTCTGAACACCACAAAACCCTTGAAGAGCTAGGCAAACAGTACTGCAAACTCATAAATAAGTCCACAAAAGTACTAAAAGAGATTGAATTGAGCCATTCACATCAGCAGCAACTTCTGCAGCAACAAAACCGCATCCCACAACACTTCCTAGCAACTGCAATCACTCAAAAACCTCACATCTCCTCTGCACTAATGATCAAACCCAACAAACTGCATCAGGTTGCAGCACCAAAGAACAAATAAGCCCCAAAGTTCCAGGCCATCTTCCAGAGTACCTATAAATGAGGCAAAGGACAGTACCAAGCAAACAAAACTCTCAAAATAGTATGTACTACCCACAAACCAAAATCAGACAGAAATGTACTAACCCCCACTCCAAAGCAAACACCAGAAAAACCATCAACACTCAAAAACTCCATGAGATAGAAGCTCATTACCAAACTCACCTCAATACCCATCCCACACACTTAACCACCCATTCCCCACCCCAAATTACCAACCATGATTCAGGCACAGATCCTCCTACTGTGGAAGCAATTGGAGGGGCTGTTGATCCAAGCCAAAAAGGAGAAAGACTGCTTGTTTTTGTATTTGGCCCAAAGTAGTTGAAATGAGTTATTTTGCACTTGTTGTAGAATTTCAGAAGGTTGCATAATAATACAATTGAAAACCAAGTTGTTCCTGCAAAGCCAAATCCTCCAAATAATAATTGAAACCATCATACTCCAATGTGATTTTCTACAGCTAGGATCAAGACTTTTCCAAGCAATAAACCAGTCTTTAATTGTTTCAGAGCTAGCTGTTTGCACTCCCCACCAATTCAAGCATAAACCCCACACCTCCCAAACCCATGAACACCCCAAAAACAGATGATCCAATTCTTCTGGCTCCTCACCACAAAAAGGGCACCAAATATTTTGTGTATATAACCCCCTTGCCAGAAGAAAACATTTGGTTGGTACAACTTGTAAACACAGTAACCAGATAAATGCAGCTATCTTGGGAGGTAATATTGGTTCCCATAATAAAGCAGGCCATTGAAGTTGTTCATCATAATTTTCATCTAAATATTGGTACATTCTTTGTACAGAGAATCCTCTTTGATCCACAATCCAAGATACCCTATCAGGTTCCATATTAAGATCAGTAATAGGATTGATCAGATCACACAAAAGGTCAAACTGATCTTCTTCCCAGCCCCTCAGATCTCTCCTGAATAATAGCACCCAATCACCATTAACCCAAAACTTTGAAACCAGTGCCCTTTTTTGTTTTCTTAAATGAAACAATCTCTGAAATTGAAACTTCAAAGGAATGTCTGATATCCACAAATCATCCCAGAAGACCACTGAATTCCCTGACTGCACAGTCCATTGTAGACCAGAGGCACCAAATGCTGAGACAAATTTAGGATAGTCCAAGAGTGACTCCACATGTTTCATGAAGCATTGACCATTATGAAGGAGAAATTTTGAAAAATCCCAAGCTGAGCTATCCCACCCATATTTGGAACAAAGAAGTTGTTTCCATAAAGAGTCTTCTTCTAAGGCAAATCTCCACCACCATTTTGCCAAGAGAGACCAATTCATAAGACTAAGCCTCTTAATACCTAAGCCCCCAACACTCTTAGGCCTGCAAACCAGTTCCCCTCCTAATTTATGGAGACCTTTCTTCACTCCAAAACCAGACCAAAGAAATCTCTTTTGCCATTTCTCCATTTCTTTAATGACCCCCTTTGGAGCTTTATACAAAGACACGTAATACAATGGTAAAGATGATAATGAGGATTTAATTAAAGTGATCCTTCCCCCCAAGGATTTATGTCTAGCTTCCCACAGGCTCAACTTGTTTTTGAACTTCTTGAGGATGGGCTCCCAAGTCTTGGCCCTCCTTGGATTGGCTCCCATCTGAAACCCCAAGCAATTAAAAGGGAGCTGCATGGCAGTACAACCCAAAATATCTGTGATCTCAGTAATTTGGACAGAGGAGGGATTTAAAATTAGAACTTGATATTTGTGGAAGTTAATTTTCAACCCATTGGCTTTTGTAGGATATTCAAAGTGTGCTTTAGGTTAATATCTTGTTGTAAACCAGCTTTGATAAAGATAATAGTGTCATCTGCAAATTGCAAATGAGAGATCTCAGGACCATTGGCACTACATTTGACCCCTTCAAACCTACCAGCACCAGTCCCTTTAACCATGAGTTGGTGTAAACTTTTAGCCACAAGAGCAAATAACAAAGGAGATAAGGAGCAACCTTGTCTCAAACCTCTTTTGAGTGGAAAATCTCTTGATGAGGACCCATTTATCAACACTGAAGACCAGGCCCCTAAGCATTTAGCAATCAAAGAGCACCATAGATCACCAAAACCCATAACCTTTAACAAGCTCAGCAAGTTTCACCTTTTCAAAATCAATTTTGAACACAATCACCTCCTGGCCAGACTTTTTGATGAAGTGTATGAGTTCAGCAGCTATTAAAACACCATCCATAATTTTTCTTCCTACTATAAAACCAGTATGAACATCATGTACCAAGGTATCCATGACAACTTTGAGTTTGCCAGCCAAGGTTTTAGCAATGATCTTGTAGATGCTGTGAACCAGACTAATAGGCCTAAAGTCATTGAAATGTACAGGTGCATTGACTTTAGGAATAAGAGCTATGAAGGAGGAATTCAGCCCTTTACCCAAATGACCACCTCTAAAAAAATGTTCCAATAAAGCCAATACATCAGATTTTACCACTTCCCAACAAACTTGGTAAAATTTTATAGAGAACCCATCTGGACCAAGAGATTTCTCACCATTACAAGCTTTAACTGCCCCCAAAATTTCTGACTCAGTGAATGGTAACTCCAATTGTTGTGCTTGTATGCTAGAAAGTCTGTTGAAAGGTAAAGATGCCAAATTAATACAGACTTCTGAGGACCCTGAAAACCTCAAGGCAAAAAGATCCCTAGCCACATCTCTGATCTTAGCAGGAGTGTGAAAAGACAAACCCCCCTCTTCAATGAAGGTGATCTTCTTTCTGAAATTGTTAAAATTAGCCACCAAATGGAAGAACTTTGTGCACCTATCCTCCTCCTTTGACCATCTGTGCCTAACCTTTTCACACCACAATCTAGACTGTAGTTTGAGCTTCTGGATTAGCTTGGCATTCAATAAGGCCCTTCCTGAGGCCTCCCCATCACTAAGGCCCCTTTCTTCAAACAAAATATCAAGTATATTAATCTCCCCATTGATCCCTTCAATAACCTTTTCTAGCCAACCAAAAGTATTTATATTCCAAGACTTGTAGAAGTTTTTTAGAGCCTTCAATTTGTACCAGAGCTTGTAAGCTGCAGAACCCTCCACTAAGATAGAATCCCAGAACACTTTTGTATCCTTTTTAAACAAAGGATGACTGATCCAGGCATTGATGAATTTAAATGGCCTAGGACCCCAATCCACCACAAGATTATTTAGAAGAATGGGTTTATGATCAGATAAAACTCTTGGCAAACAAGTTTGAGTGATGTTGTTGAAGGAGGATAACAGTGCATGACTGATCAGGAACCTGTCAATTCTTGATGCAGCTTATCTAGAGTTGAACCAAGTATATTTCCCCCCTACCAACTAAAGATCCACTAGGTCCAAATCAGAGACAAAGTTCCTAAAATCTCTAAGACTTGCAACTGAGTAATTAGGACCATGTTTTTCAAAAGGATCAAGTATGGCATTAAAGTCCCCAGAAATTATTAATGCAGCATGACAAGAAGGTATAAAGCTACCAATCTCTAACCATATATTAGCTCTAGCACTAGCTATGCAGGGAGCATAAACATTAACAATAGAACAATTTAAGTTCAAAGGCAAAAAACAGCCTGACCAGTATATAGCATGATCATCAATGTAGTGAGAATGCTTCTTAAACACTTCTTTGCTTCATATAGTGATAACACCTCCAGCCTTTCCAAATGCAGGTCAATGAAGAAGTTCCCAACCATCATTGAAACCACAACTTGCTAAGAAAAAAGATGGTATTGTGATTAACTTTGATTCCTGTATAAGTACCATTGAGACCTTTTGCTTGACACACACGTTACGCATAGCCCTTCTCTTTTGTGTAGAAGAAGCTCCTCTGATATACCAAGACAACATCCTCATGGAGAGGATAACCTTTGTGTAGGTAAGGTTTGCACCTATGTGGCCTCCCCTTCCTCTAACTCCTCCAAATCACAGTACTCATCATCTGACTTTGTGTCAAGGTTCACAACTTCATTTGCTTCTTTTTCCACAGCTTCCAGAGCTTCCCTTTCCAAATTATTGAATTGCTCCACCACTAGTTCATCTGGTAGATAAGCATCTAGGCCAAGTGCTTTACAATATTCCAAAGTTCCTGATCCTCCTTATTTAAAAGCTTGAACATGTAGATCCTGACTTTTGTTTGCTGCAGAATTCGGACCAGGCAAAACAATTTTTGCCTTTGACATAGTGTTATAAGCTACAGTCCCCATAAGTTTCTTCTTTTTAATCCTCTGAGAATTAGTAACTGAAGGGTTTTTTACTGAGTCATTAGAATTGTAAACCAAATTTGAACCCTCCAATATTCACCCCAAAACAACCTCAGTAACCAAAGTTTCCTGCACCCTGGGCCCCAAAACAGATGCTAAAGGAGTAGAACCTCCCATCCCATTTAATTCACCAGCCACTACAGCTTCCTTTTGTCCTTCGTGATTCACTAAAACCGTGAACCTGACCCTTGGATCGTGACTTCCGGTTCACAATATTGAACCCGAACTGCGAGTTGCTAGCGACCAATCCGAAAACGCCACGCGGCCTCTGATTAACCCAATTTTATGCAGATGGTGTCAAAAATTCACAAAATTTATAGTTATTATGTTTTTTTTATAAGCTCGAAAATTTTATTAATAAAACGAATCCATAGAAGGATTCAGAGTAACTCTGATTCAAGAATCAGAGCAAATGAGGTCAAAAGAGCAGTACCACGCTTACAAGGGAGTTCTGCTAAGGGGAAACCCTAAGGACAGACCTTAACCCAAAGACAAAGAAAACCGAACAAAGAACACCGAACAGACCCAACAAAAGAAAACTAACGAGCTGACTTCTGCCGAGCCTTATGAGACGATATAGTTATTATGTTGAAATTGTTCTTAAACAATTATTTAATGTCTTTGATCGCAAAAAAAAAGTTGAGATACACTTTGAATCGAGAAATCAAAGAAAACCCAGTATCTAATAATTAGACAAGAACCCATATTGTGAACTCCACACTGTGGAAGACTTACTCTGCCAGTGGTTTTGTTTCATTATAGTGAATCTGAACCCATTTGTATGAACCTCTTTATTATACATGTTCTTAGTTCTTGGAACGACTTAATTAAGTAATCAAAATCCTTTTTCATTTACATAATTTCATTTACATAAATTTAAGATGATCATTTTATATAATCCATCGTGGTTAGAATTCCATTAATAATATACCATAGATATGTTCAATGGTGGTTTTCTAGCAAACGTGAACATACCAATTTTTATTTGGCCACTGATATTTCTGTGTGGTCTTAGCCGAATTGGTCCACACACATGAATTAAAACGAATTGAAACCACATACATAAATTAACAAACAAACAAAATCATCTACCAAGAAATACGATTCACGCATCTACTTCGTTGGATTTTTTTGAAATAATTGGCTTAAAAATAATTCGTTGCATGTAACGTCAAAATTCAAACCATTCTGTACAAGGTCCAAGAAAACACTAGACTCTAGTCCACTGTAGATGGCTTTTAGATTTTGATTAGTATATACTGATTAGCTTGTACGTGTGCATATGGTGTTAAAGAGAAATTAATGGATTTTAATCGGATTATTATTTATTAAATAAATAATTATATATATATATCGCTAAAATCTCTTCCGCAACTTGAGATCTCTCTCTAGCCCTAACCGCATGCGATAGCTATGGTGTTCTCCTCTGTCACCGCCGTTGCTCTGTCTTCTGAAGTGCCTCTACCTGTGGCTAGCGCCATTGAGCATGTCGGTTCCGCTACCCCTATTTTGTCCAATCCCTTGCAGACCACTTGTTTCGTCTTCTTCCTCTTCTCCACCTTCTACGCCGCCGCTCATTCCGGGAACCTCTATGGAGCTGGTTCCCTTCTCCATGGGAGTGGTTTCTTCTTCACCGGTTTCGAAACCGAGACGGGGAAGCCCTGTGCGACGTCTCATTGTTGCTTCTTCCCCAAGCAACATGCGACCGCCTCCACCAACCCTTGGCCCGACTCTTCCTTCACCAAACCCTAGTCTGTCAGCCCCTCAACCAAGTCACGACCTTGCTCTAGCTCTTGTTATTCCTGCTGGTGCGATTCCTAGGGCTTCGACTCTCGATCCCCAACAAGCCCTCGTTGCAGCGTGATCAAGACAAAGACAAGGCGCCTATAGAGGACCTTCCTAGGACGGAGGTGGAGGCCCTAGGGTTAGGGCGGTGCCTTCACAATCATGGGAGGATCCCATTCATTCCTACAGGTCTCACAACCCTGGCGGAGATGACCCGCGATCGTTCGGGGCACCTGGACACAGAAGAAATCTCTTTGTCCCTAACTTCCCTGGCTCTGGACCTTGAAGCCTCCCTGGCAGGCCTTCAAGATGGTCTATCGCTATGTTCGCTTGAAGACGAAGACGAGGTCGAGATCGTTGTTTCGTTCTCTCTGGCCGTCTCGACAGCCATTGCTCGTCAGCAATGGGGTATGGTGGGGAAGTTGTGGTCACCAAAGCGCTTCGGAAGGAGACCCTCCTATGTATCATCACTTTCGTGTGGGGGAATGTTTTCGAGGGCCTTGTTGTCAAGGACGTAGGGTCTGGCCTCTTTGGATTTTACTTCCGATCCTCTAAAGCTCGGGCATGGGTCAGGGGCAACCATCCTTGGTGCTTTGACGAGCGTGCCCTCCTGCTTGGTGATCTGGACCCCTGCACTCGGGAGTTGCATGTTCTAGATCGTGTGCAGTTGTAGGCACATGCGCGATGTCTGCCACCTTTGGTTTGGATAAAAGAGACGACGACATCCATAGGGGATGAATTGAGGACGTGTGTGGATGTCCCGAGTGACCAGTGGGGAATGTGTTGGGGTGGCACCGCCAGGATTCAATTTTGGCACCTTCTTAAGAGGCCCCTCCGGCGAGGCATGGTCCTACGGTTTAAGGAATTCCCCGAGCCAATCAAGATCGAGCTGACCTATTCCAAGCTCCCGAGTTTCTGTTACAAATGTGGAAGGCTTGGGCATGTTCTGAAGGATTGTACATGGGCAGTCAGAGGTGCTCCATGGTATGACTCCTATTTGTTTGAATATTAGAGAGATAAGAAAGTAAAGTTATACGCGACGGATTGAGGAGAGGCTCATCACACAACCATTTCCTCGGGCACTGTACCCAACGGTACTGTGGCTCGGGGAACCGGTCAACTTTGTACTGACTCGGTTGTTGAAGTTTCAGCGCCCATTTCTAGTGGGTCTAGAGATGGTGGGAGCGCTACGAATGGAGCGTTTAAGAGGTCGGCAGCAGGAACGCCTCGGGAGGATCAGACGAGAGCTGGGAAACAGCCCCGCCAAGAGGAATGCTAGACCGGCCGAGCATCAAGGACTGGCCCTGGGAGGGGTCACTAGACGATGCTTTTCCTCCCACCAATACTGTTGAGGTCCTTGGCCAACTTCCGAAGCAGGACTTCCAGTACCCCCCTTCTCATCCCCCGTATTCTAACTTTACCCAAGAGGCGTCCTAATACCGTCTATGATGGTTCTAGCATTACAAGGATCAGTGAACCATTGTTCTTTATTCTGTGCTTTTAATGGTCAGAGAGTCTGTTTATCGGTGCACATCATTGTAGTTTATTTAAATTATATATATCATTGACCCAATCCTATTTATTGGATTGGCCCATATCACCCAACTACTCAACCCCAAATCGTCACACTTACCATAATCTCCAAAAAATATTTATTCTCACTCTATCAATCTTATTATCCTTAGAATGTCATATATTTTCGCGAGAGCTCTCCCTCTAACCTAGCATCGCCTAAGTGTTAGGTCTCGAGATAGGGTTGGAGATGAACCAACTCGTAGCGGAAAATCAATGAAAACAAAGAGACGATTAAAACCATGAAACAACTAACATAGAATGGATTCACAAGAGAAAAATTCAGCACTATTTCTTACCAAAACAAGAACATCGGTTAACGAATGATTGGCTTGAGTCTCCAAGACGTCTACGTATCCACATGGGAGTCAAAGCCACATAGTTCTTCACTTTGAGGACCCAAGAACACAAAAATGGAGGTGGGAGCTTGCCTTGGCCGAAATTGCAAGGGAGAGGAGGGAGAAGTTGTGTTTCTTATTCTTGTCTTGTTTTTGTTATGTTGAAAAAAAGATGACTTAAACATAACAAACCCCATACTTGTCCAACTAAAGGCATGAGATAAGCATGGTGACAAGTAAAGTGTAAATAGGACAAAGTATGGCTAGACAAGATGGGGTTAAGTGGTGAATCACCAACACCTTAATCCTTGTCATGCTTACTTAGTACTAATTAATCAAGACTTGATTAATTAGTTCCATGGGCCTTGGTTGCATGGGCCTTTCATGGGCCTCTTGGAGCATGTTCCGTGGCCATTTTCAACGAGGTCCCGTGATTTGCTAATCGCCTCCAAGCCTTCCATAACAGAAATGTCCAACATTATCCGACACGATCAATCCCAAGACTTTAAGACTTGTCTTGATCCGTAAAGTCCTATTCACTTACGGGCACATGACCCAAAACCCAATTTTTGTCATGTCCCGAGACAACTCCTGTTCGATCATTCTTCATTAATGTTTCAATGAGTTTCACCCTCCGGTGTGACCCTTAGGTTTATGCATGTCAATAGGTCAACGTAAAATCTCATTTTACTTGATCCTATATAAGTGGCAACTAACGAGACTTTAGTATTGCCTGACACTACATAACGAATCGACCCGGTCGATTGTAACCTTTCTGTCGTCTATGTCACTATCCTTTCATCTCTGATATCCTGATTGAGATAAGGCTTAGAGCCGTCATCCTTATTATTCTCAATCACTGTTCCTTGATATGTGAGATGACTGAATATATGATACCCAGTATCATGCGCATGGCCATGCTATTCTTTCAGTCACTCTCGATCAAGCGGCCAAGAACTGATATCTTTCCCATACCTCAGTATGAGGGATAAATCCCTTAGCCGTCTTTCGTGTCACTCATGTAGCCCGTCCCCAAGCCAATTCTGGCCATTATGGAAGCCCTGTTACGGACAACGTTAGGCTCAGGTCAAACTCAGTTGTTGACTACATAGCGATCACAAAGACTCATTGCTCTAAGGATACATGACAAGCTACGACACTGAATATGTTCATGACTTAATATACGGCGCATATTCAGGCCGGGATGTCCAATATCATGTCCCACATGATATCTATGATCAGACTCCGAAATCCCATTCCAATGACTAACAGAACGTAAGCCATAAAGAGCCATCTTTCATAATAGTCGCTTCTAGTGAAGCTTTGTTGACTAGGGACCCATCGAGTGTGATCTATCTCGATCTATGGTTCTATTTGCATTGTGGGCATAGATCAGAGCACACATCGATATATTACTCCAAAACATAAGTAATATAAAGCCGCTTTAATTTTATTGCTAATGATGATATATACATTTGGACATTTAGGATTGAACTACGGGCACTAAGACTAACACTAAGGCCATGGCAGGCATGATAATTTCCATGGCTCCTCTCCTCTTTATTGTACTATCTGGTTTTGCTTTCCACGTCAGTTTTTCTTTGATGAAGGTCACAAACCGCTGCTCCTCTGCGCCTCTTCTTGTGAGTTCAGCTAGGGTTTTTTCTACTAGGTCTCCCATCGAGCCACCGCGACGTTGGATCCCGGTCGCCACCAACGACGAGTCTCCCGATTGTAGTTTTTGTCTGGCTCACCTCGACATCGATCAACCTCACCGCCCCGGGGCCAACGGCCTACCAGTATCGAGTCATCTCTACTGATCAACCCCCACTGTCGCTGAAGCCGCCACCGGCGCTTCCTACTCCCTGGCCTCCACCACCACACCCTTTGAAGTCGATAGCGCCGTCGTCGTCTCGGACACCACCTCTCCCCTGGCATCCACCACCGCACCCTCCTCGACCCCTCTCTCGATTATGGATATGTCTAATCGAATGGCTCTTTTTGTCTACTCTTGAAAGAAATGATCGCATGTTCGGTTTAATACAGCGAATTGAGCATGAAGTCTTCACCTTGAGCAGTAATCATTGGTTTCGTCATAGTTTAGTGTTAGCTTTCCTACATGTCGCCCCATCCAATACCGTTAGGGACGGTTATAGTATAAAAAGAATAGTGAACACTTCGTGTTCATTTGCTGTTCTTCGTTGGTATGGATTTATCCCTGATGCACCCGAATTTATTACAAGTCTAAATTAATGAAATTGCACCTTTTCGTACCCAAAAAAATTGTCACACTTACTTGGCACCGTCCGACTACTACGAAACAAGCCTATATTGAAATTTTTTGCGATTAGGCGCTTGCTTGACACATTTTAATACAAATGAAAAAGAAATTATAGACTCCAAGTTTAATGAGAATAAAAATCCTTGTAATCGACCTATGCATGAACATAACTCACAAATTGTTCAATAATTAGGGAAAACTACTAAGACCTACCCAAAACCATGCCCATTTAACTGATGTCTACATTGAAGTTTAAAGTTAATTGATGCATACCCTGAAGTTACAACTTGTAACTAAAAACCCCTTCTGTCAGCTAAAATGACGAATACACTCTGATGCACACACTAATTACGCAATAAAGATATCGTATTATTTTTTTTATCAGCAAATTGTATTAATATCTCACTTTTGAAAAAACGACTAATTGGAAAAGAGGAAACCTCTCAATAAAGGGAAATTACAAACAAAAGTAACCAAGATACGGTCCCTAGTGCAATTACTTACAGAGTAAGTAATCTAAAGGGATAATTCCATTTTAGTACCCTAAAACTTTCGGATTTCGTTTTTAGTACCCTAAATGTTTTTTGTGCCATCTCAGTACCCTAAATCTTTGATAATTCCACTTTAGTACCCAACATCTTATTTTCCATCCAATGCAGTTAACTTTCCATCCAATGAACATAAAATGTCCAAAATACCCCTCATGTTACATCAAATTTTCAAAAAAATTCCATTGTCCAAAATAACATTTATTAAATCTTTTTTTTTATTTTCAGAAATTATTTTTATTTTTATTTATTCTTTTTCTTTAATTTTTCAATATGTTCATAGTTCTTTTTCAAAAAAAATCAATATTCAATAACTAAAACCCAAAAATTCTCAACCGAAACAAGATCACTCAAAACACATGAGTCATTTTCCTTCAAACACCAGAGCGACTCCATCAAAGCCATATGGATTTAATTCCCAATTCCTAAACAAAAAAAATGCACACCGTGGAACTCCAAATTTGGTTTCTTCCCCAAACTGTTTCTTCCTCAAGTCTACATATTTGTACAGAAAAAATTGAAAATCAAACCGGGGAACATGAACATGATGAGACTCCAAATCTTACAACCATTAACAAGATTCAAACCACCAACTAATTCGAACTTCAATCCTAAAAAGAAAAAAAAGTTGAAATCAACAACAGGGTTCCCTCTGCGTCAATGTGAAACCTAGTATCCCTAAATCAGATCTGCAAAGAAAATGAAACCCAGAAAGCAAAAAAAAAAATCAGAACACCAGACCCCTTCTGGTTATTGTGTCGTGTGCCTGAGTTGGAGAGGGAAAGTGAGATGGCCACCGTCGTAACTTGATCTCAAGAAGGCGAGAGAGAGATGAGGTTTAGGACATATGGTGAATACGGTTCACCGCCGTCCCTAGCTCGCTGGAGAAAGAGGCCCCGTGGTCTCGCCTGCGAGCCACGACCGTGGTCCTCACCCAAGCTCCGGCCGAATAGCAGCGACCCCCTTCTCACAAATCCACCATGGATAGAAATTCAAGCTCTTCGTCTCCATCCACTGTCGAGCTCTTCGACGCCGTCCATGGTGAGGAAGGTCAATCCATGTGTTGAGGATTATAGAAAGGAGAGTGATTGATCTGAAATGAAGAGAGGGAGAAGGGAGATGAGAGTGGGGTGGGGGTAGAGAAGTAGAAGACAGAGATCTGAAATAAATGGGAAAGAGAAAATGTTAGGGTTTGAAGGTGCCCAAGGGTAATATTGTCATTTTCAAAAAATTAGGGTCATGTGCCATGCACGTGGCGCTTTTCCATCTATTTTTGGACGGAAAGTTGACGTTGGGTACTAAAGTGGAATTATCAAAGATTTAGGGTACTCAGGTGGCACAAAAAACATTTAGGGTACTAAAAACGAAATCCGAAAGTTTAGGGTACTAAAATGGAATTATCCATAATCTAAACTAGTTGTAAAATGCATCACAACTAACTATCCAAGTAATGAACAACAACCCAAAGACAATACCCAATAACTATGAAACACTAAAGGAAGAAAGATTTGTTAAACATAAAAAGAGCTAATACCCTTGGAGCCATAAAAGCCGGCCAATGCCATGGCACAACTATTACGCAGAACCTAAACTTATCTGAAGTAATGTGAAACCAAAAATCAGTAACCACCAGAGACCCTCAAGAGAAAGCCCAACCACAGAGTTAAGGCAAAGCTAATACAAGAAAAGGAGGCATGCACCTATTTCTTTTGTAGTAGAGAGAAGACATACTAATTTACAAATCTAACAATATATATTACGATTTGAACTTTTGACCCAAAAAAGGAGAACAACACACTTGACAACCAGATCAAAACAAGTGAGAGTCCCATGATATATAAGTGTTTTTTTTAATCAGCAAAGAAAATTTAAATTCAACCACTTTTGAGGGAAAAGAGGAGTCACAACGACAAACCAACCAAAGACTACCAATGCCAGAAAAAACACCACTTCACGCAGGAAGTTACCACAAAGAACCGCTTCACGCAGGAAGCAACCAGAAACCAACCGCTTCGCGTAGGAAGCCACCACAAAAACAAGGTCTAATACCTAGATTTAACAACCATTAAGCGCTAAAAGAAAAGGATCCGAAACATCCTGATTTAACCAACATGAAGCACAAAAAAGAGTAGACTTCCAACAGAAGTTGGAGCTCGAACTCATTCCTCCAACCTAATTCTAGTCAACACCAAAATAAGCCCTTAATGGGGAGGACCGATATTTCTACCGAGAACGAGCTCAGCCCTCCTAGCAGGCAATAGCATTGCAATCTTTCGAAAATCCAAGGCATGACTCGAGCTAAGCGTTCCAAAACCTTGAACAATAACTCCTCACCAGCCAACATCTAGCGAGAACCCAAGGGGGAAGGCTTGTAATAATACCGAGCACGAATCATCATAAATCCAGACAGAACTAACACAAAGCAAACCGGAAAGCTCAATGTCATAACGAAAGCCCAACCAGCAACCCTTCAAGAATCGCACACCTAAGTGTCAGTCTCTGAAGCTCGCTCTCAATCCTCCAAAAACAATTCCGGCCAACACCAAGAAAAGCCCTAAAAGGGAAGGACCCGTATTTCTACCAAGAGCGAGACCTAACATCCTATCTAGCAGAGGAAATCATCAATATCGGGATACCAAGGCTGAAACTCAAGCTGAACGTTCCGCTACCAAATCGATAGCCCCTTGCCGGCCAGCACCAAGCGAGGACCTAAAGGAGAAGGCCTGTAATTATACCGAGCACGAGCCAACCCGGACCCTGATAGATCTAACACCTAAGCCAAATCTTCCAACTCATATTCCCCTATCTTCCTACAATGGTGAACGAGCATCATCTTTAGGCCTTCTCTTTTTTTCGAATTTTTATGTTTAATCGATTTATTGCATTTAATGTATTATAGATGTGGTCTTTACATCCAAAGTTCAAACTTAGAGTAAATCTCTTCTCTTGCTCAAAAAAATAAACTTTGATACATAAATAAAATTTAAAAAGTAAAGATTTCATAGTTGTAGTTGTGAACTGAAAGAGTTTTATAAAAACTAGGGTAAATAACGTAATTGTTTCAGCATTAAATAGTTAACTAATAGCTCTCAAAACCCTATCTCTTCCTCAAATCGTCGCCACCCCTCCTCCTCTTTACTGTGTTATGCTTACCACTAGCGACATCATGGTTTCCGGTAATGGTTGTCGTCGGTGGTTCCTCCATTCTCCTCCTCTTCATCTCCTTCTTCTACCCCTTATTCTCTTTCTTTTGTCGTTCCTTATATCATGTTAAGGTCCTACTTGGGTTATCTTTTCCCTACACCGGAGCCCGAAACTTACGCAGCCCTCCCGATTAGTTGATGGTGTGGTCTCTTTCGGGTCTGCCTTGTGTGCCGTCAGGATCAGGTACTCCGACTAATTTCTTCGCGGAGGTTTGAGCTCCTAATCATTACGTACGGATGAATACTTCGTCGGAGAAGCCTTCTCTCTATCCCTCATGTCAGCTGCTTAGGGCCTAGCTTAGGATTCTTGTGTTGTAGATCTAGAACGAGTTCTTCATCCAGATCTTCCTCTACGGTGGATGGAGCGTGGGTGTTCTTCAATTTTGGTGTCTTTGGTTCGCTCGTCAGAGCTCTTAGTCTCGACCGGATGCGAAGCTCCCTACTGCTTGGTCGTCGAACAAGGAGATGCTTGTGGGTCCCAGTTCGTCGAAGCTGGCTCTTTAAATCCGGCATCTCTATGTGGTACGCTTGTCTGACATGAAGCTCCCTGGATGCTCGTGGGTCCCTGTTCACAAAGCAGGTACTCCGTTCACCAATCATTTCCTGGCTGTGTGGATGGCCCAATTGCCGCCTCTGGGAAAGATACACTGATTTGATCGATTCCCTCAGGTTTGTCACTTTTCCCGAACGAGTAGGTGGTCAAGGACTCATTTGTTAATGTGGTACGCTTGCCGGACTCATTTGTTTATGTTGAGTAGCTAGGTTTGGCTTCTGTTGGAGATCTGTTGGTTTAGTTATTGTTGTTTTTTTTACAAGCAAGGAATATTATTAATCTTTGAAATTTGGGCGAAACTACAAAGATGGGATCATACCTCTCTAGGGAGGGACGACCCAAAACTGAAAAAAGATCAAACAAAACAAACCAACCTCAACACCGACCCATTGAGAAACTAATAGGCACATCGGAAAAGTAGTAGATCACAATTGCCATGTACTGACAAATTGTCTCAAAATCTCTTTTCTACGTTGCGCTGCTAGCATTTTTTGGTCGCTCTGGGTTTTAGTATGAGTTTGTATGGAGTAAGAGACCGGTTGTGAGTTTTTTTTCGTCTTGTTCCCTTTAGTTATCGTAATGATTGCAGGCGTTAAAGCCTTGTCTGGTCCCGTCGGAACAAAAACCGGAAAAATTCTCTCATTGTTCAGAGGTTTTGGTTTACTAACGGCCTATGGGGGTTTGAGAAGTGCGTCCTTCCATGGACTGTCCCTACATTCCTCAACCTCTCCTTCGGTTTCAACCAAACCCTCTGTGGGTTTAATGACCTCCATACGGTCACTAGTTACTCAGGATTCGATATTCGTACCCTCTGCCACGAACTTAGTCGGAGTAATCAACTGCAAATTTATTAGATCAAACCCATCCTTTGGTTTTTTTGGGCCATCTACATTTTCAGCCCCACTTGCACTATTGTTGATCGCAGGCCCAGATGAAGGCCCAGACGCAAGACCCACCGGCCCATTTTGTCCAAGCCCATAATCCAACGCTCCAACAACACCGCGAGGGATGCGAACTGAACCTCATTCTTCTCCGCGAGAATCGCAAACTGCACCCAAATTGATCTCTGAATCACCACTTGATATTCTCAAATCCGCAAGCTCCGATTCTCCAATCCGACCATTTATCAAGGGATTTGTAGAATAATCAGTCTCAATATCCACAAGATTCCTTTGCAGATTATCTGGTCGATGAACAGAGGCGCCGTCATGTGCGATAATTGCTACATTCGAACCAGAATCACGGGATTTGATATGGGATCACGAGAATCACGTTCATCCATGCCCGCGATATCCGGGTGCTGAGTTTCCATACAGCGATCGTGGACGCCGACATGAACTTCCGGAAAATTCACTATTTGGGTCGTTTCTCGCCGGAGTTGTTTGTTTAGAGTCTGAAAGACATTCTTCAAGAGTATTGGATTCGATCCTACCTGTTTTGCCTTTGTACCTGCCCGATTACAGGTGCTCTGTTTTACCACTCTCGGAATAGGGGAACTCAAGGTCAGCCTCGTCTTTCTTCTGTTATGCCGAGCTAAGGTTACAAGGAGTTTGTGACCGTGGTACTTGAAACCGTTGAGTGACTCAATCACTTGTAGAGTTGAATCCTTGGTTGTAAAGGTTACGAAGCCAAAACTCAATTATCTTTTGTTTGGTCTCTTGCGTATCGTGACATCAACCACGACACCGTATGACTCCATCATGCTCCTTACCTTCTCCACTATCAAACAGGAGGGAAGTTGTTAACGTATACCTCCGAGCCTTGAACCCATTTGATTGCTTCCAGCTCCGTCTCTGTCACACCGAAGTCCGGGAGCACCGTTGAAGCGGAACTTGTTTTCCCAGAGCCCTTGACATGCCCCACCTTTGTAACTTGGCTTGCCTTTGCACCTTTGACACAAACTCTACGTTTCTGTCTCACCTCCGAAAGCAGATCCCCTCCACTATCATGGAGCGGAGTCGCGCCGAAGGAAAGTTCCCTTGTGTCAACGTCAATCCCCTCCCCAGAAGGCCTGCCTGCTGTCTTCGTCTGAGCATAAGCGTTCTGTCCTTGTTTTTGAGTTGGCTTTGTCTGAGAAACAATTTTGTAGTAGTCACCGTACGATGACACCAACATGGAGCAAAAAGCCGAGAACGAGAGCTAACTCACTACTGGGGAAAATACTGATACATTACTATTAGATCTATACTAATTGAATGACCGTTTAGTTATTTTTGTTGATGTTCTTCTTCGGGGGTGTGCCGATGATACTTGGTTTGTGGCGCGTGGTAGCTGTTGGTGTGGTCAGTTGATCCTCTGCATTGGGTAAGGTTCAGTTGTTCTCCCTCCTTGTGTCTAAGTTGTTTAGTTACCCTCTCTAATAGTTTATCATATTTTTGGGTTCCATTATATTTCCTTCCGCATTAGTGGTAAAGGCTTGCTTGTTATTAGGTGTTTGCCATCATAATGTTGTTTGTGCATTTGTTTCTTTTGGATGGAATCCTTAAAAAATCGATTTTAGGGTTTAGTGAGTGCTGGTGGGTATGTTCCCTAGTTCTGTCTCCATCGTTTGCGGCGTTGGCGCTACTTTTTAGTCACTGCCTTCCTCTTTATGTGAGGGGTTGTCAGTAGTAATGAGACATGGTGCTTTCAACTCAGACTAAGGTTTCGGTAGTTTCAAGTATTTCTTTGATGACGTTCCTGGCTTCATGGCTGGAAAGTTTAGGTAGTAGACCCCTTTTTCTATGAGCATCATGGTTGTAAAATTCGGGCTCTAGACCATTTTATATTCTTATTGGTTTTGTGCTTCATGGTGTAAAATTTGGGTACTAAGACCTTGGTCCTCCCATTGTTGGGATTGTTTTGAGGTTGAGCTTTTATATCAGTGCTCGATTATGTTTCTGTTGTTGGTTGTTTTTTCTTGGTTGTAGTCTTATTCATCCCTTGTTGGGTGTTTGTTGGTTGTTCTTGAGATTCTATAGTTGGAATGCTCGTTTGTTCTGCCCTTATAGTTGGTGCGTGCTTCTTTAGGTTTTTGTGGTCTGTAACTAGATCATCTTGTACCCCTCTTTCACCTCCAAAGAGGTTTTAATCTAAATTTGCTTTACCGATTAAAAAAACGTAATTATTTCAGACTTGAACTTGTTAAGGGATGAACTTGAAACATATTTAGGATTACTGATTTTAATTTCATCATAGCCTAATAACTAAGAAACCCCAAAACTCTCTCAACCGTAGTAAAACTTCACTCCGTGTTATTCATTTCGACAAGGATATGTTGCGGCGAAAGACCATCTATGGAGGGAAAAGGACGACTGATTATGGTGCTGATCTTACCGGTTAACAGACGGTTTTCTCAATATCCTAATCGACAGTCGATCGAGTTCCATTAGTTTTCTAATTTGTCTATCGACGTCGCTCAATCCATCATGATACTGGTGATCTCGATGCTAAGACCGATAGGTTCCGATCGATTTCACTTGTGCCCATTATAATTATCCTATCCCTAGTTCTCGACTCTAACTAGATATACGTATTTATTGAAAGGAAAAATCTTCATAAGTTATTTGTTAACTGTATAGATAGTAACTACTTTTCTAATTAATTTCCCATAATAATACTAAAAGATAGTGACATGGATCTGTATGATTGTATCTGCCTAAAAGGATATTTTTCTCAAATTAGATTGCGTACAAGTTTGCACCAAATTAGTTTTTATAATAGCTTACAAAGCTTGAGTATCAAGTCGAAAGATTTAGAAAGCCCTACCCCGTTAGAGATATACGTATGATTTGACGTCTTTTTGTATAAGTAAGACAGTATTTTTTTTATCAGCAATGGAAAAGTTTCATCCCACTGAGATCTTAGACTGCTTTTTTTAAAACCGTGAAATTATCAATGCAGATAATCTGAAACTGTAAAAGTCACAGAGACTAGAATTTTCTCCCTTTTCTCTCTATGGCCTCCATCTTGTCCATTTCCGCCCTTCTTCTCTATCATAGCCCCCTCACCTTCCACATCGTCATCACCCTGTTGTTGCACCCCCACTATGACCGCGGCGCTGGTGACACCAACTCGAAAAACCCCGTCTCTGCCGCGTATCAGGGCCGACCACTGCGGCTTGGCGCAGCCATCACCATAAGCAAAGGATGCCAAGCCAGTCCTTTCATCCCGTGGGCTCCGATCCAGCATCAATTGTCGTCACGTACGGGTGTTTCTCACCAAAACGCATGGAGCAGAACCTCTTGTCGTCGTTGGATCTGCATGGGTCCATAGATCTGAACGCACCCCTGGCATCCTATCAGCCACCAGCCGTGCGTGTCTCACCGGATCTAACCGTCCCTAGCCTCGACGTCATGTCGACTAACCTCAGTGGTTTCTCCATCGATGACGAGGAAGACGGGGACGCTATTGTGGTGGTTCCTCAGACGGCGGCCCGACATGCAGACGACGACCGTTACCGACTTTCTCTTGTGGGTCGAATATGAGCAACACCCGATACAAGCTGAAGGTACTGATTGGGTAATGCTTAAGCACTGGCAGATTAATGGTATGGGGTGGACGTGCTTTACCCATCCGTTGTCTCGTTTCGGTTCTCGTCCGAGGCCACCCTCAACCGGATCCGACACAATGGTCCATGGATTTTCAGCGGCTACCCTCATATTCTCCTTCCGTATGTTCCCTACACACAGCCGGACAGCATCACGTTCTGATTCATGGAAATAAGAGTGAGAGCCTTTAATGTTCCAAAGGATGTTTGGAGCAACTCGATCTGGGCCCTCCTTGCAAACTCTATCGGCCAGGAGGTACCAGAGCCCCCTATTCCAAAAATGAAACCCATGAATGATTTTATGTGGTTTAGGGTATTCCTGGATGTTGATAGACCACTCAAGAGAAAGATCTGTCAACAATTTCTATGGCATCGGGTGGCTACAACGGTGGTCCTCCAATATGAAAGACTGTCGGGCTTTTGTGCTCTATGCGGGAGGCTCAACCTGTTAGTCTTAGTGCCCGTAGTTCAATCATAAATGTTACTTATTTTGTTACATGTTACAGATATCTAAACCATTGATTTTTGAAATCTAATGGCTATGGATTTTCAGTCTTAATTATCCATAGATTAAATAGAAAAATCAGCAAAAGGGTGGTTTTGTAATTCCATATCCTTAAAAAAATTACTGTAGAATTTTTTTTACCATCCCGATCTGATTTTTAATATTTTATTTTAAAAAAATAATATTATATTTTAAATTTCAAATTTCGAGATCGCATAATATTATGTACAATATTACAGAAGTTTGTGTAACATTTTGCAGAAATTGCATATTTGTCGAAACCAATATTACATATTTCTAGAGGCAAAATTATAAATTTTTGGAGCCAATGTTATATATTTTTGGAGTCGACGTTATTGAGTTTTAAAGCCGATGTTACATAATTTTGAACTAGATGTTATAGATTCATAAATCATTGTTTCAAATACATATTCCATTATTCCAGCTCACTGTACCCATTATTACAAATCTCAAAAACAACATAACATAATGTAATACATAACATTACATAATTGTAAGCTGGTAGTTACAAATTACCACAACTACAACTAATCCAAAATATTACAAATTACTACACATAGATAAATAATTTTCTGTAAAATGTGACAAGATCTTAAAAAACGTAGACTGACATACTAGAAAACGTTACAAAAAAGTACCCAAAAAAGTTACAACATTTAATATAAAATGTTACATATGGCTACACCAAAGTTACAGAAATCTGCAGAGGTTTTTGCCAATATCATATGTAGAAGTTTCAAAAAGTTACTCAACTTGTATTTATAACTTTTTACAAAATTATACATGAAAACTTACATAAATCTACACTAACAATTACAAAAAATTTAGTGTTTCACTTTTATACCCAAACAAATATGTTTCAAAAAGTTAATCTCAATTTATATGTATAACAAGACTTGTATTTCAAAAAAAACACCCCCAACTTCTCATGAGGACAGATCGTCAATCAAAAAAATTGGGTTTTGGAAAATTAGAACTCAAATGGAAAAAAATGAACAAAAATGACACAGAGGCTTCACCAGACATGAGTCACTCCATCTTCATCTCCGGCGAGGCGCTCGGCTGAGGTCTCGATCTATAGAGTCCATGGCCACCGCATTAAACGTCCAGATCTGAGCTAGCCACGGCGGAGGCGAGAGTTGTGCACGGAGGAGGCTGCATCTCGGCAAGTTCACGACGGAGCTTGCCATGAGTCTGACCTCGCCTTTGTTCTTCGTCCAGACAACCCTCAGTGGCGGATGTCGTGCTAGAGCAGGACATGAGATGTGCAGAAGAAAATTGTACAGGTCTCGGAACGAGGAAGCATGCATGGCGGCGCGAGGAGAGACACTTAAGGGCGGCGGCCAGAAGCTCGGGCTAGTGCAACGAGTTGGTCCTTCACGCCGGACCTGCACGACGTTCCGGTGAGGTTTCAGCCGGGGGTCGACTAGGTCGAGGAAGAACATGGAGGAGCCTCGGCTGCACGGTGAGCTCTGTGGACGTGGTTCTCCGGTGTGGGGTTTGATGGTCCGGCGTGGGTGTGGTGGTACGGCGTGGGAAGTGGTTGTCCGGCGTGCGTTTCCAGCCGGCACGACGTGGAGCAGGGATGAGATCGGGTCAAGCAGAGGCGGCTCTGTTGGGAGAGACATGAAATTGAGTGCAAAATAAGAAATGAGGTGATTAATGGGTATTTTAGGGTTAGGGTAAACAGAAATATTAAAGGTCATATTTTCCCTTAAAATTAGTAAAATTACAAAAAGAAAATAAAACTTTGAGTTATTTACGATTGTATGCCATTATAATTGGAGCCATTGATTTCAATTGATCTAACGGTTTATAATCGTGTAACATGTAACAAAATAAGCATTTGGTAACACTTGAAAGTGTACCTATATATATATCATTAGCAATAAAATTAAAGCGGCTTTATATTACTTATGTGTTGGAGTAATATATCGATGTGTGCTCTGATCTATGTCCACCATGCGAATAGAACCATAGATCGAGATAGATCACACTCGATGGGTCCCTAGTCATAAATGCTTCACTAGAAGCGACTAGTATGAAAGATGTCTTTTTATGGCTTACGTTCTTTTAGTCATTGGAATGGGATTCTGGAGTCTGATCATAGATATCATGTAAAATGTCAGGGTCGATTCGTTATGCAATGTCAGGCAATACTAGAGTCTCGTTAGTTGCCACTTAAATAGGATCAAGTAAAATGGGATTTTACGTTGATCTATTGACATGCATAAACCTAAGGGTCACACCGGAGGGTGAAACTCATTGTCACATTTATGGAGAATTGCCAAAAGGGAGTTGTCTCGGGACATGACCAAAACTAGGTTTTGGGTCATGTGCCCGTAAGTGAATAGGACTTCACATATCAAGAGAAGGCTTGGAGTCTTTGGATTGATCGCGTCAGATAATGTTGGACATTTCCGGTATTGAAGGCTTGGTGGCGATGAGTGTGTCACGGGACCTCATTGGATATGGCCACGGGCCATGTTCCAAGAGGCCCGTGAGAGGCCCATGCAACCAAGGCCTATGGAACTAATTAATCAAGTCTTGATTAATAAGTACTAAGTAAGCAAGACAAGGATTAAGGTGTTAGTGATTCACCACCTAACCTCATCTTGTCTAGCCATACTTTGTCCTATTTACACCTTACTTGTCACCATACTTGTCCTATGCTTTTAGTTTGATAAGTTGATGGAGTTTGTTATGTCTAAGTCATCTTTTTTCAACATAACAAACACAAGACAAGAATAGGAAAGACAACTTCTCCCTCCTCTCCCTTGCAATTTCGGCCAAGGCAAGCTCCTACCTCCATTTTTGTGTTCTTGAGTCCTCAAAGAGAAGAACTATGTGGATTTGATTCCCATGTGGATACCTAGGTGTCTTGGACTCAAGCCAATCATTCGTTACCCGGTGTTCTTGTTCTAATAAGAAATAGTGCTGAATTTTTCTCTTGTGAATCCATTCTTTGTTAGTTGTTTCATGGTTTTAATTGTCTGTTGGTTTTCATTGATTTTCCGCTGCGAGTTGGTTCATCTCCAACTCTACCTTGAGACCCAACACAACCATCGGATCCAACAATGTACAGCCCCACTTCGGGGAGTGGGTAAGGATGAGGTACGTTTTGATGATTCATTATGTGCTATTACTAGGGTGGATAAGACTAGGTTACTGCAGACCCGTTGGGGTCCCCCTCAAAATAAACCATAGGTTCGGGTGGAGGAGTTGATGAAGTCCCTATGCATTGGCCCGAACCGTCGGCACCCACTGAGGGATGGGAAGCTCCTTCCCCCACCGGGTTTCCCGGTACTTCCGATTGACGAGGGACGAACAACACCGAAGAATGGTGACATGGCTAAAGAGGGTCCCGAGTGGACACCTCTAGTTACTAAAGGAGGGCACCCAAGTTTGTCCGATGGGACTTGCGAGATCGCAAATACTCGTGACATGGCTAACCTGGGTCAGGAAGCCAGGTGTGAGGAGGTGGGGGGAGTCCCCGTCATTTCCATTTGGACTCCCACAATGCCACTATTGCCTCCTCATACTTGCCGCCCTCAGATGCTGGATATATCTACTTGATGGGGGAAACAAAAGAAACCTCAGGAAATGGGAGGAGGGTTAGGGCCAAAGAGGCTGAAGATGCAGAAGACCAAGGCTCGGGGTAGAACAGGCCAGAACCACACCCGGACTGCACAAGTGAAGATGAAGAGAGCCATGGGTGTAACGGACCAACTGACAAGGAGATTCCAGCTTAAGGATGAGGAGGACACTGAGGATGCAATCAGAAGTGGAGCGGGCTGCAAAACAGCCCCCCCAGGAGCCATGAGGCTACTAGGACCTCGAGGGGTAAATAAGTGGTGGCCTACCCCTCACGACCTAAGCCCAATACTCGTCTTGGAGCTCGGGACTGCATAAGAGGGTCCTTTTTATTTTTCCTTCTTTTATTATGGCTATTGTTTCCAATACTTTTTTGGATTTTGGTTGTTTATGTTTATGTTGGAATATTTCTGTAGTTTTGATCGGTTTGATCGTAGGGGCTTCGATCTTCGTCTAGGATGTCAACTAGACTGTTTCTACTGGTTCAGAGCGTTGGGTGTCTTAAGAGAGACCCGGACATTATTTTATTCTCAAGAATTTAGTCCGCCACTTGTACTGGTTCTCAAGCATTAATATAATGCACTCCATCGGTTTTCCTTTCAAAAAAAAATATAATCTGAAATTGGTAATGTTTATGAAAGTGTTTCATGCAATACCATTGTCCTAATATGCCATGTCGAGATTTTATCGTCACTGTGTTATCATAAATACAAAATATATTTTACGTTTTTCAAATACGTAAGGCAACTTTTAGGGTGACGTCAATTCGACAACGCATCCCTGTGTCTCCCTCGCATTAAAACATAGGAGCCAATTCATAAATTTATTTTGTAGTATGTCACCGATAATGATTAAAAATATTTAAAAATTGGTTTAACGAGTCTTAGATTTTGATCGATCTTCAAAATGACATAACTTTTTCATACGAGCACTAATCTTAGCCCGTAAGATATCCAATAGAATGGAATTCAGATAATTATAGTCTGCATAACGTAGTTTCAGTTAGCAAAAAATGTGCATGAATCCATACACAACATGCAAGTCAAACGATCAACCATACATTTTTTGTCCGCCATGGGCAAAACATATTGCCATTCATATGACATATACAGGAACGTATGGAACAAATAGTCAAGGATAGGCCGTTCATCAAGACGTATGCGTTTGTAAAATGTACAACCCAAGACTTATATTTCCTTCTCACTTTTTTGTACATTACCTTGTTTAAGTTCAATATTAACATTTCACAAATATATTTGTTTTTTAGCGTAAGAATTTGTATTGATTAAAAACGAAACAGGGTAACTGAAGAATAACGGGGGAGTAGTCCCTCCTTAGACAGACTACAACTAATCCTCAAAACGAGCCTAAGGCATAGACAGGCTTTTGAAGTGAGATCTATGATTAAACTAACTAAAACTACAATTAAACCAAAAAGGGAAACTACATCAAAAACAATAAAGGAAGCAAAAACCAATACCAACTCCGGCACGACCTGAGTCAGAACACTATGGCCTGAATGCCGATGAGTTTTCCAAAAGAAACCACTAAAATAAAGAGGACTGTGCTTGGTACGGAGATGGATCACATGAGATGGTGGAGGACCCCAATAGTTAGGGGTTACCGATCCTCTAAGACAACCTAGGGCTGAGGGCCTCATGTATCCAAGAGGGGTTATTAACCAGTCCTCGCCTTCTCATCCACTTGTTCATCCAAGGCCCTATTCCGGGATGAGTTCTTCTTCGGCTCAATGCTCTTAGGATGGCCCGACATACACCTCTCTGAGAACCAGTTGGCACGAATCCTGGCCTATGATTATGAAGGACGGGGAATGTCACCAAAACCTTCATTGCATCCCCAGAGTTGCGGGGAGACCCTAGCTGGGTTAGAAGTCCCAACTGATTCAGGCGACATAGGCAAGACGATTGACCCCATGTCGATCCTTGATGTCTGAAGTAGGCGGAAACCTAGACGAATTCCAGGGGATAGACTCGGGGATGATACTGACCACTCCTTTAGGTTCCTAATCAATAGGCATCATCTGACGAGAGGGACATACAGTATCGAGATATACCTAGAAGGGAGAGGTCATAGTCGGTGGCCGCACGACCTAGTCTTCCACATGTGAAAAAAAAGTACTGGGATCGCTCGTATTTGAGTGTGAACCGAATCAGTGAATGGAACTCCTGAAATCCTAATAACATCGACCAACGGAGGGGTTGATCTACCGTGTGCCAGAAACGTACCCAGACCTTTCCTCCCCAGTAGAAGCCCCCCTTTTTCTACTTTTATAGTGGCACAGCCTCCCACCAGGTCTTGTAATAAGGAGGCCTTTCGGTGGGATTTGCGTTAGGATGAGAGGATAATGTCGGAAACACCAAGGCTCCCCTTGGCAAACATTATCCAATGTTGCACGAGAAGCGAAGTAAAACGCTTATATTCATGGGGAGAGATCCTTGACGACCAGACCTTCCGCCGAGAAGCCCCATCCTCGGGGGATAATCTACAACACCAAATCCCCTATGGTAGGCCGAGGAAAGAGAAACATCCTTACCATTCCGAAACACATGCAGACTAGAGAAAGCAATTGCGATGCAAGAACTTGAACAAAAGCATCCTCGTCCGAAAGGGGAGAACACATATCAAATAGGCTACGATATCATCCAACGATGGGAACATAGCCTCAATCAGCGGTGACATACTCCCTAAAACTGACACCGATTCCCCACCGTATGGTATCGGGTGGGTCTACGCCCTTGGGGCCACCTCATGATGAAGGATGCCTAACATAGAGAAGGTTGAAGAGGATGGACCAGGTACATTCCCAATGTTGTGTCCTAAAGGAGCCCTAGCAGTAATAAGGGCATTATCCCTTGTGAGTGGGGCTTCACTAGTGGAGGAGTCGGTTTCTATGGCCTACGTCCCCGTACCCCTTGCAACATGCCCTAAGATGGGATCCTTGTCGGGCCTTGGTTGAAAACCAACAGGGGAAGGGACGCTATGGAAGTCGGGTGGGATGGAGAAAGTTCTATGGTGGAGAAGTTTTAGTCGACACAGGGATCGCAGAGGAAGAAATGGTGTGTAGTGGCTTCGGCTTGGGCTTTCAAGGGTGGGTTTTGGATAGATGACGTCTTGAGACGACCGAGGAGAGGGGACGAGAGTCGACAACAAAACCATGGTGGTGCTTCCCGTGAAGAGTGCAAAGGATGGAGGTTATGGCCTGGGAGGCAGCGGATATACGACTTTCTTATAGACCTTCCTCTCTCTAACATCATTTGTGAAGACCGTGTGCGGGCAAGGAGAAAGAGCCAATGGTGGTGGGGGACATTCCAAATGTACCTGAGTGGTGGGGGCAGGCAACAACGTGATGGAAAAAATTACGAGCACTAGGATGGAGGAGGACGATAGTGAGAAAGCCATTAGGACATAAGGGAGAGAGTAGCTAGGGTTTCCTACTTTTTTTTCACAACTACAAAGTTTGTAATGAATAACATAAGTATAGTCTAGAAAAAAAATTGTTCAAATGAAGTATTAAAACATATAGAATGAAAAATATACTTACCAATGACTGCATAAAAATTAGGGTAAAATACAAATACCTACCCCAAACTTGTAGCGTTTAACTGATACCTACCCGAAAGTTTTTTTTTTTGTAATTGATACCTACTCAGATGTTTAGTTATTTACTGATAGCCCAAGCAGACAGCTAAAATGACGAAAATGCCCTCAATGATTTTTTAAATAATTTTTTTAAAATAAAACTTAAGTGACTTTTTAAATAAAACTGAACTGATTTAATAAGTACATATATATACCTAACAAAAGTGATTTTTTAAATAATTTTTTTAAATAATTACTGAAATGTAGTTCAGGGTATTTTTCGTCATTTTAGTTAAACATATGAGTAGGTATCGGTTTAAAAAAACTTTATGGTAGGTATTAGTTAAATAACTAAACATCTGAGTAGGTATCAATTAAAAAAACTTTAGAGTAAATATCAATTAAACGCTACAAATTTGAGGTAGGTATTTGTAGTTTACCCTAGAAATTAAATGAAATAAAATTACAAAAGACATGACCATCCTTCTACAATTATATATAAATAAATAAAAAACTCAACGGTCACAAGTGTATGAATATTACCTAATCAAATTTACTAACATTTTAAATTATAGTATAGAGGATAAATCTAATAGAAATCACTTTTATCCTAAAAACTGTGTGAAACAATCCTAGCCATACACCCTTTAGATCCAACATTCACCATAATGCCACATCATCACCTCAATTCAACCAAAACTCACGCCACTTTCTTACTTTCTCACACAAGCAAGGGCATAATTGTAATAGCATGGTGCCATGTGGACAAGTGTCCATTTTTTTGTTCAATAATTCATTAATTTAATCATTTCCGCTTCGTTTCAACTCCGATTAGCTTCAAACTTGCGCCAATATTTTTCTTTTTCCAAGGGCCTTAAATCAAGATCAGTCATGAATATATTTTGAAGCATGAAAATAAAAAGTTATATTGGGGTGATAAAAACAATGTTTAGTGTTGATAAATCTTCACTAATAAATTTTTTATATCGGGGTATCAAACTAGTGCTAAATAGTGTTTAGTGTTGATAAAACTAGTGCTTAGTGTTCATAAAAAACATGTGATGATGTGATAAAAATCATGTTCGATTTTGGAAAATGAGGTGATAAAACTAGTGTTCAGTGTTGATAAATCAAGTGTTTAGTGTTGATAAACCCAGTGTATAGTGTTGATAAAAATTACCCAGACTTAAGTTTTTTAAAAATCAGCCCTGAAATAAGGGTGATAACCTAGAGTTTAGTGTTGATAAAAAAAACATGTGATGGGATGATAAAAACACATGTAATTTAATGATAAACATAGTGTTTAGTGTTGATAAAACTAGTGCTTAATGTTCATAAAAAACATGTGATGATGTGATAAAAATCATGTTCGATTTTGGAAAATGAGGTGATAAAATTAGTGTTCAGTGTTGATAAACCCAGTGTATAGTGTTGATAAACCCAGTGTATAGTGTTGATAAAAATTACCCAGACTTAACTTTTTTTTTTAAATCAACCCCGAAATAAGGGTGATGACCTAGAGTTTAGTGTTGATAAAAAAACATGTGATGGGATGATAAAAACACATGTAATTTAGTGATAAACATAGTGTTTAGTGTTGATAAAACTAGTGCTTAGTGTTCATAAACAACATGTGATAATGTGATAAAAACCATGTTCGATTTTGAAAAATGAGGTGATAAAACTAGTGTTCAGTGTTGATAAACCCAGTGTATAGTGTTGATAAACTCAGTGTATAATGTTGATAAAAATTACCCAAACTTAATTTTTTTTTAAATCAGGCCCGAAATAAGGGTGATAACCTAGAGTTTAGTGTTTATAAAAAAAAACATGTGATGGGATGATAAAAACACATGTAATTTAATGATAAACATAGTGTTTATTGTTCATAAAAAAACATGTGATGATATGATAAAATCATGTTCGATTTTGGAAAATGAGGTGATAAATCCAATGTATAGTGTTGATAAATCCAGTGTATAGTATTGATAAACCCAGTGTATAGTGTTGATAAAAATTACCCTGACTTAACTTTTTTTCTAAAAATCAACCCTGAAAATAATTTTTTTTTCGTGCTTCAAAATATATTCATGACTGATCTTGATAGAAAGCCCTTGAAAAAACAAAACTAATGGCGCAAGTTAGAAGCCAATCAGAGTTCAAACGAAGCGGGAAAAATTAAATTAGTGAATTGGTAAAAAAATATAATATGATGGTTTTACTAAAAAGCCCTTACCCCTTACTAAAAAGTATTGTTTTTTTTGCAGTCAACAAATCAATTGTATCTCATCCGTCCATTCTTAAAATGAAATACTTGGATTGGTTCACACAGTTTTTACGTTAAGGGGTGGTTTCTATTTGATTTTTCCTCTTATAGTATAAACCTAAATATGTTATTCTAGTTCAAACGCAATTATATTATCCTCTTATCAGCAACTGATTTAAGAATTCTTGATAAGGATATTAACTGTTTGTTTGATTTTTCTAAAAAGCTCTTTGAAAATCCTCTCTCGGGTGCAACCTACCCTCTATAGGGTTTCCTTTGTCCGTCTCCATTTCCTTACGACGTCGCTCGCTGCTCCGGCTCGTCGGCCTCGGTGCTCACTCCTATCCTCTCACACCTCCCCTCTCGCATCGCTCAACTGTTCTGCATCGTTGGGCTTCCATTTCCGCCATCAGTTCTGCACTCCAACGGCACCGTCGATCGTTGCTCCACCTCGCCGGTCGCCGCTGCTCGCATCTCTCATCTCGCAACCGCCCTCTCGCCTCGCTCAGTCCGTCTGCACCAATAGTATGGATTCCGTCCAACCAAGCTGTCCTGACGTTGCGCAACCATCCCCACCAGGATTCCTCCCCGACGTCGCCTTCTTCATGCCACCCGTTGATAGATCTGTCCCTCTGACGACAGGGCACCAAGGCCTCACCGGCAGCGAGTCCTCGCAGTTAAAGGACAAGCCAGGCTCGGCCGGGGCGGGTGCTCTCGTCCTCTACGAACCTCAGTCACTGATGTCATCGCGCCGGTCATATGCAGAGGTCGGCGGTGCCCACCCCGACCCTCTGCACCATCTCCACACTCTACCGCTGGTATCCTACCCTAGGTACCGTGCCCCGAGCGTGCATGCCTCAATCTCGGTGGGCCGTCCGACGCCCACCATCAGATCTGACGCTTGACAGGGTGGGACGCCGCCTGAGTGCATCTCTCCGGTGCCAGATTGGGAGGACGAATATGAAGAGCTGGTGGTCGCGCTTGAGGCAGTTCCGGCGGCTAAAAATGGTACTTACCTTCACTCATTGGCGGCACGGGTCGCTGGGGGAAGACCCACAGTCAAAATAAGGTTTGCGCCCTGATGCTGCAAAAGTGGAAGCTGGATGACATCCAAATTGAATACCTGTCGCCGAAGGTCACGGGCTTCCATTTCCCGTCTGAAGCGACTATGGAGGATATACGCCATCGGGGGTCGTGGATCTTCAAAGGCTTCCCGCTACTATTGGAACTCCTTCGGCCCTACATCCAAGCCACTGATATCAACTTCAGTCATATCGAGATCAGGGTCCGAGCTCTGAACGTCCCGGGGGGTGCCCGGACACCGAGGGTCCGAGACCTAAGTGCCTCCTCCATGGGAACTCAGGTAATATCGGCCCCCTTACCCTTTGTTCGGCGTGAGGATCATTTTTTTGTGGATGAGGGTCCGCGTGGAAGTGAACCAGCCGTTGCAGAGATGCCTTCGTCTTCGCTTTCCTGGTAACACTACCTCCTCGTTGATTGAATTGCAATACAAAAAGCTGCCAGATTTTTGTCGTCGATGCGGAAGGCTGACACACCGCCTTTCGGGGTGTACGGCTCAATTATCAGGGATATGGCGGGAGGAGGCCCGCTATGACAACTTCATACAGGTACCGTGGAAACAGGACATGGAGAGGCTACTGAAGACGGTATCCTACCCTTCTCCTAGCGACCCGCACGATTGTGCGTCACGGACACTCGACCACTAAAGCGACCAAACACGTACCACAAAACCCGACTAAACCACGAACAAGCCAACCGGCCAAACACCCATAACAACAACAACGACGACACCCGCCCACCGGGCGAACCAAGGTCAAACAGCGCCCACTGGGCCAACCAAAGTCAAACAGCGCCCACCGGGCCAACCAAAACTCCACAACACGCCCACCGGGACAACCAACAACAATCACAATACGCCCACATGGCCAATCGAAGTCAAACACATACGCCCACGGCGTCACACAAAGTCAAGACACGCCTACCGGGCCTACCAACACCGAACCACGCCCACCGGGCGAATCAAAGTCAAACACAAACGCCCACGGCGTCAAACAACATCAAAACAATCAAATTTTGTAAAGCTTTCTCCACTTCATTTTTAAAACCTCAAACTTGACATCACGCAGTCACAACCCGGTCCAGGTGTCCCCGAACTACGTTGTACCGACTTGATGTCAGCGCCGTCGCATTCGACTACAGGAGCGCTCCTGAGTCGACCCGCGACCACTTAAAACGTTTCAAGCAAAATCAATCAATCAACAAGCCAGCAATAACACACTGCACACACACACAAACCCAACCAGGACTCATAACGCTACGGGTCTACACTGACTCGACCCTCCACACCTAATTGACGGACAGTCCGAGGTGTGAAACCTCGAGCTTTAATACCAAGCTGTCACGCCCCAATTTCAGCGAACAGAACTCGGGACGCGAACATTTAAAACATAAAAACACTTGAACCTGTTTTGAATAAAAGCTTTGACATTTCCATTTAGTTACCAAAAATAATAGTCTTTACAATACAAAACGTCCCAACAAGTGGACAAGGTACAATATCCGTCACTAGGCTCAACAAAAATAAAGACCAGACTCCGCTCCAAGCTCCATGAACTTCAAGAGCTAACCTAGTCCGTCCGGTGATCAGTACCTGTAGGAAAAGCAGCTAGGGGTGAGCGTTCGCTCACCTCCACGGATAACAGACTGACTATGGCATAAAAAGTAGATAAAGCCAGTAACACTAAAACCAAACCCAAAACCGGGACTACAGTCCCAAACTCAAGTACCCAGCTGACCCACAACCCGTTACTTTCCTCAACTGACTCAATACTCGATAACACAATGTAGACCCGACACAACTATCGACGACTTCCTCAAGGACACGACAGAAAGACTACACAACGCCAAACAAGATCACAAAGGATCGCACACCAGCTGCTCAGTAACCAATCTCAATCAGTTCAGGGTTCGACCTGTCGCAATTCCTCGACACGAAGTCGGATCAGGCTGTCGACCTTTCAAACTCGCAATTCATCGACACTAAGTCGGATCAGGCTGTCGACCTTTAGAACTCGCAATTCATCGACACTAAGTCGGATCAGGCTGTCGACCTTTAGAACTCGCAATTCATCGACACTAAGTCGGATCAGGCTGTCGACCTTTAGAACTCGCAACTTCAGGTAACCACAATCACAATCACAGGCAAGTTCAATCACACAGGCACTCAAGGCCACTCAAGACACCTCAACAATCAAGACTCGGGTTCAACAACCCCACGGGCACTCACTGCCACTCAAGACACACCAACGGTCAAGACTCGGGTTCAACAACCCCACGGGCACTCACTGCCACTCAAGACACACCAACGGTCAAGAATCGGGTTCAACAACCCCACGGCACTCACGGCCACCCCAAAACATCAACAGTAAGACACGGGCACTCATGGCAACCCAAGACACCAATTTAAATACACGGGCTCTCATGGCCACCCAAAACACCAACAATTAAATACGGGCTCTCATGGCCACGCAAGACACCAACAATTAAATACGGGCTCTCATGGCCACCCAACTCAACAATAAATAACACGGGCTCTCAAGGCCACTCAAACTCAACAATAAACAACACGGGCTCTCAAGGCCACTCAAACTCAACAATAAACAACACGGGCTCTCAAGGCCACCCAAACTCAACAATAAATAACGCACAACAACCTCCGGTATACTCGATGCCTCCAATAGTCCTAAGATCACTAGTTTCACAAGCAACCTACGGGCATGGTCATATGCCTCCAGGAATTCAATTATCGCTAAGTTCTCTGTTCCTACGACACTACTAAGTGTCACATGCTTTTCTCTTAAACGCTACAATCCCGTATCATGCTTTTCTAATATTTAAATAAATCTAGTCAACCCACGACACCCCGGTGTCACCTGCAATTCTACTATTAACTTTCCCTAATCAGGGACGAGATCCGGCTACTTTTCCCTACCTCAACTGAAGAGCAACCGCTATGTTTCCTAGCTGCTGACGTTCTGGCTCGCTACCTCCGATCTTCTCTTCGATCGAAGCCGGACTCTAAAGATAACACGAAAGCCATAATTAATAACGGTTCCACCGTTAAGTTAAAGATTACGATTTGTCCAGTTTAAATCCGACATTTGTCTTTTAAACTCGAGCGGGCTAAAAGCGGGGTCACGACGAATCGGTTTTGGGTACTCGAGCACCGAAAACGGTGCATGCGAGGCACGGTCCCAATGCACGAGGTCCGATTCAGCGGTCCGCTTTTGTTCCTTTCTAAACCCAATTAGCAGTCCATTTTAACTAGAGTTCCAGATTTGTTCAACTGCTCAAATTCCGTTTTAAATCCGTTTAACGTCTAGTTTAAACGTTCAGGTTCCCAATCTCAATCCAGTTTCGATCCAATAATCTTAATAAGAAAACCTTTTGCTCGACTCTGGTTTCGTTTTCCTTTTTGATTAAAACCGTTTTATTTCCAAAGTTGATCCTCGTTTTTAAACCCCTTTTCCTTTGAACTGATAGATTAAACCTTCATTTCGGTTTGCTTCTAAACCAATTTCTTTTCAATTTAAAACCCTTGATTTTGATCCAACCAAAATCCGATCCAAAGGTTTTCTGTTTCAAATCAGTCCAGATCGATAACCATTTTTTTCGTCCGAAATACAAACATCGAATTTTTAATTCAAATCTCGTTTTATTTCTTTCACTGAAATTACATTACAACTTTTTGTTTTCAAACAAAAACCCAGATCCACCGGGATAAAACACAGAAACCAAAAAGATGAACGATACAGAAATTAAACCGGCCACCGGCGAAGACGTCGCCGGCGACTAAACCCCCAGGCACGAACCTCACGTGGAGGGAAGGGCGGCTGGGCGGTGCACGGCGGTGCACGGCGGCGGTGCACGGCGGCAGTGGACGGCTCTCCCACGCCTTAGATCTGAACGGCGCGGCGAGAGGGGCTTGGGAGCTGCTCGTGTCCGGATCTGAACGGCGGCGCTGAGAACTCAACCGGAGAGAGGACCGGTGATGGAGGCTCGGGACGAGGGAGGCGAGAGGAGCTCGGGGACGGCGCCGGCGAGTCCGTGGAGGCGCGACGGAGCTCGGGCGGCGGCGATGGTGGTCGCGGCCGGTCCTCTCCAGATCGGGGACGACGAGTGGCTCAGTGGTGGCGCCGTGGCTGGACGGAGACGAGAAGGGATCGATGGGGTCGGCCAACGGCGACGGCGGCGACGTGAGCTGGAGAAGACGGGGGGCGGTGGCCGTCGTGGTTGGACGGAGGAGAATACGGGGCGAAGGGGAAAGGGAGATCGGGTCTCTGTGAGGAAGAGGGAGGTGGGAGACGACGTGGCCGGAGCCGGAGACAGGGTCGCCGGAGACCGGAGTTGAGAGAGGGAGATGAGGGAGGGAGGGAGGCGTGGGTGAGAGAGAAGAGGGAGGTGGCTGCGTGGGTGAGAGGAAGAGGCAGCACCATTTTAGGGTTAAAACCCTAAAATTGGGTATTTATACCCAGGGTTTGGGCCAGCTGGTTGGGCCAGGCCCAAAGAACGAACAAGTCCAGTTTTTTTTTTTTACACAAAACAAACTCGTTCCCAACCTCGACGTTATTATTTAATAATTTAAATGTTAAATTTTTCTCGGTCTTTACAGTCTACCCCCCTTAACGGAATTTCGTCCCCGAAATTTAAAACAACGTACTTCAGGAGTCGAACCGGTCGGGGTACTTCGCGCGAACCTCGTCCTCGCGTTCCCAAGTCGACTCGGCCTCGTGGTGTCGCCACAACACCAGCTCTAAGCGGATAACCTTTCCGCGCAGGACCTACTTTCGTGGATCCCTTTCCCACATCAGATTCTCCTTACACGGGGCGTCACCTGTCACGACCGACTCAGCTGTCTCTCGGTCCAGTTCTAGACCCAGTAACCTCTTATTTCTCACTTATGCCCAGCACACGGGCGACCGACACGGCCTATCACGCAACGCTTCGAACGGTGCCATCATGATACTGGCCTGAAAGCTGTTGCTGTAGGCGAACTCGTCCAATCACTCACGATACCCATCGTGACGTGCCCCCACTTCCACCGTGCAACCGGCGGTGGCTGCAATAATCCAGCGGGACGCTGTTGTTCGGCTCTCACCTGCCGACGGGCGAGGCATCGCGATACTAACTCCGCGACCGCTCTCCGCATCCCGCTCCACTAGACATGCCACCTGATGTCGCGCTCCTCTTAGTGCTATTCACGTGCACTGTTAGACGCGAATGCTGCGACTCTCATAGCTCGTCGCCTCCGCCGTCACGCGGTATGTACAAACCTCCACGATACCGTAACTCCCAATTAGTACAACGATCCCAGCCCTCGGTGTCCGTACCGCCGGCAACTAACTCCCGGATCCTGGTCGTCCACAAAACACCACCACAAACTGATTTAAGAACAGCCGGACTATACTGTTCATCAAGTCCAAGAACGCTGCAGGTGCGTTCGGTAGTTCAGAGTCATCACACATAACTCGTAATGTTCATAGCATGTCCGGAATGCAGTCCTTGCGACGTCCCCCTCTCGGACTCGCAACTGGTAGTATCCGGATCGCATGTCGATCTTCGAGAAATACGTCGACCCTCTCAACTGGTAGAACAGGTCATCAATTTTCGGCATCGGGTATCGGTCATTCACCGTAACCCTGTTCAGTTTCCGGTAGTCCCTGCACATCCGAAGCTCTCCACTCTTCTTCTTCACGAAGAGTGCTGGCGCTCCCCACGGCGATGTGCTCGGACGAATAAACCCCTTCTCCGAAAGTTCCTCGAGCTGACTCTTCAGCTCGGTCAACTCGGCTAGCGCGAACCTGTAAGGCGCCATCGATATCGCTGCCGTTCCCGGCACCAGGTCAATCCCGAACTCCACCTCACGAGCTGGTGGCAACCCGCTCAATTCCTTAGGGAAGACCTCGGGAAACTCGAACGCCACTCGCGGTAATTCTCGGCTCTGCACAGTCGATACTTCCTTTACTGTAGACAAGCCGACAGGAGAAACTCCGCTCCTACTGCCCAGAATACACGAACCTTTCGTGTTGCCTGTTGACACCGTCACTCGTCGCCTGTAACAGTCGATAATGACTTGGTACTTCGGTTGCCAATCCATTCACAGGATCACGTCAAGGCGGTCATTTCGTGGGTATCCTTCCCACGGATACACGCACAAGCTCAGTCGCTGCTAAAACTCACGGACCCTCGCGGTCTCACTAAGACCTCGCTCCTCCACCATTATCGTGCTTACCAACTCCGAACACACCCGAATCCTCGGGGTGAGGACTCGATCCAGCATCAGGGCTCTTGGGCCCTCTCTCGAACCTCCTGTATCGGTTCGCTTCTCTAACTCCGCAGGCACGACAGACCCTAGTCAACACCACCCCACCACCAACCGGCGTGTCACGACGCAGGGGTGGACTTAACGGCTCTAAACTCAGCCCCAACCTCTCATCACAACTCGACGAACAAACGAGTATGATAACCCGGCATTCAATGAAACTGACGTCCAAAACGGAAACCGAACACCCACTCCATTATTCACCCTGGTAAGGTCTAGTGTAACCCTCACACGGTCCTCTAGGCATTACTTGTAACTTTCCGCAACCAAACCAGTGTTCGCTACTCGTCCCTTGCGGGAAAAGTAGTAAAGGGGATGAGCGTTATGCTCACCTCCACGGACACCCGTTCGATTATGGCATACTAGTAAAGCACTAAAGACTTATCTATCTAACCAGGGCAAACCACTACCTCAGAACCTGATGCCAAACGTCACACTGCTCACGCTAGCAACACCTCAAGTACTCGCTCATGTAAGACAAACCTCGACACGGGAAACACTTCCTCAATTCAGCAATCACTATGGTTCACAACCTCAATCACCCCAAATACCCGATCACGTAGGGAAACCTCCAGACGAGAAAACACGCTCTCAGTTGAGCACACACCATTGCTCACACTATTAGTACTTTAGTTATAATCATACGTAAGCGAAAAACTCAACAACAACACAACCGTACACCAGGCCTACGGCCTCTACAACCCACAACCGTGAACACAAACCCGTAAAACCAACGCTCAATCACACGAACAAGAACCGAGTCACACAACCACAACCCTCAACGCACAACGAAACCAACCCTTTTTCCTTTTTCTTTTTTTTTTTTGAAAACCGGCTGGACCGGTCCGGCAGGTGGACCAGACCATATGGAAATCCGGGCCGGCAGGCCATCCGTGCCGGTCTGGCTGCCAGGCCGGAACACCACCCGTGCCGGGCTTGCTGCCGGGCCGGCACACCAGCCGTGCCGTGCTGGCTGCCGGGCCGGCACACCAGCCGTGCCGTGCTGGCTGCCGGGCCGGCACACCAGCCGTGCCGTGCTGGCTGCCGGGCTGGCACGCCAGCCGGTCCGTGCCGACTGCCGGAGAGAGGGTCGCCGGAGACCGGAGTTGAGAGAGGGAGATGAAGGAGGGAGGTCGGCGTGGGTGAGAGAGAAGAGGGAGGTGACTGCGTGGTTGAGAGGAAGAGGCAGCACCATTTTAGGGTTAAAACCCTAAAATTGGGTATTTATACCCAGGGTTTGGGCCAGCTGGTTGGGCCAGGCCCAAAGAACGAACCAGTCCAGTTTTTTTTTTTTTACACAAAACAAACTCGTTCCCAACCTCGACGTTATTATTTAATAATTTAAACGTTACATTTTTCTCGATCTTTACACGGACATATATCTGGAACTCTGGCCGGTTACGCTCTACCTTGTATGGTTTCTTTTTTACAGTAATGCACTCCCCCCGTTACCCGTTTCAGAAAACAAAATTCTTGATGAGAGAGACATATTTTATTAAAAAAATTATGAAGTGCAAAGTTGAATTGTAGTATATTTATATGATGTATATTGTTGAACCGTTATATATTATGGGTAAACTACAAATGCATACCTTGAAGTTGGCACGTTTAACCGATGATTACTCTGAAGTTTAAAGTTAACTGATGCATACCTTGAAGTTTCATGTTGTAATCCAAAACCCCTTCCGTCAGTTAGATTGTAACAGTGAAGTATAGAAAGACCAAAATACCCTCGACTACTCTTCTTTATCATACAACATGTCATAATTCAATTTTTAATTCTTTTTTCATCAATGTTTTTTCCTTTCTAAACTTTTTCCTTTGTTTACATTTTTTAATTTTTCTATTTTTCATTCTAAATCTTTATTTACATATTTCAGATTATTTTTAAAAAAAATTTAGATTTTAATATAAATCTATTTTTTAATTCATCTCTTATTTATTTACAAATTTCAGATTAATTTTTTTAATTTCAGATTTTAATATAAATCTATGTTTTAATTCATCTCTTATTTATTTACAAATTTCAGATTTTTTTTTTAATTTCATATTTTAATATAAATATTTTTTTTTGATAAGCGAAAATTTATTAGGCATTCGTTCTATAAAGCATAGAATCGAAGCAAAGAAAACCACCCTCAAAATGAGGATGTTTCCTCCAAACCAAAACGGCTACAAGAGCAAAACAAAACAGCATAACCGAAAAACAAGAACACCACACCCAATAAGAAAAAACACAAAGCCCGGCACAACAAACAAGCACCCCAAGCAACAAAAGAACATCATAAGCCTCCAGACACCCCGGTTCGCCCCCCTGCGCCTCCACACCTCAGGCACCAACCCGGATCCCTCTCCCACTCCTCAAAAGACGTCCCAGGCCTCAGAGAACCTGAATTCCACAAAAGACCAAAAGAGTGATGCTTCACCTTAGCCACAACCTCATCAACAGAAACCATAACGGAATTGAAAGCCACCCCATTTCGGACCAACCAAAGATGCCAAAGAGCAAGGTAACCCACTCGAATCCACCCCCTCCACCACCGGCCATTACCCAAACCTCTCCACCAAAACAAGATCTCCACCACACTCCTGGGCATTGGGCCAACAATCCTCCACCACCTCAGCAACTTACACCAAACCTCCCATGAATAAATACAATTCAGCAACATATGATCAACATTCTCAAAATTGGATTTGCAAAACAAACACAACATCCGATTATGAGAAATGTTTACCCCCCTGCTTTCCAAAAACTCCATGGTTGGTAAAGCTCTATGTGCCGCCAGCCACACGAACACACTGAACTTGGGAGGGATCCATTTGACCCACAAGATACTCGCCCACTCCAGGTCCCTACTGACCTCCCCTGCACCTGTCAACAAAGCATAAGACCTGGAAACCGAAAAGCCCTTTGGGTGCTTCACCCAAACAAGAGAATCCGGCCTGTCAGACCGCACCTCCACCTCTTCCAACACCTCCATCAACCTCACCGCCGACCCCTGCTCCCAAACCTCCAAATCCCCATCAAACCCCACTCTCCAATGCCCCGACCACCAGAAATGATCCACCTTAGCAAACTTCGCCGAGCAAGCCACATACAGATCCGGGAACCGAAACCGTAAGGTAATCTCCCCAACCCACAGGTCCTCCCAAAAAGAGATCATATCCCCCCTCCCTACCAACCAATGAACTCCTTGATTGCCGAAGAGCTCATTAAAGTTAGGATCAAAGGCCAAAAAGACAATATGAGACATCAAAAAGGAAGACCCTGGTTTATCAACCTTCGATAAATCCCAGTCCACAGGATCCCAATCAAACAGAGCACAAATCACCTTTTCCCACAGGGAATCCACCTCAGAGGCAAACCTCCACCACCACTTAGCTAGCAAGCTAACATTCATCGCTTCCAACCTCCTGATTCCAAGACCTCCTTCAGCTCTGCTCCTACACACCTTCCCCCACCGAACCTTGCAGAACATCTTCCCTGTATAGGGATTAGTCCACAAAAAACGTCTATGCCAAGCCTCAAGAACCTCAACCACCTTCTTAGGTGCCTTAAGAAGTGACATATAGAATAAAGGTAAAGCAGAGAGGGTCGACTTTACCAGCACAATACGACCAGCCATGTTGAGATTCTTGAGTTTCCATAGCCCCAAGGACTTCTTAAACTTGGCAACGATTGGATCCCAAGACACCACTCTTCTTGGATTAGCCCCCAACCAAAACCCGAGATGTTTCATGGGCAAACGGCGCACTTGACAGCCAAGGACCCGAGCCACCTCCTCCTCAGAACACACCACCACATTAAGGATCACTGATGTAGACTTGTGAAAATTTATCTTAAGGCCGGACCCCTTTTGAAAGCGTTCCAGCAAGTCCTTTATGAAAGCTAGACCACCCAAATCCCCTTTAACAAACAACAGAGTATCGTCAGCAAACTGAAGGTGAGACACCACCAAACCCGCCGCCCCTATCTCCACTCCACTGAAGAGGCCACACCGAGTCCCTTCCTCCAACAATTGATGCAAGCCCTCCGCTGCCAATAAAAACAAGAAAGGTGAAAGCGGGCATCCTTGACGAATCCCATTAGAAACAGGGAAATCACCACTAGGGGATCCGTTCACAAGCACAGATACGTGAGCACGAAAACAACCCTGCATCCAGCCTCTCCACTTCCTTCCGAAGCCCATATCCTCTATCACCCGATCTAAATAACCCCAGTGGACCTTGTCATAAGCCTTCTCAAAGTCCAGCTTTAACAAGACCACCTCTTCCTTCGAACCCTTCAAAGAATGTATCAGCTCCGAAGCTATTAGCACCCCATCAACCAACTGCCTGCCTGCCACAAAACCACTTTGCGTATCACTAATGAGTCCAGGGAGAACCATCTTCAGTCGATTAGCCAGGATCTTAGCCAAAATCTTATAAGGTCCGGAGATAAGACTTATCGGCCGGAAGTCATCAAAACTAACTGCAACTCCAGACTTAGGAATTAAGGTCAAGAAAGACGAATTAATTCCTTTGCCTAGTTTCCCCTCAACCTGAAAAGCAACCAAGAACTTAGAGACATCAACTCCAATCACACTCCAACAAGACTGATAAAATCTCATCGAGAACCCATCCGGCCCGAGCGCCTTCTCACCCCCACACCCCTTTACCGCCTTGAGAATCTCATCATCCTCAAAATCAGACTGAAGCCACTCCGCCTGAACCGCCGAGAGCGAGCGAAAAGGGAGCGTAGGCAGGTTAACAGAGATACTCCTGTCCATGGAAAACCGTGCCGAGAAATGATCAACAGCCGCCCTTTTGACCTCCTCCGGAGTGGACACGAAGGCGTGCCCCACACGAATCCTGGCAACCCGATTCCTAGAGGCCCTGAAGTTCGCAATACGATGGAAAAAACGGGTACACCGGTCCCCCCCTTTAAACCACCGAATCCTGGCCTTCTGACTCCACACCTTCGCCAACCATCTCTGCTTCTGAATCAAAGTAGCCCTACACAAGGCTCTCTTCTCCCTTTCCTCCCCTGAAAGCGGTCTACTATCAAGAATACTATCCCATCCGTCCAACTCGGCTGACAACCCTGCAATCACAGTCTCCAATTTGCCAAAAACCTCCCTATTCCACACCTGCAAATCACGTCTCAACCACTTCAACTTAAGCCAAAGAACATAATCAGGGTCTCCCTCAACAACATACGAACCCCACAACATCCTGACCGTGGGTAAGAAAGTTCTGTGTTCGATCCAGGCATTTAGAAAACGAACTGGTTTGGGCCCCCAGTCCACTGTCTCTATGCCCAACACCACCGGCCTATGGTCAGAAACCCCTCTGGGCAGCCCCTTTTGCTCCAACACCCCAAAAGCCGAGAGAGCTTCCGGCGAGACCAAAAAACGATCCAACCTGGAAGCTTTAGAACCCGAATCATACCAAGTATATTTGGCACCAACAAGATTCGAATCAACCAGATTCATATCAGTCAGAAACTCAGAAAAAACCAACCCATCAGCACTACTGAACCTACTACCCCTCCTTTCACCTACTGTCAACACCGAGTTAAAATCCCCACCAACAAACAGAGCAGCATGCAAAGAAGGCCGTAAATTACAAACTGAGACCCAAAAATCAGCTCTCTCCCGCGCACAACAGGGGGCATAAACATTAACAAAACTGACAGGGGAATTAGTGGCCAAATGAATCCCATTCCAACCAATCAGATTGTGATGCAAGAAGGAACCCGTCTTAGAAAAAGAGAGAGTATTCCAAGCCAGTAAGACCCCCCCAGCTGACCCCACAGCGGGCACCCAAACACAATCCCAACCACTGCCTAAACCACAGCTTCTGAGAACAACAGAGTCAATCACTTCCAACTTAGTTTCTTGTAACAAGACAACATCAACATGATTCAAACCAATTAACTTCTTAACAGCATTCCGTTTAAAATCGGAATGTAACCCCCTCACATTCCACGTGAGGCAACGCATGTTAAAAATCAGAAAAAGGTCCCAAATTGGGATCAACGGGAGTACCTGAGTCCAAAAGCTCCTCCTCGCTACCACTATACTCCTCGTCACACAGAGTACGTTGAGGTATCTCAAGGTCTAAAGAATCAAATTGCTCCAACACCAGAGGACCAATATCAATGGCCTTTTTTCCGACCTTCTTGCAATAAGCCCAATCCCCGGACCCGTCTTTCAGCTTCCGAGCAATGTCAATCAACAGGGGACCCGAATTACCTCCCTTACCGTCCGACCTAGACTTTGCCCTCGCCTGATAATAGGTAGTCGGGGAAGAGACCTGCTTGGGCGTCCCCTTCTTTGGCCTGCCCCGCTTCCTCTTCGGCTGCACAACCTCTGCCGGAATAGCCCCCGCTGCCAGAAAGCTCTCCCGCGCAGCAGCAGCAGAAAAAACACTGTCCGCAGCCCCCCTCTGTGAATCGGAACACGACTCGCACCCAGCACTATCGCCAAAGAGACGTGCAAAAGGAGTAATAGGCCCAATAACCGCAGGCTTAAACGGGCTTGGGGTCTGCTGCAAAGAGTCCACAGCCTCTGCGTCTTCCTCATCGACCAGAGCCACAGCGTGCGACTTCTTCTGAACTGAACACACATCAACCGGTTCAGCACATCGCCACTCTGCACCAATGGCGACAGGTCCTCCTTTTCCGCTCCGCTTCCACTAGGGGCCTTCGAAGGAGAGCCCTCACCCGAAACAAATGATTCGGAGATAGAGGAGCACGAGGCATACCGGAACGGGACCAGCTGCGAGGCCACCGGCTTGAGAACCACAGGGAACACAACATCTTCCATGCGCAGGCACGTTTCCACCACCCCAGGGTCAAGCACTGGAGAGTGAATCAAAGCAAACACCTTTCCAAAAGAATCACCTGCATCCGCCGTATCCACTACAGTTACCACCGGCCCTGCAACACCCGCAACGGCAGCAAAATTCTCAACTGACCAGTCGTGAAAAGGAACGCCCAAAACTTCAAACCAGACAAAGCGACCTGGTTGCAACAGCAACTCCACAGGTGCGTCCACCACGTCAAACCAAGTATTCAACCAAGCGGAACCCGACTCCACGAGAGCCTTAGCAAATTCCTTGTCAGGGCAATTGATAAGGAAAACTCTGTTACCAAAACCCCGAACCTCCACATCGAACACCCCTTCTCGACTCATCGCCTCTTGAATGTCTCTCACAGAGCTCTCGTTACGAGCCACACAAAGTAAACCAGAATCAACCAAGGCCTTCTTGCAAGGCACAACCGATCCCTCCACACCAACACGAGACCGAGAATGAGGCTCAAACTTTGCAGTGTGAGAGTGCCTAACAGAGTCTCTGTTTTTTAGGTCAGGAGCTACCAGCAATCTATACCCTCTAGCCAAGGAACCGTGGCACTTCTTCACAATGTGATTAGCATCAAGCTTCGATTTCGCATAAACAAAACCGAAATATTTCCCTTTAGCATTAGGTTTACGCACCACATTAGCCTTCAATACCTCTCCAGCGCAATTGCAGTAGTCCTTAAGCCACTCGTCATCAACATCGAACGGCAAGTTGAAAACAAACAGTTTAACGGAGCCCTGAATCGCAACAGAGGCTGGAGGTGCAGCCGGCGTGACAATTGGATCAGCGATCCGTTTGCCCAAAACAGCCCTATCCCTAGCCTCTCTACCAAACTGAGGCTCGGCACCAATCACCCGCTCCCGATCACCCTGCAAATCCCCTGCAACCACCACTGAAACCTTTGCACACTGACCCTCTGATCCGATCGCAGGCTTCCCAGACCCCCCTCCGATCGACGTCCCAGCCTGCCTGCAAATCTGACCAAAAGATTTAGCCACATCAGCCACTTTCGGGAAAGGGACAGTGCGACCTTCGATCACAATCGCGCTGTACGACGGAGTGGCGGCACCACCACCAGACACCGTGGTGGCCGGCGACCACTCACCTTGCTCACGCTCACGCTCACCCTCTCGCCCTCTCATTTTTTTATTGATTATTGTAATATTAAATTAGCTTAATATAAATATATTTTTAATTCTTCTTTTATTTTTTAATTATTCTCTTATTTCTATTTTTTAAAACATTTTTTATTATTTCAAAATTCATTTTTTTAATTTCAAAAATCATGTTTTTATTTAAAAAAATAGTTTTAGTTTTATTTATTAATTTTTATTTATTTTAAAAAATCATTAATTTGTTCTTCGTTTCACCCTTTAATTTCTTTACTCAAACTCTCAAAACCCAGCAAGAAGCCAACTTGTATGGACGCTAGATAACTATTTGTATGGATGCTGAGAAAATAAAGGGAAAAGGAAACACAGATAAACAGAAACCAAAACCAGAAGAAGAAGGAACATGGACACAGCTCAAAATTGATTCAGATAAAAAAACCCAAATTCAAAAGCCATGATAAAATCAAAATCGATTCGTATAAAAAAAAACCTCAAATTCGCTCGAGATCTGTCAAATCGATATCCATACATCCAAAATCAAAATCAAAATTTGAAGAAGAAGAGTGGTGGATCTGCACCAGCACCTGAGCTCATGCCAAGATCTGGCCGGCGAGAACTCTGCAGAGAAGAGAGAGAGGGGATGAGACGAGGACGTGAAGCCCTCGGCGGAAGGCCTCGCCATGGTGGTCCGACCTTGTGCAGCAGCGGAAACTCCAGATCTGGCCGGCGAGAACTCATGCCCTCCCCTCGCCGGCCCTCTCTCTCCCCTTGTCGTCGCCCCTCACCGACCCTCTCCCTCCCCTCACCCCTCTCCCCCTCGCCTCTGATTCGTGGTATGAATAATGAGGATAAGAAAAGAAACTAGTGGAACTGTGGGTTGTATTTATAAAAATAATTTATTTTTTAGTAAACAAAAATAATTTGTTAAAATGATTATTGAGGGCATTTTGGGTATTTTTGAAAAAATGAACAGTAAACTGACGGAAAGGGTTTTGAGTTACAACTCGTAACTTCAGGGTGTGCATCTATTAACTTTAAATTTTAGGGTAATCATCGGTTAAACGTGCCAACTTCAGAGTATGCATTTGTAGTTTACCTTATTATACCTAATTTTTAAAATATAACAACCAAAAAGTTGTGAATAAGGTTCTTAGAAAGTGTTATAGCCGGTTGGAGTTTAAAAAGAGTATTTTGAAGTAAAATAAAGTTAAACACGTAATAGATTTTCAAATGACCATAACTTATTCGTACGGATTCCGATTTAGGTTCGTAATATATCAAATCGAAATTATCTGAAAACTCTATAATTATATATATATATATATATATATATATATTACTTTCTTGGGACAAGATATACCGTGGTATACTTTTAACCCCCAAGTTCCGTCCTTGCTAAAACGATGAACTCCCTCACTAAGGTAGTATAATGACTTCATCCCCTGATGACGTTTCACTATAATGTATGTGGAGTGTGTACCAAAAATTGAAGTGAAATGTTCCTTCATGGTAACATTAGTTGGGGGAGAAATACGTTAGAAGTAGTGTACACAAGTGTCCATCTTGTATAAACAATATTAATGTTAGTGACGGTGCAGGGCAAGGGTAGTCAAGGTCGTTGTAATGAAAATGCCAAACTATAAACAATATTCATTGAATTTCTCTGATATAGAATTGAAATAAACAAAGACGATTCAGTCTTCTTATCGTTTATCATATCAACAACATCGATGGTTAATGCTCCTCCAAAGATTATATTCTTTGAATGACACCAACCAATAAGAATCGACTCAATAATTTGCGTGTATGATATATGTAATAAAATAATAAAATTAGTATGAGTGCTTCCAAACCAAATGATCGGCTGTCTATGATGTGTTATCCTATGTAGAGGAAGAGGTCATGCTTCAAAACTAAATGGTTTCGTGAACATTTTGTATTTGTGGGCAAGTGGATGCGAACCTATACATGGAATTTGCAGAAGGCCACTTGGATTTGGCAGTGGAAAAGTCATTGCTCCTAACTCAACCCAATACAGAAGTTGATATTGACATGCCACAGAAGCACCAATAATATGGCAGATTCTTTTTCTTAACTCAACCCATTTTCACTATAAATAAGCCAAATCAAGTGTTTCTGATCTAAGCTCTCTATCACCATGAAACTTATTGTACTACTTCTCGGTTTCATTGGCTTCTTTCATGTTGGAGCTCATGGAACTACTCCCACCACTAAACATCATACATTTGTGGTAAGCTTCCACACAACCTTTTTGTATAAAACAATAATTGTATATGCATGCACGATAAATATTATCCTCGACTCTCACTCATATAGGATCTAAATCGTATTATTGCTTCATATATAAATATTTTAGGATCTTTAATTACATATTGTTTCAAATATAAGGTGCTACATATAATATTAACAAACGTTTTTTAATCGTTTCAAAAGAACAAACGTTTTTTAATTAGACAAAGCCTATGCTTATAGTAACTTCTATTGTTTTTTTCCGATAAGCTCAAGATTTTATTAATAAAAGACTCATTTTAGACAAAAATGAGACAAAGGTCAAAAGACCGAGAAACACTTACAAAGGAACTCCGCTAAAGGGGAGCTTCTAACTTGATATTACTATTTTGACATTATATATATTTCAATGGCTAGCAGATTTCTCATATTCTTCGGTTTTAGTTCCTTAATTAGAGTTTCCTTGTCATATAATTATTATAACTAAACTGCCAGTGACAAGTACATATTCCACGTTGTAATTTACAAAATATGTTTATCGAATATAAAGTAAGGATTCATGTACTAATGCTTGGCAAATTTACTGTGAATTATATATATATATATATATATATATATAGTTGAAAGAAACCCCATGCACGAGGCTTTGCAAAACAAAGAACATATTGACCATAAACGGTCAATTTCCAGGACCAACCCTATACGTTCGTAGGGGAGATAGCATCGTGGTCGATGTTTACAACAAGGCCGATCATAACATCACCCTACACTGGTACGCAAAGTAATATGGAGATTTCATAATTAATGGTTATTCATTGGTGTCCACTTGTAATGAACGTGTATATATATATATATATATATATATATATATATATATATATATCGAAACTGACAGGCATGGAGTGAAACAACCGAGGTATCCATGGTCTGACGGTCCAGAGTACATCACACAATGTCCCATTCAGCCGGGATCTAGCTTTCGACAAAAGGTGATATTTTCGACAGAAGAAGGGACGTTGTGGTGGCACGCTCATAGCGATTGGTCTCGAGCCACCGTCTATGGGGCTATTGTCATCTATCCTGCGTTGGGAACCACCTATCCTTTCCCACCGCCTGCAGGAGAAACACCCATTATTCTAGGTACAAATCCAACACAATCAATCTCAGACACATGAAAATATATACGAAGAAAGTCTCATTCAATGAACAAAATTGACGTTTCATGTACAAAATTGATATATACCAACTTACATGTGTTTGACACAAAGAGATAGAAATGAGAGGAAGTGTTATGTTTATGAATTAATAGAGTATCCACTATGTTAGCCGTCAGTAAATTGTGGTAAGTGATTGTTAGAATATTAAATTAATACTTTCAGGATTATAGTCAGTCTTATAGTCAGCACCCCTACAATGCTAGTATGTTCGTACTGACTGTTCGTAGCATTTTTCTTCACAAGTTTCTCCCCGATAGCGATAAGCACCGACTGTGAGCTTACTCCAACAACATTTAAATGATTTTTCTCTCTTATTTTTTTGCTTTCTCTACTATTTTTGTACTTACTGCCGGCTCCCAGTCCATGCATCATACATGCTCTTAGGTGTACAATCCCTAGCTAATAGATATGGTTTGTGGTCATTTGGTTTGTTAATTGAGCTTTAAAAAGTCAACGGGTTCAACGTTTTGCAGGGGAATGGTGGACTAAAGATATATGGGATGTTTATGAGGAAACATTAAGAACAGGCGCTGACCCCAATGTTTCCGATGCTTACACCATCAATGGCCAACCTGGCGATTTATACAACTGCTCTAAATCAGGTACACAGTTCATAATAGATATATTTCAACGTGATATAGATCAATTCATGTGTTTGATTAATTTGAAAACTAAAAATAAAGTCAATTATAAAATTATGATTAATTTGATATTTTTCAAGATCTTAAGTCCAAGTTAAATGATAATTGTTTGTACTCAAAGATCGATCTATTTTGTTTTTTTATCCATGTTTCTTAAAGTTGTCATATAATTGAATAAATAAAACCGTAACATAAGAAAATTTTAATCCAATCAATTAATTCTATTATAGCTAAGAGTATCCACAATGAAGGCTTTTGCGCGTTGAATAAGAGCGTCGATTCAGTACTTTTTTGGGGAAAAAAAAACTCAAAATCTACTATTCCATCGATTCGACACCCAGCTGAGTCTGTGGATCTGTCGACTGTCTATTTGAGTCGAAGCCCGATTCTCCTATGAAGAATCGCCACGTGACCCAAATAATATAAAAATAATTTTAGCCCACTTTTTTCCACGAATCAGAACCACTTTTTATTTTTTTTTATTTTACCACCTATTCAACTAGAATTAGACCTAACCGTTTCGACCCCTTTTGGATAGCCTAATATTGTTTTTTTTTTCCACAAACGCAGATACATTCAAGTTAGTGGTTGATCAAGGGAAAAGTTATCTTCTCCGTCTCATCAACGCTGCCCTCCAAGATATCCTCTTCTTCGGCGTCGCCAAGCATACACTCACCGTGGTCGGAACCGACGCCAGCTACACCAAACCATTACAAGTGGACTACTTAGCCATATCGCCGGGACAGACCATCGACGTCCTCCTTCAAGCCAACCACCCCTCCGGCGGCACCTACTACATGGCGGCCAGCGTCTACTCTAGTGCTGCCGGCGTGGAATACGACACCACCACCACCACCGCCTTGGTACAATACAACGGAACCTCCACCTCCACCCACGCCCCGCCGCCCTTGCCCTACCTCCCCTCTTTCAACGACACAAGCGCCTCCGTCAACTTCACCGGCAGGTTGAGAAGCTTGGCCAACGAGCGCCACCCCGTTTACGTCCCCAAGAACATCACAACTCCGTTATTTTTCACGGTCTCCGTCAACACCCTCCCGTGTGTCAACGACTCCTGCAGCGGCCCGAACGGCGGCAAGTTGGCGGCGAGCATCAACAACATAAGCTTCGACACTCCGACCACCGACATACTGAGGGCGTACTACAAGAAAATAAAGGGTGTATACGGCACAAAGTTTCCGGCCAAACCGTTGTATCCTTTCAACTACACCGCCGACAGCTTTCCGGACGGGTTGTTGACGCCGAGGGTGGCGACGGAGGTGAAGGTTCTGGAGTTCAACTCGACGGTGGAGATAGTGTTTCAGGGCACCAACTTGTTGGCGGGGACGGACCATCCCATGCACATACATGGTACCAGTTTCTACGTTGTCGGATGGGGTTTTGGTAATTTCGACAAAAACAAAGATCCTTTCACCTACAACTTGGTCGATCCTCCTCTTCAGAATACAATTGCTGTTCCTAAGAATGGTTGGGCTACCATCAGATTCACTGCCAAAAATCCTGGTAATAATAATTACATTTTTTAACAATTCGGTGGTAATTAATTTTATTATAAATAATTACTATAAATTACGAATATCTACATTAAATACGTAGTGTTTAACTAATATCTACTTTAAGTTTTTTTTTAACTAATACGCACACAAACTATTAGTTATATAACAAATAGCTCAATCCGTTAGTTAAAATGACGAAAATGCCCTTAATAATTTTTTAAATATTTTTTTAAATAAAAATATAGTGATTTTTTTGAAATAAAACTGAAATAAATTTAATAAGTAAATATATATATATATATATATATATATATATATATATAACAATAATAATTTTTAAAATAATTATTGAAGTGTAGTTGAGGTTATTTAGGATAGGTATCAGTTAAACGCTACAAATTTAATACAAATATTTGTAATTTACCCAAATAATTAATCGGGGTTTATTTTTTTTATTTTGAAATGATGATTTCAGGGGTATGGTTTATGCACTGTCATTTAGAGCGACACTTGAGCTGGGGCATGGAGATGACATTCATCATCAAGAATGGAAAAACCCCAGAAACTCATATGCTGCCTCCACCTATGGATATGCCTCCTTGCTGAAGTTTATATAATCAAATTACAATTCTCAATTTCGTTTGCTCGGTTTTCTTCCTATATCTTTCGTTGATACTTATTTTAGAAAAATCGGTAAAAACCAATAGTGGCTTTTCTTCGTCATCTCAATTATTTGTCATGTTTTAATTCAGTTTCTTGGCCTATTTGTATTTTCATTCAGTTGGGTGCTTGCAAGTTGAATTGCATCATATATATCTTGTACACTTGTACTAGTTATTCAATTTAATTTCACAATAAAGAAATGACATGTTTTCTTTTTAAAGTAATTGTTGCATACACATTTTCCATGTCATTATCATAATAAATACATATCAATTTGCTGTGCGTACGTGACCGCAAAATTCTAGATTCCATGGTGTCCAAGAAGGCAGGGGCGACCCAATGACTTAAACTATTTTTTTTGACAAGGCCTTCTATGATGAGCGGAGCAACTTAACCAAATCTTATTACAGTCTTTCGGTTAGTTGTCGGGCCAGGTAATCAACAAGGCAGTCCTCCATTTTTTTCAGTGCAATACTTCGGTAGAGAATCGACCGACCTTTTGCGGCATTGTAGGCATTCATAAGATTTCTGATCCATCTATGTATTTGGGGGTCCCGAACATGCCGGGTAGACCCAAAGGTCAGAGCTCCAATTTCTATGCGATCGGATTGTGACTAAAATAGGGACTTGGGACAGACAAATGTTGTCCGCAGGGGGGCAAAGAAGTGATGATTCGATCGGTGCTTCAGGCCATGCCGATTTATGCCATGAGTGTATTTCTTCTGCCGCGGGAATCCATCAACAAGATCCACGTTGCCCTAGCACGATACTGGTGAACGGGGACCCCTAGGGGAAACAAACCGATTATCTGGAAGGACTGGAAGAAACTTTGTAGACCGAAGGAAGACGGGGGAATGGGATTCCGGGATATGAGATATATGAATTTAGCTATGTTGGCCAAAATGGGATGGAAGTTCTTGACCCAGCCAGATATTTTGGTCGCTCGCATTTTCAAGGCTCGGTATTATTCGACGGGTGACTTTTTAACAGCAGATGGGGGTACTAATCCCAGCCAGATATGGTCGGGACTCCGGGCTACTCAGGCTTTACTCAGGCAGGGATTGATTCGTACTATTGGGGACGGTTGTTCGACCATGGTGGAAGGTTCTCCTTGGCTCTTAGGGAGTAACCCTATCATCCCACCTCATACCTGTATTATCCCAAACATGAGGGTGTAAGAGCTGGCTTCGAGCCAAGGCCAATCGTGGGACATCCTGAAGCTTCAGCACAATCTTCCTTCTGCCATAGTGGAGGATATCCTACAGGTCCCATCCCCCCTTCCACATCATTCAGACAAATGGTCGTGGAAGTACAACATTCGGGGAGTGTATTCGGTTAAGGAAGGGTACAGGGCCCTATCCCAGGAGAACGGGCGATGGCACGTTTCGGTGGGCACAACGGTCTGGACGGGCATTTGGGATTTAGATGTTCAACCACAAATAAAGGTCTTTCTCTAGGGGCTTTATTCGGTACTCTCCAAGTAGCGGTCAATTTACGAACCAAGTTCGTCCCGATCCCGAGCATCTGTCCGATCTATCAGGGTGATCAGGAGACTACTGACCATCTCCTCCTCCATTGTTCGTTTGCCCAGACAGTCTGGGCTTTATCAGGTACACAGGTTCCTATTTCCCCATCGGGTGCTTTACATGAATGGATGTCTCTAGTGATGCAACTGCTGGATATGCAAATGAAGAGCAAAATGACTGATTCTCTGGAGATCTAGAAAGCTCGAAACGGGAGGGTCTGGGACAATAGTCTTTCCACTCCTCAGGGTGTCCTAGCTACAGTACTTAGTAACCAGTGCAGCTGGTCAGAAGCCCAGAGTGGCCGACCCAAACCTTTTGCCACCCCCTGCAGGCAGACGAGATGGACTCCACCGCCCCCGACCTGGTCTACTATCAATGTGGATGGCACAACGTTTTCCGACTCATGACAGTTTGGTTGGGGATGGCTATGTAGAACGGAGACGGGAGCGATCCTGAATGGAAGGAGTGGTAATGAGCTCGGTATGCTGGGACCCGAATTTTCTGAAACTATGGCGTTCTGGCAGGCTCTGCACTGGATTCAAGCATCACACCTTCCCAGAGTCATTATATGTAGCGATGCCCAATATCTGGTTCATTTGATTTAGGGGACTCATCAGGTGTTCTCCCCTCTGGGCCGACTTGTTGACGACTGTTGGACCCTTCTTGCTGTTCTCGAGGATGTTAAACTCGAGTATATTTCTAGGTCAGCGAACGGAGCAGACCACTGGCTAGCTCGGGAAGCTCGTTCTATGCATGTCCTTTCGTGGTCCGGATTCACTATTCCGGTGCACTCAAATGTATTCTGCAACATTTCAAGTAATAAATTTATTTCCTACCTTTTCAAAAAAAAGAAGAATATAATAAATTGTTATTTTGAAAATTTTATCAATTAAGTAAATAATTTATTTGGATTAGCTTGATAGTGAAGAGTTCTTCACGTCTCACATTTTCTTGAAGTCGCCATTCATCATACATTTTTATAAGGGTTATCATCCGAGTACCCCTAAAAATACTTGGTTTTCATCTGAGTACCCTAACCAAATCTTGTGACACATCAGTACCCAAGCGAAAAATTGAGTGCCAATTTAATACCTATCGTTAGTTTTCCATCCATTTTGGATAGAAAATGGTCATGTGCTATGCACATGACCTTAAATTTTTTTTCAAATCCGTTTTTTCCCTTTAATCCCTTGAAACCCTAACCTTTTACCCCTTGTCTTAAAACCCTAAAAATATATTTCTTATTTCTTTTTCATTTTCTCTCTCCCTCATCTACACTTCTCCTCGCCACACATCAGATCTGCCATGTTCTTCCTCACCATGCTCTTCCATCAAAATTTTCTTCTAGTTACTCTATGGGACAAAACCCAGATCTGCGAAGACGGGTTTTGAGCCGAGCTCATCGCCAGGTGAAACCCTAGGTACGACGAAACTTTGAGGAAGGAGAAGAGGCGAGGCTTCAGTTCCTTAGACTTGGCCGTGCGGCGTATGATTTTCGCATGGAATCGAAAGTGGTAGATGCGTATGATTTCGTGGGGACAAGCTGATGAGGACATCGAAGCTATTAGAAACATTCCTATTATGCGACTAGCACCGGACGTCGAAGGTATCAGTACTTTATCCGAGCCCGAAGAAGAAGCTATCAGCAACATTCCTATTATGCGATCAGTACCAAGGACAAGATCTGGAACTAAAGCATTACATGAAGAATTCAACAAGAAAGTGCAGAATTTAATAGAGCATGGGGAACTCCAAGAAGACGTGATCACCAAGGCAAATCAAGAAGGCATTCAAGAACAATTCAAGACTTCAACAAATCTGTTTTTGCCTCTACTTCAAGGAATTAATGAAGCCAACTTATTCATCATTTCCAAAGGAGATTCAGCCCCTCAAACCACTCAAGAACATTAAATAGCCAAGGTATGCATTTAAATTCAGATTATTAATGAGTTACTTTTGCTGTTTTGCAGATTCCAAGCATTTAGTTTATCCAGAGTCATTTAGCATTAATTGAGTCAAATGTAATCAATTTTAGACCCTTGAAGGTCACTTGCTGCTGGACTATTTAATAAAGTCCCTTCTCAGCATGTATTATCCAAGTTTTATGAAATAAAAATTCGAGTTTTCTTCTGGGAATAACTTATCACATTCAATCTTCTTGTGTGTGAAGCCTTGAAGTTGTTTGCTCGACTTATCACAGACTTTCCATAATCTGTGTGGTGTCATTCAATCCACCATCTACCCTCCTAGTTACTTCGATCCTTCAAAAAGTGTTGTACGACTAGTTGAAGCAATCTCCATCATCGACTCCATCTTCATCCATTGGAACCTTAGAAAGTGTTGTACGACCAGCTAAGGTTCTCCATCCTACCACCACGTTCCTGTATCACAAGCTCGAATCAACGGCACCAGTTTGTTCCTCGGCCTGGTCTGCAACGATACGCTCCGACTCATCTTCGCGAAGCTTCTGGAGGGATAACGGGTCTTGGGCTTTGTGGAACCATTTTTGGTGATAGTTGGGAAAAGGGATATGTGGAATAGATCCATTTGTTGATTTTTTTGCTTCAGATTTTAGAAATTGATGGAATATTGGAATAAAGTCATTTTTATGTGATAGTTGTTGAATCTGGGTAAAGGGATATTGTTCGTTTGGTTCTTTTGTTGATTGTGTTAGTGTGTTCTTCATTCTAATTAATGGGGATTTGAAGGTTTGATTGTTCTGATCCTCTTTTACAGAACATGTTGTCATGTGCTTAGATGTTAAACTGATTTTCCCATCTTCACTTTTTTTTATCCTTAACCCTCAAAATTTCAGACCCGGATCTGAAATCAGATCATAGAGAAAGAGAAATCGATGAATGGTTGAAATAGAAATAGAAATCTGAAATATAATTTTTACAAATTAGTTATTCTGAATTATTTAAAATCTGATTCTTTAATGAAAAACACGCCCATTGATTTCCCATTGATTTAATCTGATTATTTAAAATAAAATAAAAACTGATTTTTTTTAAATGAAAATTGATTTTATAAAACAAATTTATTTTTATATAATAAAAAATTATTTTTAAATATAAAACTGAATTTCAAAATTAAAAACTGAACTAAAGAAAAGATAAAGTGATTTTTCAAAGTAAATTATGATTTTTTGAAATAAAAAAATTGATTTTTGAAAATAACATATAATTTGTATACAAACTGATTTTAAGAAAATAAATAAATGGAAATAATTTTTGAAATTCAATGCATGGGTTAGAAAATTTGACTGTTAGTGAGGGGTATTTTGGACTCTTTAAGTGTTTGGATGGAAAATAGACAAAATCTAACGGCGAGTACTAAGTTGAAACAAAATGTTTCGTTTGGGTACTGATGTGTCACAAAGTTTGGTTAGGATACTCAGATGAAAACCAAGTATTTTTAGGGTACTCGGATGATATTAACCTTTTTTATAACATTAATCAAATAAATTGTGTAAACACAATAAAGTTTTTTTAGAAAGAAATGGAATTATATATTTATTCATGAGGCCCAATTATATATTATAATAACATAATTATGATAGTACTTTCATATTTAAGTGAATTTTATCCTACATATTTTAATTTGACTGTATATATCTTGATGCTAAACTTAATGTCTGGACAAATAAAACTAGAATGCATGAAGAAGAGCTCTGCTAGGGTTTTGGCGTCGCCTTGATGCGCCTCACCCCACCCCAGCCTCCACCCCTCCCGGTGTAGTTCCGGTCCCTCGTCTCTGCTGTCATGGCGTTCTCTCCGCTCCTCTTCTTCTTTTGTTGCAGCTAGGCCGGAATTAGAGGATCTCCCCTCTCTGCGAGGTAACCTAACTTGGTCCTCTTCGTCGGAAATTCCTCCTTCTCTTCAGGCACTACTTCCGCAGCCGCCACTGAAGCAGCCATCGTTGTCCCCACCTCCTTGGCCTCCACCGAGGCATGCGAGGTAGAGGAGGAGCTAATGCCAGGGTTGGAACAAGGCATGGATGAGGCGTAACCGTAGGAGCTGTGCCGCCCGGAAGAGGAATAGCCAGAGCAAGGTTGTGGCAAATTTGGGTCGGCGAACTAGGGTTTGGAGGAAGGAGGGCGGGGAGGGAGTTACTTGGAGAAGAAGCAACCGAGGAGGTAAACCAATCGTCAAGCCACCTGAAGCTGTCGACGTCCCTATAGCCTTCGTGTAAGAACCGCCCCCGGTCGATCCCGGTTGAACCGGAGGTTTTTGGCGAAAGTTGACTTTCTGCCGGAAAAGTCAACCGATGACTCCAGGAGTCATTCGGGACCTTTTCGGGGCTCAAAAAGCTTAGCCGTCATTACGTTTAGCTTAACTGGGTCGTTTCCTTTCAAATGACTGTAATTGTGGAAAAATCAACTGTCGGTCAATTTCGGGTCAAACATCGGTTATTTAAGGACTAAAGCTAATTAATTAGAATTGTTGGTTTCTAATTTGATTAGAGATGGTCCCCACATGGACACTTGTCCATGTTGGTTTGGGGGAGAAGAAAGAGGGTAGGAATGACCCTTTTACCCTTAAAAAGTGGGCATGAGAGACATTTGGACATGAGGGTATTTGGGGAACTTCCCCTTTAGGGTATACGACTCACCTTTGAGGCATTTCAGCCCATTATTCTATTGTTGGCCGAAATTGAGAGAGAGAGGAAGAAGAAAAAGAGTTTTGGAAGCTTGAAGAAGAAGAAAGGAGGAAAAAGGGTGTCTTGAACCCATTTTATACCCAAATCCTCCCAAAATCTCTTGTTTCTTCACCTATTCTCCATTCTCAAGGTAATTCCCCAGCCCTTTTTCGTTTTTGGTTGATTTGGTTCATGGGTTTTGAGGAGAAATGATGAACTTGGTTGGGTTTTTGAGATTTTGATGTTGGATGATGATTTATGGAGAGAAAAGGTTGTTAGATGATTGGTTTTAATTGGATTTGTGGAGTTTTGATGAAGACCCATGATGGGTGTTGAAGTAGAGACGTTTTAGGGTCTGTTATGGAGCTTTAGGAGGTCATCAATGGAGGTTTTGAGGGTTAAATTCGTGAAAACCGAAGCTGGAGGAAGAAGAAGGCGAACAGTGTCAGACCCGTCACGGATCCGTGACGGGCACCGTGACAGGAGACGTCACGGCTCCGTGAGGGAGACCGTGACGGCGCCAGTCACAGCTCCGTGAGGAAAACCGTGATGGCGCAGACCTCGGATCCGTGACCAGATCCGTTACGGAGCCCGTCAAGGATCCGTGACCCAAACCGTGATAGACCTGAAATGGGCCTTTTGGGCCCATTTTGTCGGATTTCGAGTAATTGGGACGGTTATCTATAACCAAGTCCTTTGGGGATAAATTGGGATTGTTTTCCTCTTTAAACCTTTGTGAATTACTCTTTATTCGAGTGTTTAATTGTGATCCAAGACCTTGGACCCGAGCTTGATGGAGGAGGACGCCTTTGGACCACGTGAGAGGACGAGGAGGAAGCTAGCCAGGTCGTCAGCTGCTAGGATTGGTTTGCTTTCGAGGTAGGGAAGAGTAGTAAATTTCCGTCTTCAATTAATGAATGCTAATAGTATGCATATAGGACAATAATAACCGGAAAGGTCCTAGTTTGCATATAAGATGTGATTCACTAGTTTAACCGCTTTCAATTATTGGGAAATTGACGTGCTAGTAGAATGGTCATGTCGAGCCTTAAGATTGCGTGTTGTTTGTATTGATGATGGTTGTTCGTTCTTAAATGTCGATGCTTAATACACACTTAGCTAAGTTTAGAATCATATTATACCATGCGAATTTTGATGAATGCAATATGAATGTTTATCTGTGTTATGTTTGGTTGAATGAATGAGGTGAATGTGATATGATTGTTTGTCTTGTGAAATGATCGGGTGAATGATAGACTGATGCGGTGTTCTTGGTAAGTTGTGATAATAAGCGTCATTGGCATGATGAGTTCGATATAGTGAGGTTTGTGTGGTATTGCGTGTTGCGACTGGTACCCCGAGTGACGGGAAGATACCCGACTGATGTGTGTGCCGATCCGGTATGATGTAGAGTTTCACCCCGATGATGTGTGTCCGGGAAGACATCTAGACCGATGGACATTCCGGTATGATGTAGAGTTCCACCCCGATGCTGTGTGTCCGGGAAGACATCTAGACCGAGGGTATATTCCGGTATGATGTATTGACTGAGTTGTGCGCGATGATCGGATTCCTGGGTACTCATCTTATGTTATGTGGTATTGAGTCTGAGTAACGTCCGCAGTAGTCTTAGCGGTATAATTTCCTGTTGTTCGTTTGTTTACTTGATTTGGTACTATTATCGATATCATGTGTTCATGTCGGCTTCTATTTGCGTTTTCAGCTTTTAGTAAGAATTGTTAACCGGTTTATTCTGACAACGGAGCAGGAGTCCTATCCCTTTTTACTACTTTTTCCTACTGAGCGTAAGCTCACCCCCTTCTGTTTCTACTGTTTTACAGGTTTCGTCGGTGAGTAGGCTTGTAGGACATCTCATGGCTCAGTAGCTCATTGAGGGTCCGGGTGGTCACTGTAGTAGAGGCGTACTTGCTCATTTTCGTATTAAACATTGTTTTACTTGTTATATTTTTTGAGCTTTTGAATCATAAAAGCGGATTTGGATTATGTTTTTACTCGGAGTTTTGCTTTATTAAACTTTATGTTTATCATTATTATCATTACTTTAATTCACGTCTCGAGTCCGGCCAAAACCGGATTTGGGGCGTGACACGTCGCTTCCATGCCTACTGAACATCAAATCGAGAATTTACCTAGGGATGAGAGCATTAGGGACTGGCCTTTGGAGGGGTCCCTAGACGATGCTTTGCCTCCCACCATCACCGTTATCGTCGAGGTCTCTGATCTCCGGTAGCCCGTTCCCCCCACCCATATTATGTCCTTGCCCATAGGGCACCAATTTAAATCCGTCGAGAACGGTTCTACTGTGAAATAAATAGCGAACATTCTTAAATGTTCTTGCCTTGTTCTTCGTGGTCAGAGAGTCTCTGATGCAATTTATTGTCATTACACAATTCGATTAATGAAATTTCGCACCTTTCGCTCAAAAAAAATGTTTGAACAAATTAATCTTTAATATGTAGACCATATGAAAATTCAAATCTATTTATATACAGACACTGAAAATAAACACCATGCAAAGAATAAACAAAATGAGCTAGAAAATCAATATATCATACACTGAAAATATATCAAATAATGAAATTATTTTACATGTTTGATTACAAACATACTAAATAACAAAATCACTTTACATGTTTGATTGAAAACATAACCCATCTAGAGAATCTTATTTTTTAGTGAGGTATCCATATTAATGATATTAAAGTAAATATTTTTATTAATGAGTTTAATTTTAAAAAATAGTCTAAAATCTTTAAATGAACCATTTTTTTAAACAGTAAACGAAAGTGTGCATTAATGCAAATCAGAGGTTACATAATAAGGCCAAGGCTCTGGGCGCCAGATTATTGTCTGAGTCTCTCATAGGTGACACGGCTCTTGAGGACCCGTAGAAAATAGACTACTTTTTATCGTAGACACTAACTGAGGACCACCTCCTACCACAATTTAAAAATTATTCAACCTAATACGAAACAAACAAAATAACTCCAAAATAGAATACTCTAAATGACAAACATAAATATAATAAAACAGTAAATGTTGTTGGGTTGCTCTTCCTGACTTCCCGAGACTTCCCAACACCCGGTGCCCCGGGTCTCGGAGGATACGCCCCCTTAGGGACCCCCCTCACCTAGGGTTCTCATGGATCCTGGCGAGGCTGTTGTTGAGCACTCTCTTGTTGGTCATCTTCCTCATCCTCATCCTCATCCCTCAACTGACGGATCGGTAGGTCGGTTCCTGTCATTTCCAGAGTCTTTTTCATCTGGTTGGTTCTCGCATAGCATTTCCCCGCCTTCCCCTTGCCTTTCACCTTTAGCGTTTTTGTCCGAATGGGACCTACTCCTCCAACCTGGTCTTGAGGTTCCTTCTGCTTCCTTTGACCAAACGTTATCCCACTTGCAGGTACATCAAAGAATGTAGGTTCCTCACCCACAACCATGTTAGCAAAATCACCAGGGTTCGTGTTATCCTGGACCTCAACTAATGAGCCGGGGTGACCCACTTTCATCTTTGGAGCTACCCACTCCAAACTTTCCTTAGCCAAATCGCCGGACTCCAAGGTGAGTCTTATTACCTGTCCAAGACTCGGAAACCCCCCCCCCCCCCCCCCCCGGGGGGGGGAGGGCATTAGGGCTGTCTTGGCCGAGCCCGTTCCCGAACTTCCCGAGCCTCCCACATAATCATCGATCGAGTCCAAGGAAAGCTAGGTGATTAGATCATTCACTGAAGGCCCCCATCTCACCACTTGTGCCTGCCATGCATCAAAACCCATAGGGCCTGGATGGATTCGTCATATCTAATCTCCTCTCGGCCAATTCCCGGTGTGTGGATCGTGAATTCCTTAATCCGAGTGCAAAACCCCGGGAGCCTCTCATACTGTAGACCCATCACAGAGGAATTCAAGTGACCCGGAAATCGGAGGCGGATACGCTTCTCAATGGCCTGTTCACATCAATACTAACTCGCATCCATAAATAATCATCCAAATGTCGTTGGGTAGGGATAGGCGTAGAGGTTACCTCAGTTCCGATAAGGTTAACGAGAAGGGATCTGATCGGTGCATTTCGTGCATCCCCCGGGACATTTGTGGCTCTGACCCTGATTTCAATAAACCGGAAAGGGATAGACCTCGGCTGCATGCATGGCTGGAATTGGACTAAAAGAAGAGGGTACCCTCCGAACCCACGATACCCAGTGCCAGATCGACTCCATAGCGGTAGTGGATGGGAAATGGAAGGCCACGACCTCCTTGATGAGTCCTTCCACTTCCAAACCTTGTACTTGCCAGTTGCTAATCAGAACCCTACATAGGGCTTTTACATTTCATGTGCCTTCCCCGATCACTTTCGCAGCCAACAAGAAACGATAACGATAATCGGCCATTGTTAGGATGACTTCGATTGAGATCTCCAATCGGGTACTAGTGTTCGGGACCCTGAAGAGGAGCCAAGGATGGGTCAGAGCACACAATTAGATCCCGGAACAAGCGCGATGGAATGGTCGCGGAGAGTGCTGATCTTGTCTGGCCTTGCATGTAGGAATTGGAGGTTCGGCCACGACGGAGCAGTGGTTGCTTGAGGTGTCGGAGGAAGGTGGGGGGTCGAGATCGCTCCTTGCTATAATTGCTCCGAGAGCAAGAGAGCGGAGATGACCATGTGGTGGGCGGCGGTGGGAGGGAGGAGATGGCCATGGTGGTGGACGACAGTGTTGCTTTTCGAAGCCCCTTGGCGGAGCCTCCTCCTGTTTTTTTTTATCGGAAAAACAAATTTAAATTATATCCTCTTTTGAGGTAAAAGAGAAAATGTTAACCCTTACAAAAAGTTCCCCTAACCATTACAAATCAGCCAAAGCAAGAGTGTTAACCGAGTGAAACAAGATGATATGAACCTAAAGCATGATAACCAAAACCAACTTGAACTAGTTTTGCAAAATCAAAGCAAAGATGTTTACCAAGAGCCTAGCTCTTTCAAAACCTCAGCAAAAAGAAAGCCTTAGAAGCAAAGATCAGCAAACTTCAGCAAATTCAGTATCTTTCAGACAACTTCAGCAGCTCAGGCTTAATTTGAAACTTCAGAGCAAACTGGATGGACAATTCAGCAGCAACAGTTGCATATATGGAGTAGCAGCAACAAACCAACAAACCAAGGAACTCAAACCAGCTGATATTAAACTTCAGCCTCAAAATGCAGCATAAGAGCTTGCATGATTCCAACCTTCCAAAGTATAAAGTGTATTTTTTTCCAAATGATCCAACATAACCAACTTCAGCTGCATAGCCAGAAGAGTTTCCAAAAACATAAGAGCACAACCACAGCATCAAACAAAAAATCAGCAACCAATACCAGCGATAAGGAAGCATGGCTAGTGTACCAAAGAAGAGGAGGCTCCAAAGCCTCCCAAAAGAGCCAAGGACCAGCAGAGAAGCACAAAAGTAACCAAAAGGAAAAACCACAAACACTCAACTCACACAAGATCACAGAAGAAGGGAAAGAAAGAACACCACACTCAAGGCCTAAGCTAATCCCAAGTGCAACCTCTCAAATAAAACAAACACTCCCCAAGGCCAAACCCCAACCCCCCAGCAACCCCAAACCCCAACCAAACAAAGGATTAAAGTCAACAAATCACAGTTCAGTGGCAGGACTTTGGATAGGTCTGCCAAGCTTTAAAGGAAAATTGAAATGAGCCATTGAAGCTTGCCCACTCCCAAGAGTAAGACTGAAACTGTATCTTTGAAAAGATATCTTGAGGAGAGCAAATAAGGTTTTCAAACACAACCTCATTCCCAGCCAACCAGATTTGCCAAATAGCAATCTGAATTATATTTCTCCAACCCCTTTTTGATTTTTATTTAGTTCTCCCCAAAAAGCTCCATTCCATAAATATATTTTTGGAAGACTTGGGAATTATCCAAGAGAGTCCCCACCAGTTGAGGATTAAGCTCCAAACTGTCCAAGCTCTAGAACAGTGAAGGAGAGAGTGTGAAGCATCTTCAAGATCATCATTGCATACAGGGAAAAGAAGACCTTGAAGAGATAACTGCAGGCCTCTAGAATCAAGGAAACACCTGGATGGAAATGCTTCCAAGCAAGCTAGCCAACAAAAAGCAGAGATTTTGGGGGGAATTCCAAGGATCCATAAGGCCTTGGTCCACTTTGCTGAGATAGAAAAGGCTGAAACTTGAGTATCTAGCAAGTTATACAATTTTTCACAGAGAAACCCTTTGGATCAGCATTCCAGCCCAATTGATCTTCTTTGTCAGAGAGGACAGTATCACTGATGATACCCAACAACAAGATCCAATCAGATTCAGCTCTCCCTCTAGGAGTAGCTCTAAAGTCCAGATCCCAAACACCATCCTCCACAGCCTCAGATAACAGAATGTTTTTTGCTTGAGAGAGATTAAAGAGTCTAGGGAATAAAAATTTGAAAGATACTTCTCCCCGCCATATATCTGTCCAAAAGTGTATTCTTTCACCATTCTCCAATTTCCATGTAAGCCCTTTGATCCTAAAGACCTCTTCAAAGAAAGGATCATCATTTAGTGCTAATATGTGATTCATAAAACTGGGACTATTAATTTCAAGAAAAAAAAGACAGATCCCATTCAGAGAGGCTCCACCCAAATTTGCTACATATAACCTTGCCTCCTCCTGTTGCAAGGCCTGTACCAGTGAGAGGGTGTTCAGTAACGATAGGGTGAAGGTGGTCACGGTGGTGTATGACTGTGGAGGTGTGTCGGCCATGGTGTGCGACGATAGATGTTTAGGATAGAGAGACGAAATGAGATGAAAGGGAGAAATGTCTTTTGATGACCCAATTCGGTTTTTTAGACTCAATTTTTGATTGGAAACAATAATATTACCGTTTACATCATATATGTTTTATTATAATTGACACTAATCGATTAGGCCCAAATTAGTAAGAGGCATTTTTAAAAGAAAAAAATAGACGAAACTCACTATAGAACATTCATATATTTTTTTTCTGAGCGCTAGACTAGGGTTCTCCTGCGCAAATACGTACGCCGTCGTTGTTCTGCCGCTTCGTCTTCTCCGGGATCCATCTGGAGTGTAGGGCAGTGTTTGGGGGTGTCTGTTGCGGGAGCCTTTTGTCTTCGGTCGGTGTCGTTCGTGGGAGTGTCATGATTCCATATCTTTGGGCCGCTTGGGCTGGTTGGCAGACAAGCCCAAGACATGTCAATTGTTGAAGAAACGGCACCATTTCTTCATGTGTGCGTCTTCCCCAAATGGATTGCGCATATAGGGATCGGCAGCAGCAAGTATCAGGGATCGAAGATCATTGTTGGCATTTCTCTTTGTTTTCCATAATTAGTTTATCTTCTGTTTTTCCATTTCATAGCTTAGAACTTGTAGAAGCAAGCCATTAAGGCTAAATCAGTGTATCAAGTTGGGATTTCCAGTATCAATTTGAGCTCTCTACTCTCTTATTTCACCTTCAATGGAGTCCAATTACAACTCAGTTGTAACAAATGGTATCAGAGCCTGTGCTCCTGCAACCTGTGGAGACAACACAACCATGGTATGGGCGCCTGTAGCTGTGGAAGGAAGTGAAGCAGTGAGCCGATTTTATGGCCAATCGACAGTAGCAACTCCAAATGTTCCCTTTCAGTGCTTTAATTTTTATGGCAATTCGCTTCGAGAACCAGTAGATCGAGGTAAACAAGGGCTCTCTTCACCTCCATTTTTTCATCCCATGTTCGGTTATATGCCAATGATGGACACCCGGAATGTGTATGCTCCTAAGCAATGGTATCAGCAGCAACAACAATACCGCCAATATTACCAAATGTATTGCTCATATCAACAACAGGCAGCTTTACAGTATCAACAGCAGCAATTACAAAGTCATCCTCCTCAACAGGGATTGCAGCAACCTCCAATGCAAGCTCAGCCCACTCTATCAAACAGGTGATTCTGATAAGAGTGTGTTACAAAACATTGGAAGTCACAAAAAAATGCAAGTTGCAGAAAGACTTAAGGGAAGATATTTGGCTGAGTAAACAACTTGGGCGCAACAACAGGGTATTATTGATGATTTTATTTCTGAGCAATTAGTAGCAATTGAGAGTCAGGGTATGGAGCAGGAACTTGTTGACAAACGGGAGAGACATGATTTGTGCTTGTTTGGAAAAAAGGGTCCTACAAAAATAGTGGTTGGGTCAGAAATTCCTCAGGGTATAACAACTTGTGCGAGTGACAAGTTCGGAAGGCTAACTCAGGAGGTGGGATTGGCCAAAATTCTGGTTGGACATAAGAATTCTGATGTCCATGGTTTATTGGTTGGGCTATCAGGGCAGTATCTATGGAGCAGCAGAGAGGTAATACCAATTCCAATTGCTTTATGTTGTTTTGAATTAGCTACACAATTTTCTGAAATAGTAAAATGACCTACTGGTATTGGTACGAAGCAACTAACTATGCGCAAGAAAGGAGATTATGCACGGAAAATCAGGGTGGATTTAGATAAAGGAGTAGCTAAGGATTGTGTTGTTATTATGAAGGGGGTAATTGAGCATATATTTGATGATGTGATGTGGATGCATGTGTTGCACAAATTATGTGGCCAGATTATTAGTCACGTTTTATTATATAAACACCACTCGGGTAAAGTGGATGATAGTAAGAGTTTTAAATGGTCTTGGGTGAGTGTTACGGTCTATGGGGTATTGAAGGTATTGCATGATAATTTGGGGTTGAATAACATGGTGGATGGCAGCCCAAAATTGAAGATGGGTAATGTTGGGGCAACTTGGAAGTGTCTGAAGTGAATGCTAGTATTAATGGGAAGAGTAGTGATAGGTATGTTAATGGCTGGGTTGCAAATATAGCTCACAAATTCTATATAATTACAGTTGGACTAGAAGGGTTGGGTAACAAGAATGATTATAGAGTGATAAGTATGCGGGGTTTTAATGGTGTAGTAACGACTTGTGGTGGTAGATTATATGAAAGGGTAGTTGTGGATAGTTTTAGGTCAGGAAGCGTATCTATTGAGGTATGGGTTTTTGTGGCTTCTGGAAATGGGAATTATGGGAGTACTATGAAGGTTATTGTATTAGCTGGTTTTGGGGGTGAATCTTACATCAGGGTCTATAAAGTTTCTAAAGGTGGGGTTTTGGAATTTACCTAAACACTTCTACTGTGGGATGAGCCTGTTGGAAAGGCTACATTCATAGTCATATTGAAGGTACCACCTGAATTAGTAGCTCTTTCCAACATGTCAGTTGCTGATAAAAAAGTAAGTGGACACCTCAGGATAGTTGCATACCAAACAGTACCTATCATGTCCACAAATTCAATGGCTTCTATGTTGAATACAAGACCATGGATATGGACCTCTTCTAGATACTATATTGGGAGTGATATTAAATTGATGAAGGTTATACCTAATATATGTTTAAAACCCACTGTTCTATTTGTTGAAGTGGCGATTTTTATGTTGCCTATGGTTGTATTTATGGCACTGGGACTTCATGCTTGGGTTGACAGTGATATCAATTGGAAAGATTTGTTTTGGCTCTTCGAAATTTCAGTGGAGTTGTGTGATGGTATGTTATCAAAAGAGGAGGTCAATTTGAAAGTGTTTCGTGATAAGGTTTTTGAGACCCCTATACCAGCTTATAAATTCTTCCTTGAAGATGAAATTCTTGCTTGGAGTTTGGTGATCTCTTGTTCTGAAAAATATGGTGCTTTTGAGACAGCTTCTAGTGAAAGTTTGGACAGAAGCTGGGGATTACAGGAATTGGTTCAGGCATGGGGTGTTAGAGAATTCTCTTGGAAAAACTTGTTCTGGATCTTTAAATTTTCGAGGGAGTTGTTTGTATGTTCTTTTGCTGGTGATCAATTTCAATACAAAAGCTTGAGGACAAGCTTTCCTTATGGGGAATGGAGTACCATGGGATTAATCGGAGATGATGTATGGAGAAAGGATGATGATAAGGTGGCTATAGTGATAGATTATACTAGCAAAATTAAACTGCTTCAAATTTTCGCTATTGGGGTTAATATGTCTCAACGAACCCAAAATGTTTTGGACTGGAAGTCACAAAAAAATCCGACAACCACACTATTTTTTCTGGAATTGTCTGCTCAGAATATTTTGACTATAGTAGAATTGTTGAATTGGGTTATGGTGCATCTGAGACTTCATGATTGGACTGATAGACCTACGTGGTGGAAGAACATGTACTGGATTTTCAAAGAGTCAGTGAATAGGGGGATTTGGGATTATTTTTTTCAACAACCAAACTTGAGTGCAAGCTTGCCTGAAGGAGAATGTATTTGTCATGATTCCATATCTTTGGGCCGTTTGGGCTGGTTGGCAGACAAGCCCAAGACATGTCAATTTTTGAAGAAACGGCACTGTTTCTTCATGTGTGCGTCTTCCCCAAATGGATTGCGCATATTAGGGATCGGCAGCAGCAAGTATCAGGCATCGAAGATCATTGTTGGCATTTCTCTTTGTTTTCCATAATTAGTTTATCTTCTGTTTTTCCATTTCATAGCTTAGAACTTGTAGAAGCAAGCCATTAAGGTTAAATCAGTGTATCAAGTTGGGATTTCCAATATCAATTTGAGCTCTCTACTCTCTTATTTCACCTTCAATGGAGTCCAATTACAACTCAGTTGTAACAGGGAGCCGTATCGTCGCCGTCAGGTTACCTCGTCTTCGATCAGAGGTGGGTTGAAGTCGGCCGTGTCGCCGGCGTGTCTTCAGGCCGGTGTGTGAATTTAGATATTCTCGCTGGTGGTTCTCAGGACGGGGAGTGAAGCGTTGTGGTCTGTTGTGTTGTTTGTTGCTTGATTGGAACACGGGCAGGTGGGGATTTGTTGCCCATTCTTCCGATTGGTCTGGAATTATACTTGCTGGTGGATCTGTTCAGAAGGTAGGAGAGGAATTCGTTTACAACCAACTATCAACACACATTAAACCAAGTTGCCTCTCTCTCCCTACTCTGTGTGGTCACTGAAACTCCCTATCTCCGGCCAGTTTTGTTTTGTTCTTCACTGTACTATTTCAGATACTTCAGACAAGTGTTGTCGTTGCCATCATTTGCTTCCAGTTTATCAGAAAGGGTTGTGAGACCCTGTTTCTGTTTGCAGAACATCGAGCCAGGGCTTTCTCTACGGCAGCCGTCCCGACCTTTTGTGCCGGCAAGCTTCTCTGTTCCGATTGGTCTGTGATTTCCTCCTTCTATGATTCTAAAGGAAATTTCACTATGGATTCCAAGGTCAGCTCAAAGGAGATCTAGAATGAAGAGGGATGCGAGGAAGGGCAAAGCTCCTCAGGTTTCTTCCTCTCCAGTTCGTCCGATTGGTATGAGTCGGCTTCAATCGATTGTTATTGCTCCTAGTGGTAGTGTTCCGTCTACCGCTCAATCCTTAGGAGTTCCATCCAGTCCGAAACGAGGACCACCTTTAGGAAGAGTTTCCTCCATTGTTCAGAGATTGGAGTCGAAGCAAGTCCAGAGTCATGAACTCCCGAAGAGAACTAGTGTGTCTTCTGATATTCCGGAACAAGATGTGAAGGGGGGACGAAGATTGTTTGTCTGTAACATCCCTTCAGGTAAGGATGAATCTTGGTTTAATAATTTTTTAGGTTCAGATGTGGTCGATTATTGTTTCGTTTGCAAACAATCGAATCGCACTAGAAAGTTCTTTGGTTTTGTCAAAATGAGTTCGGATCATGCAAATGCAACAATGGAGGCGTTCAATGGTACGACTCATGGTGGGTTTAAACTCTTGGTTGCGTTCGCCAAACCAAAGACCAAGTCATCCCGTTCAGGGAAACAGAGTTCCAAGATTAGAAACTCAGATTTTGTAGACCGTTCGGAACAGTTAATTCAAGGCTCCTCTGTTGAAGGGGCAAAGGAGATGGCACTTTCAGAAATTCTGGTCTTAGCTCACAACAATTGGAAAGTGTCACAGTTTAACTCTTTGCTCCATTCTCAAGGACTAAAGGACATTGTTCTTCGGTCATTTGGGCATCGAGTTTTCCTACTAACAGTGCTTGATCCAGCATTGCGTGATGCCCTAGAGAGGGACAATTGGAATAGATTGAAGCCTTGGTTCGACGTTCTCAGTAATTCAGGCGTGCTGGTAACTTTGGGTGGTTTTATCCAATGGGTTAAGGTTGAAGGTATTCCTTTTCAAGGAAGGATTGAGACTACAATTAAGGCAATCAGGAGATCTTTGGGAACTCTTTTGCACTATTCTTGTGATTCTAACCCGGAGTCTGCTTCCTATGACGTTTTTCACTTGTTAATTCACAGTAACACTAAATGTGGAATTAAGAATGTGAGTCTGGCTTTGAACAATTTGAGCTTCCCTTTGATCATCTCTGGGATCAATGTTGCAGCGGTGCCGGAAGTGTTTTTTCCGGTGATAAGTTTGCCTGAGACTTCAGAGGCTAAGGATGAAGAGACTCGTGAAGTTCAAAACGAGAATAACTCTGTTTCTCGAGTCGAAGAATCCGTTTCAAATTCAAAGACTACTTCTGGAACGTCCTTATCTCTAAAACCAGCTGGAAATTCTCCAACATACGCTGTAATCGCGTCGGACCAACAGTGGCGTGCTACACATGTCTCACCGACTCCAGCTAAGTCTGCTATAAAATCAAAGACGCATTTGGTCTATCGTACGCCTGTGGTTTATCATACTCCGGTTTCAGTCCAGAAGAATCAGTCTGTGCGAGCTTCCAATCAAAGGAAGTGGGATTATGTGAAACATGTTGGTGTAAAAGCCTTGCGTATTTCTGACTCTCCTCTTGAACAATTCGAAAATCTCGATCTAGAGGTCAGTTAACGCCTTGATCTAGAAGGGGACGAAGAGGATTTATATGATGATGTTTGTGACGAAGAGGAATTGGAAGCTTTAAATTCGGCTCCTCCCCTCCGTATTCGAAATTGATAGCATGAAGTTCCTCTCACTTCGTCCAGAAGCGACGAAGTATCAGTTGTACCATCATGACTGCTCGCCCGGATTCTGTATTTCTGGAGGAGACTAAGGTAGTTTCTTTCTTATTTAAGGAGTTGTGGTTTCTGGGAAATTGGTTTCATTCGTTTTACTCTTTTGGACGGAGCTGCGGGTGGTATATTATCTATTTGGAGACCTGAAACCTTTACTTGCACTGATGTTGTCCCCTTGAAACATGCTATTTTATGTTCATTAGCTTCTATTCTGAAGGGATGGGTTGGTTTGTGGCCTAGACGCTTGAAGACAAGTTGGTTGAAATTGTCGCAGTGGGTTTTTGGATTCTTTGGCTTCACTGGAATTCTTTGGTTTTGTTTCTCTTTGATGCATGGGGAGAAGTTCTTTCTCAGGGTACTACCTCCGTGAACTGGCAACTTGCCCCGAGAAGCTGTTTTGTTTAATTCTTGTTCGGTTTTGTACCGATTTGTTGACATTTTTGTTTGTTTTCAGTTTTGGCAATAGTTGTTTAATTTTACATTGTTTTAGTATTTGCAGGAACAATCGCCTTGATTGATTCCTTGCTCAACTGTACTTCGTCTTTTATCAATGGAATTTCACCTCGCTTATAAAAAAAACATTCATATTTTTATTTTTTTTAGACCAATTAAATCAACTTTAAATTTAATTAATGTATATTGGCTTGGCCCAAGTCAGTATCTTAGAGCATATATAATGAAAGGACTTGGGTTAGAGGCTTGGATGCTGACTGTACAAAATATTGGGACCCAGGTTTCAAAATAAGTTGTGTTTTACAATGATGAGTGTTGGATTGTTAGTGGATGCTGACTGTATGCTGAGTGGTTAATTAATTGATATTTTGCTGTTTTATTTAATTCTTTATCAAAACAAATAATATTATATAAAATTGAAATAAATCTGAAAAAAGAAATAACAATCAATAAATTTAACACGAATAAAAATGAGCTTTGAACTTTTATTCATCCCCTTTTAATACAACCCCCAAAAATAGCACTACCACAAACGTGACTACCAAAAAAACCTAGTTCTAGCCGTCGGCGAGAGAAATCGCATACTTGTGATCTCTCCTATTCCAATCGAACGCCAGCGACGCCTCCTGCTTCTACAATTGTGTTTCAATTCCCATCGCGAAATCGCAGACTTGCGATTCGGGTCAGATTCATCTCGCGCATCCAACATCCAGCATCTACGATCTCACCTGTTCCATTCGCACACCAATAGCAGATCGCAAACCTGCAACTGACCTGCAACAGCTCGCGCACCTGCACAGGATCGCAAACCTGCAACAGTTCAGCACCTGCACCGGATCGCACACCTGCAGCAGAAAGATGGCAAAAGCTGTGAAAGCTTCTCCTCTTCTCTCTTTTCCCTCTTTTTGTTCTTTGATGACTACTCTGTATGGTAATTATTGCTCAGTAACGGCAGGTCCTGCTAAGGTTTCTTCATCCAGAGACATTAAGAGTGGTAAGAAGGCCATCCCGTTTGCCTCACATAAGAGAGGGTCGAAGACTGTTTCGGGTACAGGGCGTTTGAAGCGAACTCAAAGTCGTTCTTTGGATAAAAAAGGTTGCTGCAAAGGTTGTTGTCAATGGGGTGGCACAGTCTATTGGTAGGGAGGTTGTTCATGCTGGTAAAGGATTGGAGGTTTTTGATGTGAGGCCAAAGGGCAGACTCGAGGCCGATCACCAACCGGTTGTTGCTCCAGGTGCGATTACAGAATTGTCGTCTATCGGCGGCCAGGCTGCGAAAGTCTCTGACTCATCGACATCCACAGGTACAAATTTATTTGTTTATAACTTGCCGTATGGTACTTCGGATGATTGGATTCGGTCGAGTTTTGGGGAGTTTGGAGACATCGTCTCGACAATTGCTCTGAAACGGCCAAATAAACGTGGTAGGTGTTTTGGTTTTGTTGAGTTCAAGTCACCGGCGTCAGCTCAATTGGCCATTGATGCTTATAATGGGTTTAAGCTCAAGGGATTCAAGGTATTTGTGGCCTTTGCTAGGCCTGAGCCGGAGCCTTTTCCTGTAAAAATCCTTCTCGCGAAACGGAGTAGTACGTTGTAGAAACAGAGATTTAATGGTTGTGCGGGGTTTCCAACTATGAGTGATGAGTTGGGTGTAAAAGCTTAGTTTACGTTTAGGCAGGGGCAAGATCAGTTGGGGAAGAAGCACGGTGATTATAGTTCGGTGTTTTGCCTGAGAATTTTCAAGTAGATCTTGTCATATATCTTCAGCGATATCTTTGTGATCTCATCCTTTCGAATTCCCACCCTGTTATTGGTGTTTCCGTTGCAGATTTGTTGGCTAATCAGGGCCGTGATTTGCGACAGTCCCTGTGTTTGCAGATACTTGACGCTCATGATTCAGGTTCGGATGTGGCTTATAAGAGTGGCGAGTTGGACTGCCTAAATTCAGCCCATGTCCTGGATGGTCCAGGTGGTGATATCTTGGGACATGAATTTAATGCCCAAGTGAATCAGACTGTGGGCTTAGCTGAAGGATCGGGTGCTCTTGTTGTAGAGACTTCGGTGGAAGCGGAGGAGAAGGAGAGCAGTCCTTGGAAGGAAGCCCTCCTCCAACCTCGTAAAAACTGGCATCCTACTTATACTATGGTTACTCGGTCGAGAGCCAGCTCTCGGGAACGGGCCATCAAGGCAGCGCCTCCTGTTTCGACCTTATGGAAAGCGTCTCATAATGCTAGACAGAATTCAGCTCATTAGTTCTGTTGGTTGTTTTGTTGTTTTCTTTTTCTGTTTTTTAGGTTTCTCTGTTTTTGGGCCAAGGTTTGCCTTGTAGTTCCCCCTTAGCAGAACTCCTCTGTAAGCGTTGTTCGGGTCTTTTGACCTATTTTACCCTGATTGTGCTTGAATCAAGGAATTCTGATTCCTATTATTGGAACCGGTCTTATTAATAATTTTTTCGAGCTTATAAAAAAAATATAACCCCCCAAAAAAACAAGTTCAAGAATCATTGTGATGGTGCTGGTGGTTGTTGTTGTTGTTGTTGTTGTTGTTGTCGAAGAGCTTCAATGTCACCTCCAATGTTTGTCAAGACTTTCGAAATTCGGGCCTTAAACGGTTCGTGTTGTGCCAACTGGGATTCATTGAAGTTGGAGGTATCCTTTTCGTCCATGGCATTGTATTTTTCTAAGTATTTTTCCTACTTGTCGGTTAACTGGTGAAACAGGCAGGTCCTTGCTAGGTTGCCTTCGTTCCTTGATCGTTCCAGCTCCGCCATGGCACTTATTTGGTCTATGAGGTTGGTCCCCTTCCTCTTCCAAGCCTTCTTGCCTGGTGTTCGCGTTTGGCGAGGTGCTTGAGATGGACTTGCATCGGCCGTATGGGAGGGGGGTGTTTCGCTGAGTGAGACCTCACTTCCCTCGTTGAGATCGGAAGGTCCCCATTTTGGTGGTTGAGATTCACCAGTGACATATGTGTAATCTTCACATGTACTTGTGGGTGGGGTTGAGCTATAATTCCCAGCCTCATGCAAGCGTTGCCATTATCGGCGTTGTTGTCGGCGGACATTACCCATGATGCCTTCCTCGGCAGTGAACTTCTCATCGCCCTCAAGCATCTCAACCCAATGATCGAGGTCGAAGTTTTTTTGGGTGACCAGGCGGTCTCAGTTGGTCCGGGTTATTGAACCACATTTCCTTCGTCGCTCTCATGTGGTTATCATGGTTCCATCTGTTGTGGTACTCGTCCTTCGAGATCTTCAGATAACCGAGGAACCTCCTTGTCCGTGACTGATGTGAGGCCCAATGTTTCTTGATCATATTCCACTCGAAACGAGGGTGTTCTCCGCTCGCATTGTACTTCCTCGCAACATTGCACCAGAATGTGTCTTCGGCTTAGGATTTTCCCTTAATCGGGTCTTTTGTTGTCAAGAGCCAGCATTGTATGAGGTGTTTTTCCACCTCGATGGTCCATTTATTCCGTGGTTGTGATGTTGTTCGAGCTCGTTGTTGGGAAGGTCCGACAGAGGATGACTACGACGACATACGGGTGTCGGCGTGTAGTGGGTTACCGTGGTACGAATTTTATTGTGGTGGAAGCGGCGTCGGCTGGTAACCTTGGGGCGGTGGCATGTAACCTAGCGGCGGAGGCATGTAACCTTGCGGCGGAGGCTGGTAACCTTGCGGCGGTGGCTGGTACCAATGCGGTTGCGATGGGTTGAATTGTGGTTGATGGAATTGACCTTGAAAAAAAATAAATCACAAAACATATATTACAAAAGTAATTTTAATTTTAAATAAAAATAAATATATTACAATAAATAAATTACCACAATCAATTACAAAAAATAAATTACAACAATCAATTACAGGAATAAATAAAAAACAATAAATTAAACATAAACGATAGTTTGAAAGTACCTAAGATCGAACCCGGTTGCATATATGGGGATAAAGCTGAGTTCTCACTAGGTTGCGTTAACATATCGCGGAGATCCCGTGCTAGTTCCTCGAGGAAGAATCCTACATCGTCCGACCTTTGTTGTTCGTCATCTACTGATTGCGAACTGTTATTTTCTTCGCCCGACATTTTTCACGAGGATATTGGGAATGAGAGAGTTGAATTTGGGAATGAAAGAGTGAAATTAGAGAATAGATGAGTGATAAAAATGGGGTAGGGGTTGGGGTATTTATAGAGTTAAGAAATAAGTAGATTTATTAAATAAATTAAAAAAAAAACTTACCATTTCCGATCGTTTCCCAACGGTCGGATTTTTTTCCTCTGATACGCCACGTGGCACACGGCCTCAACCAATCCCGGGGTTGCAGGACGCGATGTTAGTCTTAGTGCCCGTAGTTCAATCCTAAATGTCAAATGTATATATCATCGTTAGCAATAAAATTAAAGCGGCTTTATATTACTTATGTGTTGGAGTAATATATCGATGTGTGCTCTGATCTATGCCCACCATGCGAATAGAACCATAGATTGAGATAGATCACACTCGATGGGTCCCTAGTCAACAAAGCTTCACTAAAAGCGACTAGTATGAAAGATGGCTCTTTATGGCTTACGTTCTGTTAGTCATTGGAATGGGATTCCGGAGTCTGATCATAGATATCATGTGGGACATGATATTGGACGACCCGCCCTGAATATGTGCCATAGATTAAGTCATGAACATATTCAGTGTTGTAGCTTGTTATGTATCCTTAGACCAAGGAGTCTTTGTGATCGCTATGTAGTCAACAACTGAGTTTGACATGAGCCTAACGTTGTCCGTAACAGGGCTTCCATAACGGCCAGGATTGGCTTGGGGACGGGCTACATGAGTGACACGAAAGACGGCTAAGGGATTTATCCCTCGTATTAAGGTATGGGAAAGATATCGGTTCTCGGCCGCTTGATCGAGAGTGACTGGAAGAATAGCATGGCCATGCACATGATACTGGGTATCATATCTTCAGTCATCTCACATATCAAGGAACGGTGATTGAGAATAATAAGGATGACGGCTCTATGCCTTATCTCAATCAGGATATCGGAGATAAAAGGATAATGACAGGGACGACGGAAAGGTTAGAATCGACAGGGTCGATTCGTTATGTAGTGTCAGGCAATACTAAAGTCTCGTTAGTTTCCACTTAAATAGGATCAAGTAAAATGGGATTTTACGTTGATCTATTGACATGCATAAACCTAAGGGTCACACCGGAGGATGAAACTCATTGACACATTTATGGAGAATGGCCAAAAGGGAGTTGTCTCGGGACATGACCAAAACTGGGTTTTGGGTCATGTGCCCGTAAGTGAATAGGACTTTACGGATCGAGACAAGTCTTGGAGTCTTGGGATTGATCGCGTCGGATAATGTTGGACATTTCCGGTATGGAAGGCATGGAGGCGATGAGCGAATCACGGGACCTCGTTGGAAATGGCCACGGGCCATGTTCCAAGAGGCCCATGAAAGACCCATGCAACCAAGGCCCATGGAACTAATTAATCAAGTCTTGATTAATTAGTACTAAGTAAGCAAGACAAGGATTAAGGTGTTGGTGATTCACCACCTAACCCAATCTTGTCTTGCCATACTTTGTCCTATTTACACCTTACTTGACACCATACTTGTCCCATGCCTTTAGTTGGACAAGTATGAGTTTTGTTATGTTTAAGTCATCTTTTTTCAACATAACAAAGACAAGACAAGAATAGGAAACACATTTTCTCTCCCTCTTCCATGGCCATTTCGGGTTTGGCTAGTTTCCTCCTCCATTTTTGTGTTCTTGAGTCCTCAAAGAGAAGAACTACGTGGCTTTGATTCCCATGTGGATACGTAGGCGTCTTGGAGACTCAAGCCAATCATTCGTTAACCGGTGTTCTTGTTTTGGTAAGAGATAGTGCTGAATTTTTCTCTTGTGAATCCATTCTTTGTTAGTTGTTTCATGGTTTTAATCGTCTCTTGGTTTTTATTGATTTTCCGCTGCGAGTTGGTTCATCTCCAACCCTACCTCGAGACCCAACAGTGGTATCAGAGCCGTGCTACCTTCGGGATTCACAAGACGGTGTTCAAAGTTTCGGTTTTGCTTGAAAGTTTCGTTTTTGGCATGTTGTTTTGCTAAATTGTTTGATAACATGTTTTAAATACTTGTTTATGAATTTAATGCATGTAAAATGAATTTTTGAAAATTATTTCAAATCTGGAAATTTTGAAAAAAAATTGATTTTTCGGGTCTCGGGAGTGGGACTCTCGAGGAGCCGAAACCGGGACCGAACGGGGCTCCGTTGGACGGAGCTAGGCCAAGCATGACCATTGGATGGTTGATATGCCAAGGCTAAACCATTTTGTTAGTTATGACGAGTTTGGAACCGTCATGACGAACTCGAAGATCAAATGTTCAAAAGTTTCATTTTTGAACGGTTTCGATAAACCGAGCATCAAAAATTTTCGAAACTTGGCTATTAATTAAAACCGGAAAATCACATGATGTTTGATAACATGCTTGTTTGATAACACGATGTGTGATGTGATGTTGGCATGGTGTACATAATAGCCTCGAGCTCGATTTAATTATGTATCGCTTTTCACGGCCTGCCAGCCGTTAGAGTTAGCGTGTAATTATTATTTCAAGGTGTGGTCGTCGAACCACTTGTTTGTAATATTTATTTATTCCCGACCTGCGAGTCGTGTATTAAATTGTAATATTTTACTCAAGACGAAGAAAGGGTGAAAAGGTCATTTGGTGGCTTTTCGGGTGTTGGCATCGGCTTGGAGTCGGTAGAGCTCAAGAAGCTAGTGGGAGTTAGTTTAGGGGGCTATTATGTGCACATTTATCGCTTTATGCTTGGTTTAGTTTATGCATGATTAATTCTATGTGTTTTAGAATTGCATGCTTAACTTTATTTACCGAGCATATCACCTCACATGCAAAGATAAAATTGGAATTTTAATCCTTGTGTGTGAACCCTTAGAACCGTCATTGCATTGGATGTAGTTGACGGGTTCAAAGGAAGAATTACATTGGATGTAATTTGAGGCATCATTTCATTTGGAATGTAGTTGATGTGCTCATCGCATCTAGGATGTGCCAAAGTTTTGAACACAACTGGACAAGTAAAAGCGGGTCATGTCCGATACCTCCCAATCATCAACACCTTACTACCTCCCCGTCCTATGGCTGTCGTGCGCATTAGCGGAGCATCCATGGGGAAGCGGGGTAGTAGGTTTGGACGACATATGTGGGTGTCGTGCGCATTAGCGGAGCACCTACATAGTGACGAGCCATAGTTGAAAATTGGTGGACCCGACTACGATTCTCAGCCTAAGGTTGAGCTAGGGTAACAGATAGGGTAAGTCGTGTACATAAGTACATACCCTAGCCAGGAGTCACATTGGATGTGATTGGATGGAGTCCTACCTACATAGCTCGATTAAGTGGTGAGCATTAGTTCAGCTTAATCGAGTGAATCAAGGATCTTGGTTTCAGATTCTAAAGGTTTAGAATCGATTGTTGGTGTTTAAGCTTGATCTTCATAAAATTTATTCAGTTTACTGATTGAATTTTATCTGTTGTAGATCAAATGGAAAATTCAGCGAACATTAATAGTTTGTCATTAAAAACCATTCTTGACAGGGTCAAGCTAAATGGGACAAACTATTTGGACTGGTACAGAATTTTGAGGATAGTCCTCAAGTCTGAACGCAAAGAATATGTCCTTGACAAGGCTGTCTCTAAGACCATATCAGAGTTACATGAAGTGTCATTAATTGCTGAGAAGAATATACCAGGGATCTGGGATCCAAGGATATTCTGATGGTCAACAAGGGAATTGGAAGTGGCAAGGGCGGGGCCCATGCGCACTTGGCAGGAAAGATGAGACACATGAGAATGTCTGCTTCTACTGCCAACAGCCTGGTCATTGGAACCGGGATTACAGGAAGTTCACGGCTGATCTGAAGAAGGGCAGTGGGACTGCGCCTTCATCAAATAGCCTGGATGATCTGAAGAAGGGCAGTAGGACTGCGCCTTCATCAGGAAACCTGGATGATCTAAGGAAGGGCGGTGGGACCGTGCCTTCATTCGGTATTAACTCTATAGAGCTACATCTCTCTACTTCCAAAGATTCATGGGTATTAGATACCATGACTGAATCTCACACATGCACTAATATATGGTGGCTGAAAGTAGGAGATATTTGGAAAGCACAAAATGGACCTCAGAGTTGTGGCAACTGCTGTAGGATTCATGAGTCTTGCTTTGCCAAGAGGCCTTGTCTTAGTATTGTATAATGTATATTGCATACCTACTTTTAGTAGGAATATTATATCTGTATCCGTGTTTGACAAGGAAGGATATAATGTTAATATTGGAAATGGAGTTTTCAATGTTCTATGCAATGATATGTTTTATACCAGTACTGACATGGTTGGAGGATTGTACATATTAGATATGGGTAACAATGCCTCAAGTTCTATATATTCCGTTAATACCAAGAGGTCTAAATCCAACGATTTAAACCTAACTCTGTTATGGTACTGTCATTTTGGTCGCATAAACAAGAAGCGCCTATCAGCACTTCAGAAGTGCGGGCTTTCAGGTTCATTCGAATTCCATTCGATCGATAGGTGCAAGGTTTGTTTGATGGGCAAAATGACTAAAGTTCCCTTTATCGATCGCGATGAAAGGGCGGGTGAATTATTGGGGCTGATACACTCGAATGTGTGTAGACCAATAAGTTCACTTGCCAGGAGGGGTTTTAGCTACTTTATCACATTTACTGATGATTACAGTAAATATGGTTATGTCTATTCGGTGAGACATAAGTCTGAAGCTTTTGATAAATTCAAAGAGTTTAAGACTATAGTAGAAAACCAGCTCGACAAAGGTATTAAGGCACTTCGATTGGATCGAGGTGGAAAATACTTGACCACAGAGTTATTAGATCATCTAAAAGAGAATGGGATCCTTTTGGAATGGACTCCTCCTAGGTCACTGTAGTTGAAAGGTGTAGCCAAACGGAGAAATCGGACATTGTTAGACAATGGTCTGTTCCATGATTAGTTGGACTGATCTCCCAATCTCTTTTAGGGGTTTTGCTCTAGAGACGACCGCATTCATAGTGAATCGGGCTTCGACGAATGGTGTGGAAGGGACACCATTTTAAAAATGGTACGGGATGATGCCCGCTTTGTCCTTCCTAAAGATTTGTGGTTGCGAGGCTTATGTGAAACATTTGGTTTCGACTAAGCTCGAACCAAGATCTAAGATATGCACCTTCGTGTGGTATCCCAAAGCAACAAGGGGATACTATTTCTACAATCCCAGTGAGAACATGGTGTTCGTCGCTTGGGGTGGGGTCTTTATGGAAAAGAAGTTTTGTTTCCAAAGACGTCATTGGGAGGACTATGCATCTCGAAGAAATTCAGGATGGTACAGATCTGTCTAAACCAATTGGCAACCCAGTAGAAAGGAACCAGAGATTGTCGTAGAGTAAGAACCAATTCTTGTTACAATTCCGGAAGGTCCAAGGCGATTTGAAAGGATCAATCTTCCACCTCCAAGATATGGTATCCGGAGGTGACAATGAAGTCATGGTGGATCACGATGATCCAGCCACCTTTCACGAAGTCGTGGATGGGCCCAACTCCGAGTTATGGCTGGGAGCCATGAGGGAGGAAATGCAATCCATGTCGGACAACCGAGTCTGGGAACCGGTTGATCCCATCAATGGTGTGAGGACCATAGGATGCAAATGGATCTTCAAGGTGAAGATGGACATGGACGGCAACCCTCTGACCTACAAAGCTCAACTGGTGGCGAAAGGTTATAGGCAGATCCAATGGATTGACTATGAGGAAACCTTCTCCTTAGTGGCTATGGTCAAAATCGATCCAAATTCTTCTTGACATAACTGCGTATCATAATTACGAGATATGGCAAGTGGATGTCAAAACCGCTTTCCTAAATGGAAATTTGACTGAGTACGTTTGTATGTCTCGGCCCAAAGGTTTTGACGATCCGAAGAATAAAGGAAAGATTTATAAGTTGTTGAAATCCATTTCTGGATTGAAACGAACTTCTCGGAGTTGGATCCTTCGTTTTGATGAAGTTGTAATTGGATTTGGCTTAATCAAGAACGAGGATGAATCTTGCGTTTATAAGAAGGCTAATGGGAGCAAGATTACCTTTCTGGTTCTCATTGAAAACGACATCACAACCTTGCACGAAACTAAAGCTTGGTTGAGGAAGTGTTTTTCAATAAAGGACTTAGGCGATGCTTCTTATATCTTTAGACAATGGTCTGTTCCATGATTAGTTGGACTGATCTCCCAATCTCTTTTAGGGGTTTTGCTCTAGAGACGACCGCATTCATAGTGAATCGGGCTTCGACGAATGGTGTGGAAGGGACACCATTTTAAAAATGGTACGGGATGATTCCCGCTTTGTCCTTCCTAAAGATTTGTGGTTGCGAGGCTTATGTGAAACATTTGGTTTCGACTAAGCTCGAACCAAGATCTGAGATATGCACCTTCGTGTGGTATCCCAAAGCAACAAGGGGATACTATTTCTACAATCCCAGTGAGAACATGGTGTTCGTCGCTTGGGGTGGGGTCTTTATGGAAAAGAAGTTTTGTTTCCAAAGACGTCATTGGGAGGACTGTGCATCTCGAAGAAATTCAGGATGGTACAGATCTGTCTAAACCAATTGACAACCCAGTAGAAAGGAGCCAGAGATTGTCGTAGAGTGAAAACCAATTCCTGTTACAATTCCGGAAGGTCCAAGGCGATTTGAAAGGGTCAATCTTCCACCTCCAAGATATGGTATCCGGAGGTGACAATGAAGTCATGGTGGATCACGATGATCCAGCCACCTTTCAAGAAGTCGTGGATGGGCCCGACTCCGAGTTATGGCTGAGAGCCATGAGGGAGGAAATGCAATCCATGTCGGACAACCGAGTCTGGGAACCTGTTGATCCCATCAATGGTGTGAGGACCATCGGATGCAAATGGATCTTCAAGGTGAAGATGGACATGGACAACAACCCTCTGACCTACAAAGCTCAACTGGTGGCGAAAGGTTATAGGCAGATCCAATGGATTGACTATGAGGAAACCTTCTCCCTAGTGGCTATGGTCAAAATCGATCCAAATTCTTCTTGACATAACTGCGTATCATAATTACGAGATATGGCAAGTGGATGTCAAAACCGCTTTCCTAAATAGAAATTTGACTGAGTACGTTTGTATGTCTCGGCCCAAAGGTTTTGACGATCCGAAGAATACGGGAAAGATTTATAAGTCGTTGAAATCCATTTATGGATTGAAACGAACTTCTCGGAGTTGGATCCTTCGTTTTGATGAAGTTGTAATTGGATTTGGCTTAATCAAGAACGAGGATGAATCTTGCGTTTATAAGAAGGCTAATGGGAGCAAGATTACCTTTCTGGTTCTCATTGAAAACGACATCACAACCTTGCACGAGACTAAAGCTTGGTTGAGGAAGTGTTTTTCAATAAAGGACTTAGGCGATGCTTCTTATATCTTTAGGATTAAGATATGTAGAGATCGCACCAAGAGGGTCTTGGATTTAAGTCAGGGAACCTATGTGAACAAGGCATTGAGTAGGTTCTTAATGCTCGATTCAAAGAAAGGACTCTTACCCACTAGTCATGGCATTCATCTCAGCAAGACTCAGTGTCCTAAGACACCTGATGAGCTGAAAAGGATGATGAGAATCCTATGCGCCTGGGGGCAGGATCGATCATATATGCCATGACATGTATGAGAACGGCTGTCTCGTAAGCCTTATGTTGTACCAGTAGACATCATTCTAACCCGGGGGAAAGATGGTGCTGAACTAGTCGTCGAAGGATGAGTAGACGCTAGTTTTCCAAGACAAATCCAGATGACTTTAGAAGTCAATCAGGATATGTGTTTACGCTGAATGGCAGAGCTTTAGCTGGGACAGCGTAAAGCAAGATACCATTGCCGAATCTACGACAGAGGCCAAGTACATGGATGCTTCAGAGGCAGCTAAGGAGGCTATGCGGATTTGGAAATTCACGACAGGGTTGGGTGTAATTAAATGTCCAAATGTATATATCATCGTTAGCAATAATATTAAAGCGGCTTTATATTACTTATGTGTTGGAGTAATATATCGATGCATGCTCTGATCTATGCCCACAATGCGAATAGAACCATAGATCGAGATAGATCACACTCGAAGAGTCCTTAGTCAACAAAGCTTCACTAGAAGCGACTAGTATGAAAGATGGCTCTTTATGGCTTACCTTCTGTTAGTCATTGGAATGGGATTCCAGAGTCTGATCATAGATATCATGTGGGACATGATATTGGACGACCCGCCCTGAATATGTGCTATAGATTAAGTCATGAACATATTCAATGTCGTAGCTTGTCATGTATCCTTAGACCAAGGAGTCTTTGTGATCACTATGTAGTCAACAACTAAGTTTGACCTGAGTCTAACGTTGTCCGTAACAGGGCTTCCATAACGGCCAGGATTGGCTTGGGGATGGGCTACATGAGTGACACGAAAGATGGCTAAGGGATTTATCCCACATACTGAGGTATGGGAAAGATATCGGTTCTCGGCCGCTTGATCGAGAATGACTGAAAGAATAGCATGGCCATGCACATGATACTGGGTATCATATCTTCAGTCATCTCACATATCAAGGAACGGTGATTGAGAATAATAAGGATGACGGCTCTATGCCTTATCTCAATCAGGATATCAGAGATAAAAGGATAATGACAGGGACGACAGAAAGGTTAGATTCGACAGGGTCGATTCGTTATGCAGTGTCAGACAATACTAAAGTCTCGTTAGTTGCCACTTAAATAGGATCAAGTAAAATGGGATTTTACGTTGATCTATTGACATGCATAAACCTAAGGGTCACACCGGAGGATGAAACTCATTGACACATTTATGGAGAATGGCCAAAAGGGAGTTGTCTCGGGACATGACCAAAACTGGGTTTTGGGTCATGTGCTTGTAAGTGAATAGGACTTTACGGATCGAGACAAGGCTTGGAGTCTTGGGATTGATCGCGTCGGATAATGTTGGACATTTCCGGTATGGAAGGCTTGGAGGCGATGAGCGAATCACGGGACCTCGTTGGAAATGGCCACGGGCCATGTTCCAAGAGGCCCATGAAAGGCCCATGGAAATAATTAATCAAGTCTTGATTAATTAGTACTAAGTAAGCAAGACAAGGATTAAGGTGTTGGTGATTCACCACCTAACCCAATCTTGTCTTGCCATACTTTGTCCTATTTACACCTTACTTTACACCATACTTGTCCCATGCATTTAGTTGGACAAGGATGTGTTTTTCTATGTTTAAGTCATCTTTTTTCAACATAACAAATACAAGACAAGAATAAGAAACACAACTTCTCTCCCCCTTCCCTTGCAATTTCGGGTTTGGCAAGCTCCCACCTCCATGTTTGTGTTCTTGAGTCCTCAAAGAGAAGAACTATGTGGCTTTGATTCTCATGTGGATACGTAGGCGTCTTGGAGACTCAAGCCAATCATTTGTTACCCGGTGTTCTTGATTTGGTAAGAACTAGTGCTGAAATTTTCTCTTGTGAATCCATTCTTTGTTAGTTGTTTCATGGTTTTAATCGTCTCTTGGTTTTCCTTGATTTTCCGTTGCGAGTTGGTTCATCTCCAACCCTACCTCGAGACTCAACACGAGGGTTGTTTCTGTTGTCGATTTTTTTACAGTGGTAGCGCTACCAGTTCATGGTGATGTACCTCTTTCAGAGGGACTGTCTATTGTGTTCTCAGTGAGGGTTTTCGTCATGTTCGTCAAAGATCTGAAGCGTTGAGGGAGGCATCAAGAATCACTTGTTGGATCCTTCCACAATCCGATCCGGAGACGTATGATGGTGGCTGGTTCTCAATTTAGGATGGCTTGGGTGGGTAGCACAATGGCGACGGTGTAGATCCTTGCACCTCCACTTGGGTCAACAAGGCTTGTGGCTTCGTGGGTTTGGGAGGACAGACGCGGGGGTGACGGATGCCACTACTCGGGGGTCGAGTTTGGTCACTCGACCTGTGACGATGAGCAAGGCTGCGGTGGGGGAAGATTTTGATGTAGCAAAGGAAATCATCCATTGCATCTTCTTGTAGTTTTCGTTCGGGTGGGTGCAAAGTGGATAGGCACTGTATGGGCCTGGTTCTTAGTCGAGGGCAGGGTGTACCCGGTTCTATGATCGGGGGTTGTGGAAGATAGGTTCATGTCACTAACTAACGGGAAAGCCGACAGAGATAACATTGTTGGAGGACATGGTAGAGGCAATAAGAGATATGTAGTTGTCGTCTGTTTGGCTACAGAGTGGAGAGCTACCGTAGGGATTTGGTTCTTAGTCGGCGGCAAGATGTATTTGTCTGCTGTTAAATCTCGGACGATTATTGGTCTGATGCGAACTCTGGGCACCGATTTAGAGAGACATGTAGTGTCCAATGGGCACTCCAACTGGCGAGGGACGGAACCCACTCTTTCCTTGATCAATGATGATTTTGTGATCTAGTGATGGGTTTGTCGGTAATACTGGCTCACTAGACGCGCAGTGGCATCGGTTCCAGAAGTATCGGCGCAACATTCTCCAATCTGATCGGGAACCAACACTTTTATGTTTCTAAAGGCCCTCATTATCATCGAACGGGGGGGGGGGGGGGGGGGGAGGCAACGTCAGTTGGTTCTTCGAGGGGTATTCATAGTCCATTTGAGCCATCTCAGTCCTGGTCACATGACTGTCCAGGTTGTCACTCTCGGGTTTCAACAACTGTTTTGGTGGTCTCGATCGCGTACGCAGTTTTCTACAGGAGCATAGTCTAGAGTCGATTGGTGCCTATTCTGAGCATAGCCAACGACTTATCCAAAGTTTGGAATTGCTCATCAATCGCTACAAGAAGCAAACAAGCATTTCCATGCTTCTCCATGAGCCACTTATGCCAGCGGATGTGTGAAAAACTGCATGCTCGCCTCCCAAGAAAACCCATGACCAAGTTGTGGCCTTGGCTGTGGAAAAGTATATGAACCGAAATCGCCAACTGTTTAACAAATTCACGATATGGAATATGGTCAAAGACCAACCGAAATGGGTACAATACGTTCACAAACTGTAGTCTGTTGTTATATTATGTCGTATTTTCTTACAATGTTATATAAAGGTGGCGGTGAACGTATGTTTAGTGTAACGTGTAATATGTATCGTGTAATATGTATCGTGTGATAAGCTTCGATAGAAGTACTCATGTAATATTAATCGTGTTATGTTAAATATGTTTTTGTTTTTTAAAAGAAAAATTATATCTTTAATATTATTTAATTCTAATAGTCAGTAGTCAACAGTCAGCTAAAAAAAATTAACATTAGAAAGTATTGACTGTTGGTGCTGACTGTTAGGCTGAAATAATCATTTCTATATAGTGACAACTTTCTCTTCCCTTTTATAAAGATCTTTGGTATTCCTTTACTCCTTGTCGATAAATATATATTACTCTATAATAAAAGACTGATAATTCTCATCGATGTTTTTGCATTACTATACGATATATATATAGTAGAGTACATAAACGACTAGAACACTAATGCGATATAAATGTCTCTATACATTGAATATAGTGAAGAAGCTTACTTATACATGAATACTAGTTATAATCTAACACTCCCCCGTAGTCAGAGCAGAAAGAGACTGAATGCTCAGACTAAAGCAAATATAGTTTGAGAAAGTAATGATCTATGTTGATAAAGATATCCTCAAGTTGTTGTAACGATCTATGTTGATAAAGATATCCTCAAATTGTGGTAGACCCGGGCTCGAATGTCGCAGAAGACATCTAATGGTTGGAAATAGTTGACTGAGAGATCCGTGGTTGCATTTGGAGAGACAGGGGCGGATGGAAGAGCACCAGAGGGCACTGCTGAAATTGTATGTGTTGCAGAGACATGGGCCGTTGGGGAGGATTGGGCTGCTGGCAAGAGCTCGGTCGCAGGCTAATCTTTCATTTGCCGTGTGAAGAGAGCTTAGCCCATGTGTTGTTAGGCCGTGGAGATGCGGCTGAAGAGAGGAATAAATGTGCATTTGTTGTTACAGCGTCAACAAACGGTGTTGTTCATGGTGCTGAAGCGAGATGGAGGCCATGAACAATGATAAGGTTTGCTGGGCTAGAGTAGGTTGATTTAGTGAGCCTGAAAGGATCGTCCCGGTAGAGACAAAAGTGGTGCGTCCCAATTGATGTGGAACGCGCATAACTAGCGTGATGAGTTCTTGAAGCTGCCAAGATAAGCATAAATCGGGGAGAATTGGTGATGCATGAGTTGAAGCCAAGGTATGTACTCCACCTAAAAATTGAATCAAAATCGGCAAAATAAAACATATACCCTTAGTTGTCTTGCCCACCCATTAGAATCATAAGCTAACGAGTGGGCAAAGCAATGGGTACATGAAAACTTAACCAAGGATCGTAATATGGCTCTAATACCATGAAAGACTGATAATTCTCATTGATGTTTGCATTATTATATATATATGTAGTAGCAGAGTACATAAACAACTAGAACATTATTGCGATATAAATGTCTCCATACATTGAATTTAGTGAAGAAGCTTACTTATTCATGAATACTAGTTATAGTCTAAGAAGTATACTTATGCACGTTAAAAAGATTCATACCTCTAGTTGGACATGATCGGATTAAATCATTTGGAGTTTGAACAAGTAAATCAAGATGCTAAATTCTGACCAACAATAGCCGCTCTCTCTGAACCCTCTAGTGTTTCACATCGAACCCCTCAGGGGTTGAATTCTCGTTGTCGCTGATCATCCCGCCGGTCGACTTGTGCCACTGTGTGCCTGTCTCAGGTTCCGCATCCTTCCCGTCCGCCATCTACCCTTATCTCGCGACATAGCCTCCCTGTCTCGTGTAGCCCCCGCTCTCTACTCTGTCTGGTTTTACTATCGCAATGACAAGGAGGGTGGCTGGGCTCGTGTTTTTGATGTCCCGATACTCCAGTGCTATAAGGCCTCCACTATCCCCCTGATCGATTTTCTGTATGTCGCCGAGCCACACACGACCGCTACTCGAACAAAACTTAGGTATAACGTTTACCCTGATCTGCGTTTTCGTCGTGCTTATCGGATACAGCTTCTCTCGGTTCGTGTTCCTTCATTGGCACGTTCTTTTTTTTTTGTTTTGTGCTTGTTTGGATCCGGGCGTTTTGAGTCGGGTATCAGAGGATCCATATCTGCTTTTAACCATCAATGCCGAAATTCCTTGCCTAGAATTGTCGTGGGCTGGGGGCGGATCACAACCTTCGCCAACTCAAGGACTTGGTCTGTCGGTTCAGGCCGGATATTGTCTTTTTGACGGAGACACGACATGTGGAATCTCGGAATTTCAGGTCAAGGTTGTCCATTCTTTGACGAACTCTGGGATTCCATGGTAGAACGGGAATACCAGGGGTGCTTCAATCAATAGGACACGGATCATCCGCGAGCTCAAACAAAGGAGGGTAATCCTTTTTTGATCGGATAAATGCAGGGTTGAGGTATTATCGGAACAACAAACTAATATTGATGTAATTGTTCGAGTTAATAAGGAACCAGCGATGCTTTTTACCGGGGTGTATGGGGAACCGGCTAGAGAGTACCAGCATAGAACCTGGGACCTCCTGCGCCAACTAGCTACGGTTCAGGCACCGTCGGAATGGATTCTAATGGGCGACTTTAATGGCATCCTCAGGCCATCCGAGAAGAAGGGGTAATGTGTACCCATTAGGTCTCATTCCAGGATTCCAAAACGCCATTACAGATATTGGGGTGGAAGAGATACCCTTACAAGGTTATCAATTCACCTGGACAAGGTGCTAGGATCCGGAATCCCAGTTAAAAATCCAACTTGATAAAGCATTTATGTTGACTCCCTCAGAAAAGGACACGGCAAGCGTACCGGTCGTCAAGTAGTATTTCGGGATTTTTAGTTCCGGATTATCGTACCCAAGGGAGCACGAGACAAGCAATTCCTATTTGAAGTTGTAGTTAAGCTGTTTCGTTAAAAAGATGGTTTTTGGTTTTGAAAGATGAAAATGTAAACGAGTAATTAAAAGGTGAACAAGTATTCAGGTAAATCAGAAGAGATTAGAATCAAAGAAAAAGATAATCTAAGGTTTTGGGGTTCATAGAGACCAACTCCAATGCATTTAAATGATGATGAACACTGTGTAGTTATCTGATTTTAGGGACAACGAATCATCTCTCAAACTAGTTCTAACTCCTCACGTTGTTTCGGACCCTAATGGAATCTAACCACCCAGCTCTCACGAATCAGGATGTAGGGAGACCCAAAGCATTACGTTCTTTGACAATTTCTAACTTTCGGTTTGAATCATATGGTTATTGCAATCGTGTTAACCTAGCTATCACTAGTCTAGATTTAAACCCAATTTGTATAAGATTTTTGACCCAATTGCAACCCACCTCTCACAAGTGTCAGATTACAATTCCCACCTTCTAGCAAGCCTACCCGGGAGATAGAGCATTAAGTTCAAATCTAATACAAACCCTAAATCAAATCAACCAACACAATATTCATTCATACATTCAATACATTGGAAATTAAATCTCTACTCCCCCATAACCCTATATTATGGGGTTTAGCTACTCATGGAGAAAAAAGAAGAAGAAGAAGATGAAGAAGAAAAACATTTATAAGTAATCATCATATTGAAAGAGTAGTGGAAATACAATACCAATGTAGAATTACAATGGTTGAGTTCAAGCACTCTCTTCTCATACAAATCACCAATCTCCACCTTCTAGCTCTCTAAGATTATCCCAAAAACAAGTTATCCCTCCCCAAATTCATGCTCTTCTATTTATAGAACTTCAAGACCCTCTTTTCCTTCTCAAATTCGGATTTGGAATAGGAAAATTTCCTTTTTTTTAAGTAGGAAACCCGTCTGAAAGCGGACTTGATAGAGGACCGGAACGGCTTTGGGCCCTTGACAAAAGCTGTACATCTCTGAATTCCCTTCGATTTGACATAAAATTCAAGGCAATCGGAGTTTATATGAAGAAGTTATGCCCTTTGCAATATCAGCCAACTTCCAAAACTCCTAAAACCGGGTTTTCCTCTATTTTATCCCTTTTTTCGATCAAATCACCTACAAAACATAATGAGAGACACAATACGAGTAACGAGAGAAAAGTGGTCCAAATTATCCAATCCCGGGAATAAAATGCTCAAGAATGTGGGCTAAAAACATCTATTATTGATGCAATTTATGTCCACATCATATGTCACCGCAAGCAGGGGCTCGATATTAAGGTGCATCTCTACAAAACCTGGGGTTCCCGACCTCAGATCAGATCATATTCCCATACTACTCAACTCCAAAAGGAATCTACTGAATGAAGACAACGACAATTCAGGTTTGAAAACGCCTGGGTGCAACACGCGGAATGTGGGTAAACCGGGTGATCAACACATCAAGCACCACCTAAAAGATATTGGGAACTCACTCGATACATGGGGGCAATCAGTGTTCTGGGACAACATCAATCAAATCAGATATCTCCAACGTAAATTGGCTGAACTAAATGGCCGTAATGATAGGCAAGGCATCAAACACAGGTTGGCAATCCAGAAACTGTATAACCGAGCACTGGAAAAACAGGAGGAATTCTGGCGGCAACGAGCAAAACAGTATTGGCTGGAGCAAGGAGACAGGAATTAAAAAAAATTCCAGCGATCAGCCACAAAGAGGTAAAAGAGAAACAAGATCAACTCCCTAGTTAACGATGAGGGTGTGGAAATGCAGTGGCATACGAGTATGAGTGACATGATCTTGAATTACTTCACCCCAATCTTCACTGCTGGAGATATTGTAGATTACGATCTCCTTATGGCGGGTCCTACCCTGATCTCCCCGTTGCAAAGTACAGGCATGATGGCACGGGTATCGGATGATGAGGTTCGAACAGCAGTTTTCCAGATGGGTCCGTCAAAATCTTCAGGACCATATGGTCTCAACCCGAAATTTTTTCAACACTACTGGGATATTCTGTGCCCGAAGGTAATTGATTTCGTCCGTACGACGGTGGCAATAGGTAATATTGATAGCGATATCAACAAGACTACCCTGGTGCAGATTCCGCAAAAAATAGTGGCCAGGAAAATTGCACACCTCTGACCCATTGCCCTATGCAATGTGATTTTTAGAATCCTGTCCAAAGTCCTCGCCAATCGACTTAAACCACTCCTGGACCCGATCATCTCCACTAATCAAGGAGCTTTCGTTCCTGGACGGAAAATACAGGATGATATATTTAACTCGCACGAGATCATTCACTCCCTCAAACGCCGGACCCAGGGTCAGAAGGGCTTTATCGCACTGAAGCTTGACATAAGCAAGGCATACGATCGAGTAGAATGGTAGTTTCTTTTAGCCATGATGGGAGCGTTCGGATTCATCCCAAGCTGGAGATCATTGGTACCAGCCTGTATGCACTCCCTACAGTACACAGTCAGTTCCTACTGCAAGAACACAACCCATTTCACTGCTGGACGGGGGATTCGTCAGCGAGATCCCTTATCCCCTTATCTCTTTATTTTTTGTATGGAATGCCTTTATTGTATGCTAATTCAACTAAAAAGGAATGGGTCTCTGCACGGGGTATCGGTAGCTGGAGGGGCCCCTTTTGTATCTCACATTTTTTCGCAGATGATTGCTACATTTTCTGCATGGCAGATAGGAATGAGGCTGAACAAGTACATCAAATACTACATTCCTTTGGGTTAATGTCGGGACAGGTCGTCAATAAAGCCAAGTCCTCAATTTTCTTTAGCACCAATACATCACAGAAGGATCGAGCAACCTGCTGTAACATTCTAGGGATACAAGAGATATCCCGTCCATCGATGTACTTGGGGGTTCCAAATATGTTGGGAAGACGCAAAGGACAGAGCCTTCAATTTTTATGTGACCAAATCGTGACCAGGATAGGTTCTTGGGATGGCCAAATGTTGTCGACAAGAGGAAAGGAGGTGATGATTCGGTCCGTGCTCCAGACAATGCCGATCTACGCAATGAGTGTTTTCCTGTTGCCCCGAGAATCAATAAATAAAATACACGTTGCGTTAGCAAGGTACTGGTGGACGGACACCCCCGAGGAACTAAACTGATTATCTGGCAGGACAGGAAAAAGTTGTGGAAGCCAAAAGAGGACAGAGGAATGGGTTTTCGGGACATGAGAGACATGAATATAGCCATGCTGGCTAAAATGGGCTGGAAGTTCCTTACTCAACCGGACAGTCTGGTGGCCCGGGTATTCAAAGCTCGTTATCACCCCACAGGGGACTTCCTGACTACAGGAGTAGGAAATAATCCAAGTCAGATTTGGACAGGGATTTGGGCTACTCAGGTTCTTCTTCAACAGGGCCTGCTTCGTACCATCGACGACGACCGCTCAACATTGGTGAAAGGTACCCCTTGGTTATTGGGGAACAACCCGATCATCCCTTTACACACATCCATTACCCCACATATGATGGTATCATATCTGTCTACGACACAAGGCACGACCTGGGACATACCGAAATTATGCCAAAATTTCCCTCCCGCAACAGTGGAGGATATCATACAAGTCCCAGCACCGATGCCCCACCATCAAGACAAATGGTCCTGGAAATATAATATTCGAGGTGTATACTCAGTAAAAGAAGGTTATAGGGCTCTTTCCCTTGAGAATGGTTGGTGACATTTATTTGCGGGAGCCACGGTATGGACGGGTATATAGCACCTGGATATTCAGCGCCGCACAAAAATTTTCCTCTAGCGGGCATTGTCAGGTACCCTTCAGGTAGCAGCAAATCTACGGACCAAGTTCGTCCCGATATCGAGTATTTGCCCAGTCTGTCAGTCCGAACAAGAGACCATGTCCCATCTACTCCTCCACTGTCCATTTGCCCAGGCCCTCTGGGAATTATCGGCTACATAGATTCCTATAACTCCTCACAGTACTTTACAAGTTTGGCTGTCTTTGGTGCTAGATCAACCAGATATGGAGGCAAAAGGCAGGGTGGCACTGACCCTATGGGAACTCTAGAAGGCACAAAATGGGATGGTATGGAACAATGTTTCATCAACTCCTCAGAGTATAATAGCTACAGTCCTCAGCAACCAATCTAGTTGGATCGAAGCACATAGTGGACGGGCAAAGCCGCCAACTGTGACCCGCTGTAAGTAGATAGGGTGGAGCCCACCCCTCCCGACTTGGTCGACCATTAATGTGGATGGGGCTATCTTCGCCGATTCAGGACAATTTGATTGGGGGTGGACTTGCAGGACGGATACAAGAGGAATTTTGGATGGAAGGAGTGGCACGGGTTTAGGTACGCTAGGACCTGAATTCGCCGAGGCTATGGCAATTTGGCAGGCCTTACAATGGATCCAAGAAAAGTCTCTCCCTAGAGTCCTCATCCGGAGCGATGCTCAATACCTGGTGCACCTGATCCAGGGAACCCATTATGTCTTTTCTCCACTGGGTCGACTAGTTGACGACTGGCGATCCCTCCTCACTACTCTCGAGGATGTCAAACTCGAGTATATTTTTAGGTCAGCGAACGGGACAGCCCATTGATTAACTCGGGAAGCTCGTTCTGTGTCTGTCCAGTTTTACTATCCCGGATGCACTAGGATGTATTCTCTCAACATTCAAATAATAATCTACATAGTAACGTTTCAAAAAAAAAAAAAGATGCTAAATTCTATCTCAATCCATTTCCACAAACACGCTTTTCCACTTTGCTACATTTTAACTACAAAGACACGCTCACATTTCAAAGCAATTAAAACAAACTACTTTGATTCACAAACACAACTTGGCAATCCTGCATACTAGAACTTAATCATAGACCCATTGTTTGATGAGAATATCTCAACTTACACGGATGTGAGATAGGATACAACATATTGCTGAGAAATGGGAACACACTTCAATTCCAAGACCACACTTATGACAGACACGTTTCAATTAACCCACAACCTTCACAGGCTCACAACCTTGATCAATTGACGCTTTGACCGAATCAAGTACCAGTTGCGTCTTCCTACTGATAGTCGGCCACTTCTTGTCAGGTTTTGCCCCGTGTTTTACAGCGTCGACCAGGCGAGCAAATTCTTGAACCATGCAAGCTTCCTGAGGAAGATCCGTGGTGACAGTGTGCTTGCTCGGCAGGGATTCCCATCCTGTCGTGAGTTCCGTGAATCCAGATTTTGAGGCTAGAGTAAAGGAAGCCTCCTTCTCTTGAAAAGGGATCACAAAGTCATTAAGATGCAGAGTGCCTTTCAACCCCGTACAAGTTAAATTCATTGTTAAGTTCGATAAGAACGAGCAATGGAAGGTTGCCACTTTACCGTCTTCGAAATGTAAGGAAGCTCCACAAGATAAAATTACCCCTGCTTTATTTGTAACAGATCCATACAAAGCTCTCACTGTATGGGGCAGTTCGTAGTCATTTGCCCACAAGATGGACCTGATACAATACCAACCAGCATCACCAAGTGACCCAAGACCATCAAGATCTGGCTTCACACGAATGTCGTTCTCAAGGAAGTAAGGATCAGCACCAAAGGTAAAGCAGCTGTGCATCTGTGAATCAATAAGAGTATTTGTTAAACAACACAACCTTCTCCGAAAGGCTCTTTGCTATAAAAAAAATTCTTTAGGAATATAGGTTAACACATGAATTAAATGCCTATAAAAAAAATAACGCACGAATTGAAGTCTGAAAAATAGTACAACGACCTTTACCAGTTTCCTTGACTTGTATTGCAATTGCATTAAATAGAAGGGAAAACTACGGATACCTACCCGAAACCATGGTCATTTAACCGATGTTTACTCTGAAGTTTAAACGTAACAAATACATACCCTGAAGTTTCGAAATGTAACTCAGACCCCCTTCCGTCCACTTTTCCATCCATAGTCTGTTATCTTTTTTCTGAATTGTCCAAAATACCCTCATCTGTTACTCAAATTTACCCCTATCTTTATTCAATCATGTTTATTTTAAAAAATCAGTTTTTATTTTCAAAAAATCAGTTTTTGTTTTAAAAAGTCAGTTTTTATTTAAAAAAACAGTTTTTTATTTGTAAAAATCATATTTTATTTAAAAACAGATTTTAAATTAATATTTAATTTATCAGTTTTAATGTTTAATCAATTAATTAATTAAGAAACTGATTCTTATCAGTTTTTATATCAGTTTCTATAATTAAAAAAAAAAGTCATCATCTTCAACCTCGAGCTTCCCAGATCTAGTTTTTTTTTTCGATTGGCCGAGCTCCAGCGCCGTGAACCATGGTCGAGCTCCTCGACTCCGAGTCTCCGATTTGCAACCGAGTCACCAAGCTCCTCGACTCGGTGAACCCAACAAAACCCACACCCGATTTCGTCAAAACCTCAATGTCCTTCACGTGCTGGTCAATTTTGGCGACGACTGATTCGACGTCGCTCTGGGTCCGGAGCTTCCCGTCGGCAGGGTTAGGGCTCGAGCATTTTCCGGTGAGCGAGAGGGTTTCTAGAAGGGTCAGCGAGACGGAGGAGACGAGCTCGCTCGCGAGTTCGCTCGCGAACAACTCGGCGCCGAACTCAGTGACCCGAGTCCTGAAACCGTCGAGCTTGGTCCTTATTGCACCCCATTTGCCCCGGAAAGCTTCGACACGAGAAATCGCTGCCATTACAGAGCAGAGGAGCTGCTCCAATCGAAAAATAAATGGATCTGGGAAGCTCGAGGTTGAAGATGATGACTTTTACTAAAAAAAAAATTGTAAATTATAGAAACTGAGATAAAAACTGATAAAAATCAGTTTCTTAATTAATTGATTGATTAAACATTAAAACTGATATATTAAATATTAAATATTAATTAGTTTAGTTCAATTGAATAAATCAGATATATTATTGAAGTTTAATTGAATAAATCAGATTTATTATTGAAGTTTAATTGAACAAAATTGGAAAATTGAAAAAAATATAAAATAGAATTCCAAATATAAAATTGAAAAAAAAAATCAGATATATTATTAAAATAAATAGAACAAAATCAGATTTATTATTAAAAGTGATTTTAAAAAATAACTGATTTTTTTAAATTAAAACTGATTTTTTGAAAATAAAAACTGTTTCTAAAAATAAAAAAACTGATTTTTTTTAAAATTAGAACTGATTTTTTGATAATAAAAACTGTTTTTAAAAATAAAATCTGATTTTTGTAAAAAAAAAATTTGAAAACCTTAGTTTAACTTTGATTTAAAGAATATAAAAAATAAACAGTGTCAAGGGTATTTTGGGCATTTTTGAAAAAGTGAACAGTAAACTGGCTGAGCTGACTGACGGAAGGGGGTCTGAGTTACATTTCGAAACTTCAGGGTATGTATTTGTTACGTTTAAACTTCAGAGTAAACATCGGTTAAATGACCATGGTTTTGGGTAGGTATCTGTAGTTTTCCCTAAATAGAAAAAGAAAAGTAATTCATTTCACTGAACCAAATATATCAATACACATTGCAAATGGAGATATACTATATAGTGAACTGACCACAATAAGCACCAAGGCATTGATGTAAGGGACCAACTCCAGACACAATATCACATGGAAAAACCCAAAGATATCAATACCATGTAGGGTAAAGTTATCCAATCTATAAGCAAAAGCTTACATGTGGAAAGGGGAATAGTAAACAACATTCAATCTCAGGCACAGAGGATCAGGCAGAGGAAGTAATATCTGCAGCCATAAGCTGGCCGGAGCAGGACAACTTTCCTTTACAGAAGTTGCATTTAAAGCTGAACTCCCAAGGGCGATGAACCAAACAAACATAGTGTTTCCCGTAAAATCCCATGGCAAATGTCAAGTATATATTGAATCTTGTAACCTTTGTGCAACACTTTTATTTTACTCACTGATGCATCTAGGCTTGACCAATTTGCCAGGAAAATTAGAACCACCTAAGTTGTATTGTCCCCAATGTTATTTATGTAATTTCCTGATATGAATTTTGCCATGAAATTACAAAGATTCTGTGCTAACTTTGTTGTTTTCTGAGAGAATTTGGGAAGTCATAGTGGTATTCACGCTCTCTAGTTTGTTGTCTTTTTCAGAATCTCTGAAATCCACGGCCTCAATTGACCTAAATTGTCACTCTCATATTAACATTATCATACATGAATTCACTGTAATTTGTTAATTTTAGGGATAACGTCGATTCCTAGCCCATCAGAAGTGTCATTTACAATTTCTAACTGAGGTCGACCTTTAGTGACAGATCCTAACACAGAGGTGGTACACGTTTACAGAAAGTACTAATCACGTGTATAATAAACATGAAAAAATGGTTTTCCTTGTAAAAAAATACCATATTTATGCTACTTTTTGTAACAAACTACCATCTTTATGTTGGTTCATGTAAATTGTACGATTTTTTAAGTTAGGAAATGTTTCGATAGGTCGACTTCAGTTAAGAAGTGATACCTAAAGGTCACAGAAGGTTAGGAAACAACGTTTTTCCAAATTCATATTAACCAAGATATCACAGTTGATAGTGTAGGTCAATAAATTTCAGAAATTCATGAAATTAAAGAAAGGTACCAGGTCGAGCTTCCCAAAGGTGTCGGAGTCAGAGATGATCTCCTTCATCTTGGCCGTGCGAGGGTTGTGCATCCACATGGTGCCGTCCATGAACTGCACCCGATTAGCCTCGCACGCCTCCGCAATCTTGTCGAATTCTGCGACATTGAGCGCGACGGGCTTCTCGAGGAGGACGTGCTTCTTCTTCTGGGCGGCCAGGACGGCCCACCTGAGGTGGAGGCTGGTGGGAAGGGGGACGTAGACGGCGTCGATGTCGGGGTCGTCTAGGAGAGACTCGTAGGAGCCGTAGATCTTAGCGGAGGCGGGGAAGGAGTTGGAGGCAGCGAATTTGGTGGCTTTGTCGAGGGACCGGCTGGCGACGCCGGCGATGGTGGCGTTGGGAGCGAGGGCCATGGCGCGAGAGACCTTGCGGGCTATCTCTGCGCAGCCCAGGATGCCGAAGGGAATCGTAGTTCCGGAGGCCATTGTTGCTGTTGTGAAGGGAAGAGTGAAGAAGAGGGTGCTAGAGAGTGACGAAATCAAGTGATGATGTGGTGAAGAAGATCAACGGAGATTGGATTGTCTATCTATGACACATTGATGTCACCATCTGTCGTGTACTTATTAGGGACAAGACAAGTATAAAAAATTTAGTTGGTAGTCTTTGATATGGGCGGGCAAAAAAACCTGAAACCGCTAAAACCAACCACCACCAATTGTAAACGGCACCGAAAAACTCGAAATCGGAGAGTTAACGGTTGGTTGCGGGTTCTTGACGATCGAACCGAAAAATTAACGGTTGGTTGTCGGTTCTTGAAACGTCAAACCATCGGTTAACCAACCAAACCGGTACTGTTCATCATATACATGTGGCTTCATAATAACCACTGATTTGATATAGATAAATGACTCATGAGCACTCTTTTGTGTCATACAGATTGTTAACATAGAACACGATGACTTATATGTAATTTTTCTTTTGTTTTGGAGAATGTAGTAATATGTTTTGGCTTGAAATAGAAATATGTGTATGGTTATTGGTATCTAAATTTGTACTTACATGTGGTAAAGTGGTTGGTTAAAACCGCTAACTAACCGGTTAGTGAACTGGTTGGTTTCACTGTAAAAAATTGGTTTTTGGATTGGGGCTGGTTCCAAGATATGCCAAACCGGTAATATCGGGTTGGGTTCGTAAAGAGTTCCATTGGGTGGTTAACCACCCAATGCCCACCCCTAGTCTTTGAAATCTCAAAAGTATTTTTTTATATATTTTAATTTTAAAAAGTGACCACCATTGTGTAATAGGTTATATGATGAACTCTTTTATGTTATTATTTATAAATTTCTTTCAATTATAATGGATGGGATGACTTTGCTTCACTCGGTCTAGGTCAAGGAGGCAACAAGTAGGTATTTCAGTAGATATTTTTGCAAAGGTTTCTGTCATTGTGAGAGTTTCCGAGTCTGATATTCTTATCTCTGTCAGATATTCAAGGAGAGAGGTTGGTGGCCTTTTTTACAGAGGAGGAAGTCTTCTTGACTCTGAAGAGCTGTTTGTGGCTCAAAGGCTTCGAGTCCTGATGGCTTTTTTTATTTTTATTTTTTTGCATAAGGGTTGGGGCTTTATGAAAGCAAAATGGAGTTTTCCCATGCATTCTTCAGTGGGGTAAGTTGGGGAAATGGCTAAATTCTACTTTATTGGCTCTTATCTCGAAAGTTGAAAGTCCAAAATCTTATGCTCATTTTCGACCTATTAACCTCGTGTCAGCTATTTGTAAGCTCATGGCTAAGGTTTTATTTAAGAGACTAAAGGTTGTTGTGGGGGACCTGGTTAGTGATACGCAATCTGATTTCATCAACGGGAGATAGATTCCGGATGGGGTATTGATTGCGTCTGAATTGGTTCAATATTCGTGTAACTCAAAGGAGGAAGTCTTATTGTTCAAAATTGACTTTGAGAAGGCTTTCGATTCAATAAGTTGAGAGTATTTAGAGCATTGTTTCTTAGTAGTGGGGTTTGGGCCTCGGTGGAGACGGTGGATGTGGGAGTGTTTTCAAGCTCACATCTCAGTATTATTGAATGGGTCCCCGACACCCGAATTTCCTATAAGGAGAAGTTTACGCCATGGGTGTCCTCTCTCCCCTCTTTTGTTCGCGTTGGTCGTTGAGGGTTTACATAAGTTAATGTTGTTGGGTGAACGTGTATGGGATATCAGGGGAGTACGGGTTGGTGATCGAGGGTTGTTCATCTCGCACATACAGTTTAGGGTGATATAATGATGTTAATACATGGTGAATAGAAACAGGTGGAGAATGTGCAACATTTTCTAATTGGTTTTCAATATTTTCTGGCCTAAAGATAAATTTTACAAAATCAAGTTGTGATGTGAATAATCCACAGAGAATACAAGAGAATGAGGTGGTATACTTTCAAGGTTGAGCGCAATGTGATATCCCCTTTTCTTATCTAGGTTTCAAATTTAAGGGAGCCCCAAAAGGCTGAAGACTTAGGACCCTATTATCCCTAAGTACAAGAAGATGCTCGGTTTATGGTAGGGCAAATTTCTTAGTTTTAGAGGACGGGTGACTCTGATTAACTCTACTTTTGCCTCTTTGCCTTTGTAATACATATATGTGATGTAGGCTCCATGATTGTTATCAAAGAGCTGTAGAGATGGAAGAGGAAGTTTCTTTAAGAGGGGAGGTGTATTCCTATATAAATGTGTTGTATAAGGTTAGAGAGGATGTGCCTTTGGAAGAAGAAAGGGGACTTAGTTCTAAGATGAATGGCTTAGGTCAATGAAAGTCTATTATCAAAGTGGTGTTGGAGGTTTTCCCTTGAGGAGGGCGCATTGTGGAAACGAACGATTTGTCCTCAATATGGTTGAGAGGCCTCAGATTAAAATCTAGGTCGCGTGGAGGTGGATAATAGATTGTCATGGGCATGACATTAATAGGATTTGTTTAGGGATGATCGGTTCAAGAGGTTGTTGGGTGACGAAGTGTCACGCCTCAAATCCGGTTTTGGCCGGACTCGAGACGTGAACCAAAAACAATAATAAATAAAGCAAGTTTAAACGAAATGAAACTCCAATAAGTTGCTTAAAGTCAACAACACCGAGTCAACGCTCGAAAACCCGGAAATAAAGAGTTTAATACAAAAAGGGAAAGTACGTCTCTATAGGATCCCAAAACTAGGACTCTCGCCAAGCTTCTCAGCTCTGAGACGTCCTCTAAACCAACTCTCAATCGAAACTCGTAAAACAGTAATGAAGGGGGTGAGCTTTCGCTCAATAGGAAAAAGTAGTTAAGGGGGTGAGCTATCCGCTCACCACCACGGGTAACCGTCCAACTAGGGCTTATTAGTAAGCACAATAACTACAAATCAATTAAACAAGTAACCCAATACAACGCTTGACCCCCACTCGGGTGCAACCCGTAAATCAACCTCGGTACTGAACCGAACCCATACATTTCTTATCGACTATGCTCTTAGCACCCGTCACCTAACAATTCTCGATGGACAACGACCACGGTTATCTCACAACCGACCACACGTGCGAACTCGCACGACAATACACTGAACTCAGGTATAACTGTATTTAAATCACAAAAGATCACATAACAAGCATAAGTAATCACAACAATCAAAACAACTCAACACACAGCGTAATATCATTAGCAACCATTTCCACCTATGGTATTCCAGAGCAATGCACCGTCTTCCATGGCCCGGCTCACCATATCGTATCGAACTCGACATCGACCTAGATATCTTCCTGGAGTACACATCATCGGGGTACAACTCATAATATAGAGGACAGGAATCCTCTGTCGGTCGGGTATATCTTCCCGTAGCACGGGGCACAAATCACATCACACATACCATATCGGAACACTAATCGGTATCAACATTGCTCTGGTGCACCCTCCTCGGCTCTAGATCCCCTGTACCGGAATCACACATGCAGCACACGTATCGCACCGGAACCAATCCTTGGCCTGGATATCCTATACCGGAGTCCTCCACGGTATAGATATTATACTAGAAGCCTCGGTCTAGATATCTATATCGGAACCATCCATCGATATAGATATCGGACCTGAACACACCACCTCGGAACATATCGTGCCAGAACAACATCATCCACGATATCGGACCGGAACAACATCCTCAAACATGTCATATCGAACATATCACACTAGCATGCCATACCGAACAATCTTACCGAACACACCACATCGGTCTATCAATCACCCGATCATATCACAAGACGATAATTCACACTACATTCACCACGTTCTCATAGTATAACATGATCCTTAATTTTACAACAGACATAACACATATCACACATTACAAGCTACTACTCACAACAAACACAACCAACACGCAATCCTACGAGCCCAACCAAGGACCCACATGTGATACTACAGCATAGCAATTCCCACACCTACGACACGACCTGGCCGCAAGTGGTTCCATGTTTATATGACTACGCTAGTTATTCACATCCTACATGTGATTCTATATTTATTCCGGTTGTTCATATCCTATATGCATACTAGTAACTTTCCGCAATTAAACCGGTATTCGCTACTTTTCCCTACCTCAACCGCTATCCAATCACGAACCAACACTAGTCGCCTAGTAGCCTCCTCCGCCGTGCTCGGGAAAAACGTCTAAGATCACAAGTAATACGAAAATTAATTATAATTCAAGGGCGGTTTAAAGAGAAAACACCCGAATTACCCTTGACAATTGAAACATGGATCGTAAGGTAAACTGGGCCGGGACAAGGCCCGTTCCGGGCAGCCCACATGCCTGGCATCCGGCCTGTTCTGGGCAACCCACAGGCCCGGTCCGTGCCTCTCAGAGGGCCGGTCAGGGACCCGGTCCGTGCCTCTCAGAGGGCCGGTCAAGGACCCGGTCCGTGCCTCTCAGAGGGCCGGTCAGGGACCCGGTCTGTGCCTCTCAGAGGGCTGGTAAGGGACTCGTTCCGTGCCTCTCCGAGGGTCGGTCGGAGACCCATTCTTTGCTAGCTCAGAGGGCCTCCTTCTTCTTCCTCCCTCAAATTTGTCCCCTACAAATTTTCAACCTCCAAAGCTCTATTGTTTCCCTCCAAAACCTCCAAAATCAGTCCCAAAACTTCAAACCCAAAGTTGGTTTCATCAAAAACAACAAAAACCCAAATGATTTTTATCCAAATCTTCCATTTTCTCTTCATAAATCATGCATTTAACATCTAGGGTCGAGAAATCTTGTTCGGTTTCGGTTAGATGTGTGGACTCAAGTCTAGGTTTGCTCCAGTTGTATCATTTATCGGTGATGAATCTAGCATCGGTTTCTGAGGTTTCGAGGGAAAGGTAGGAGTTGGGTTTACCGAGGGCTCCGAGAGGCCAGGAAGTGAGGCTCCATGATGAGATGGTAGGTTTGCTTAGTCAGGTAACGCTCAAGGATGAGATTGATGATACTTGTGTCTAGGTGGGGTATGAGAAGGGCTTTACGGTTGGGAGGCGTTATAGAGGTTTAGGTGATAGGAGCCATGAGTTGGGTTGGGCGAAGGTTCTTTAGATCCTGGGTCTCCCACCCAAGCTAAGAGATTTTGTATGGTTAAGTTGTCAGGATGCTGTCCCTACTTCATTATTTTTGGGAAGTCGGGGGACTCCTATCCCGATTCAAAAGTGTTGGTGCTTACTCCTTTAGATTGCATTTTGAAGAAGCCCGAAATCTGCTAATTCATTGTAATTTTTTGTGGCTTGTTTGAGTGGGTTTCATGTTGTGATGGGGTCTGAGGTGGTCTTTTCCTTCGAATGTGCAAGAGCTTCTGGTCTCTTGACCATATCTTCTTCCGAGGTGGTGTAGGAAGATCTGGGCCCCTATTTGTGGACTTGTATTGTGAAAGATTTGGCTGGCTCGAAAGGGAATCATGAAGGTGAGAATAGAGGCCCTTGAAATAGGGAGGTTCTTGTGTCCAAGCTTATTATCGATTCCTATCATAGAATGACATAGATACCTGCTGTTGAGTAGCAGAAGCTCCATTCGATCCAAGTTAGGAGGTCACAGTTATTGTCTTTTGCTATATGTTTTTCTTATGTCTTTAGTCTCTTCGCGTTTCTTTTATTGTGGTGTGTGGCTTACTTTGTAGTAGTTTGTTGCTTTCAACTTTGATTTTGGTTGAACTGTGTATCTTGTGGTTTTAGTTTGCACTTGTTCTGACAACCTTTTTTCGCACATTGGGAATGAGGCATTTATAAAACTTCTCCGATAAAAAACATGTATTAACCTCTTATATTAGACATAACTCAATGAACAACATAAACAGGTAATGAAATCAAGCCATGAATAAAAAAGTTGATTCATTATTTCTATGTTTCAACTCTAGATCTTAAGTGTATTTTGTTATTCTCTTGGTGATCAACACATAAACTCTAAACTTGTTGAGTTCTTGTTTCTTTGGAATATCTTGGTGTCTTGGTGTTGGTTTCACAACTCGACTTACAACATTTTTTCGGGAAAAAGTTTTACGACACGTTGTGAGCACGAGTTTCACCGCAAGTTACATATTATTCAAAATATCCTTATTCAAATGTATTTTAATTTTTCAATCTTTCAAAAATTATGTTTAACTAAAATTGGTTACATATGTTTGTACATAATTACATTTATTATCAAAATACACTTTTATCATACCTAACTTTTAAATATTTTCACTTAGTTTAATTTGGTTAATGTATGCAAAACGACCATATTGTTTTTGAACTCTGCACATCAAATTCCGAACGACGACCAACGGAAGAAGCCTAACAGTCTTTGTCGGACCACTCGCAAGCATACCTCGAGCTCCTATAACCACCAAGAACCGGTGACTAGTACACAAACACACGAGAATAGAAGAGGAGGAAGAGAACGACGAAGATGGAGAGAGCGGGCAACGCACCATTGCTCAAGGTCAAGCCACTAGACATTTTTCTCAACAACCAAGGGAAAGTCGCTCGCCGACAGTCAACACCCTATGATAACCCAAAAAGGAGAGAGTCAGCACCGAGGAAACCCCAAAACCTCCATCGTAAAAGGTGGAAAAAAAAGGAAACAAGGAACTTATCAGGAAAAACCTAAACCGAAAACGACAGGGAAAAAAGTCGACCGAGTCAAACTACCACCTAGAAATTACCTGCCTAACCCTACTCTCAGCTACCAAGAGAGGGTATTTTTTTGGAGGACAACACCGATCGAAGACCCGGATAGAGGAGGGTTAGCGCCGTGAACACTCAAATCCTCCACCAAAGGGCATCCCCCACCCCCAACAAATAATCCTCGAATTAAGATCCATGGATAAGGTAGAGGAACGGAAAGGATACAAACACTAAGCTTGGTGAAATAACACCAAAGGATGAAGAATAAATGGAATAGCGAAGGAAATATCACCTTAGATCACAGAGGAAGCATAAGAAGAGAGACCATCAAGGACTTCCAGGAAATCCGAGGAAGAGTTGTGAAGTCACCTATAACGATAAAAAAATATAAGTATTTTAGTTTGAGAAAGAGAGTCTTATAGATAAACTTTTTAGTTTAAATTCATAATTATATTCCCCTTTATTGCTTTTCAAATTTTTAAATGTGCCATTAGTACAATTCTTTTTCACTGATTTTTCAAAAATAGAATTAATCAATAAATTTTTTTATTCAAAGAGTCATGTTCACCAGGGATGAGAAACAAAGCTTGGGCTGTCCACCCCTCCCAACAAAATAAAGCATTGTACATACAACACGAGAATAGAATGAAAACATAGAACAATCCAAGTACAACACAAGAAACCCGAGCTATAAAACATCAAACATGCCTTCAGATCCAACCTCCACCCCACTAAGAAAAAAGACTGCAACTCGTCCACCCCACAACTCCTACAAACCGTAGGCATATTGCTGCACCTTGATAAAAGTTGCAGAAACTGATTCCAACTCGAGTCTATATATAACAACATTCTTCGATAACAAAATGAAGCAAACGCCCAACGACAGAAGCCTTTAGGGGTGTTAAAAAATAATCAGAATCGACAAAACCGACCGAAACTGACCATAACCAGCATTAAAAGTATAAGAACCAGCGAAAATCGGTGAAAAACCGATGTAAAAAGTCATGAACCGGTTCTATCTCATTTGACTTCCGCTTTTTTCTTCTAAAAACGACGATTAACCGTCTAGAACCGGACCAGGTTTATAGCTTTCAAATATGACAAAGCCCAGTGTAAATCCTACGAAGACCATGACTTTTAGCACCAGCCCATTTCACATTTAGCCCAACTAACATTAAAACCCAACTGTCATTGTAACCTAAAATCGTCCATAAATTCTCATACAATACACACTACACTCTTATCTCTCCTAAAATTACCGCCCCACTCAACCTCCCACTCTCCAGAATTTACCCCATCCAATTTCACCGTATCTTGAAGTGTTCTTCACTCTACCTCTCATCTATCTCCATCTCGTATGCATCATTGTTTCCAATATTTTATATTTTATTTGTTTTTTTAGGAGAAATTACTTGGAATATAATTAGTTGAGATCACCCGACAAGGTGTCCCTTAAGGCCAACAGAATTTCCGTTACCCTCCAATCAATAACATCCCAATTACAAGCATTTCTTGCTAACATATGAGTAACTTCGTTTGCTTCTCTGCGCACAAATTTAAACTAAAGCCTGAAAGATACTTCAGCTTGGCCCTGCACTCCATTACCTGAAGGCCAAAAGGAGAGATAAAAGGCACATCGCTATTCACTGCTTGTGTCACTCCCAAACAATCACACTCTATTATCCATGCCGGCCAACCTTACTCATATATCCATGTAAGTGCTTCATTCAGGGTCATGATTTCCACCATCTCTGGTTCAACTATGCCTGGGATCACAAAACACTTTGCCAGTTGAGCCATTCTATCCCACCCCCTGCAAACCATGCCTCCACCCCCCGCCCCGGTTCTAGAACCGCTCCATCTACATTGATTTTGACCAGTCCCATCCCCGGTTTCCTCCATCTCCGACCCCATCTGAACCCCTCTAATGATCATCCTGAATCACCCTTTTCTCTTGCGCCTCTGTACAATTCTCCAAGTGTATCATTGATTCGCTCCAGACCCCCTCCTTGTCCTTTCCCTCATTTTGCCATACTCTGTCATTGCGGGCTTTCCACAATCCCCACCACAACCTCATCACTTGTTCGACCAGCCCTGCACATCCCAAATTCATACAGGCCTGAAACCATCCTCTGGGTGTCACTTCATCATCCTGAATAACAAGGTCAATTTTGTCCCATAATTGTGCAACCCCAGAACAATAGAATATAATATGGCTCTCAGACTCTGGTTCTCCGTATTTACCACAAGCAACATCAATCGGAGCATATCTATTATATAGATTCACATTCGATGGTAATGTAACTGATAGTATTCGCCAGACTAGGTGTTTAGTCTTTGGGGCATACTGGCTGACCAGACCCTTTTCCACAGCACATCCCTTTCCCTTTCCGACCACCGTCCCTCGTTACATGGGATCTTTCTATACACATCCCGAACTCTGAAAAGTTCATTCCGAGCTCCCCCCAATATCAAGCATCCTCAATGGGTACAACTAACAACAATATACTCAATATAATCGCCGTCGTATGCTCGGTAAAAGTGTCATGTATCACCACCCTGTCCCATCGGTTCCTGTCCTCCAGAATAAAATCCTTGACCAACCTCCCTCCATTCCGACCGGTAAATCTGTGATCCAACCAGACCCTATTGGCAACCAAGCATAATCTGCAATGGTAGTACTCCGCCCATTTCCAATCCTTCATTTGGCCCCCTGTTTCACCAATTGTTGACCGGCCAATATGCTTGTCCACATATAACTACATCCCCCTCTTTTCTCTGCCTGAAGAAAATTCTTTCCTGCATAGTATTTAGCTAACAACACTCTCACCACCAAACTATCAAGAATCTGTAACAATCTCAAGCCCTGTTTAGCCAGCAACGCCAGGTTAAAATCCTTTTGGTGTTTAAAACTCATAACTCCTTTTAACTTATGCTGACACAATTTGCTCCAACATTTCCACTTCAAACCCTTCCCCGTTCGAGCATCGTGACTCCACCAATATATGTTCATTAACACCTCTATCTCTTATATCAGTCTATCAGGGATCTTATACACTCTCATGGTATAAATGGGTAATGCCTGAATAACAGCCTTTAGGAGCACCTCCTTACCAGCGTTACTCAACATTAATTCATCCCAACTCTTCAATCTCCTTACAAGTAAAGCTTTGATACTTAATTCTCTGAAGCAACGACAAGAGCCCTAAATAAATCCCTGTTTCCACCACTTCCCGCATCCCTAGATGATCCCGAACTCTCTGTTTCACTGCCTCCTCCGTGTTTGGGCTAAACACAATGACCGACTTCCCCACATTAATATTCTGTCTCGAGGCCATCTCATAACTATTTAGCAAGTATCTCCAGACCCCCGCCTCCTCCATAGACGCTCTGGAAAATAAGAAACTGCCATCTGCAAAAAATAGGTGAGTGATACTGGGTGCCTGACGAGCAACCCTACATCCATGTAACAGTCCATGTCTCTCTCGATGTTCTATTAATCTGGACAGTCCCTCCGTATATATGATAAATAGGTATGGAGAAAGAGGGTCCCCCTGTCTGATCCCCTGTTCTGACCTGATCGGCCCCATTCTTCTCCCTTCAGTCTACACCCATAATCTTCCTATTCTAACACATGTCATAATTAGAGCCACCCATTTATCCGCAAAGCCCATACGTAACAACACCCTCTCCAAATACGCCCATTCTACCATGTCATATGCTTTGCTCATATCTACTTTCATTGCCATGACTCCTTGATTACCCTGTTTTCTGCCCCTCAAATGATGCAACAATTCACCAGACAATATGATGTTGTCAGTTATTAATCTTCCTGACATAAAAGCACTTTGAGATTCAGAAATAACCCTGCCCAATAGCCCCTTCATCCTATTCACCATGACCTTCGTGATGACCTTATAAAGTACATTGCATAAAGCAATAGGTTTGAATTCACTTACTCTCTCGATTTTGCAACTTTGGGTATTAACACCAAATTCGTGTCATTTAGGCCATCCGGTAAGACTTCCTCCGAGAACACTCCCTTCACCATAGCCCTATCTTGCTCCAATAATGTTGGTAAAAGCCTGGATGGAAACCGTCAAGTCCAGGAGCCTTTAGTGGCTCCATACTGAATATCGCCTTCCTTATTTCTTCATCCCTGCCCAGACTTAACATACCCTCGTTATCCTCTTGGGTGATGGTGGTCGGTATTAGTTCGGACACATAATCGCAACCCTCATCCCCCGCTTGAAAAACCTCATTAAAATGATCCTCCACCACTTCCTCTAGTCCCTTCCCTCATTCAACCCAGCCCCCTGTCACCTTCCTGAGCCTCCAAATCCTGTTTCTCCTTTCACGGGACGATGTCTTAGCATGAAAGTAACGTGTGTTCATGTCCCCCTCCTTCAGCCAAAATTGTTTTGCACGTTGTTTCCAAGCCAAAATTTTCATTGTTCGCAATCTATTTAATTCCCCCCCTCAGATATTGAATTCGTGACCCTGGGTCCCACGGTCCGACTAGGCTATCTGTAAGACCCGCTTCCGGTCGAAACGGTGACTCCGGAAGTCACTCGGGACTTTTCCGGAACTCAAACGGATTAGCCATTATCACAGTTGGCTTCAGGGGAGAAAACCCTTTCGTTTGAGTATAATATCGGATAAAGTCAATTTTGGTCAAAACGAGACTTTATATCGACTAAAGCTTCTTTTTTTAAAAGTGCTGGAAAGTAATTTGGAAAATTAAATGAGCTAGAGGGACACTTTTCCTCTTTTGGTTGAAGGAGAGAAAAAGGGATGGTCATTGTCCCTTTTACCCTCCCAAAAGCTACTACAAAGGAATCTAGCTCAATGGCCTTTAGGTCTTTACTTCTTCTAGGTATTATATTGGATTGGAGAAGCAAAATCAAGTCATTTTCTTCTTGTTGTAGCCGAAACTTAGAGGGGAAGCAAGGAAGGAGAGCTCCCATGGAGGTTTGAAGGAAATTCAAGGAAGAAGAGGCTCTTCCAAGTCTTCCTCTAGCCATCCACCCTCAAAACCACTAGCATCCTCTTCATCTTCACATTCTAGAGGTAATGGAACTCTCTACTCATCTTTTCTCTTCATCTATTTTCTTGGGTTTTGGGTGAAAAGTGCTAGATGATGTTGGGTTTGAGTAGAGATGGTGAGAGATGATGTTGATGATGAACCTTGTTGGATTTTGGTTGAGAAATCAATAGTTGTTGGAGATTTTGAGGTGGGTTTGATTTGATGAATCTTGGAAACTTGTTTGTGTGTTGATTCCTACCATGGGTAGAGGAGTATTGAAGGATTTGGACTGTTTTGGGAGTTGTAAGGGGTAAATTTCTGGGTTTAAGAGTGGTTTTTCGGAGTTTTGGAGCTGGAGGTTGAAGAAGGGCGAAACTGCCCTGGTGCGCCACGGATCCGTGACGGATCCCGTGACGGGCGACGTCACGGCTCCGTGAGGGAGTCCGTGACGGCACTCGTCACAGCTCCGTGACGGTAACCGTGAGGGTTAGCGTCACGGATCCGTGACCAGATCCGTGACCCACCAGGGTGAGGGTTTCTTGAGGGTTCTTGAGGGTTTTGGCATCTTGGTTTTGAGCTGAACTTTGGAAGGGTTTGGGGGTCTTTCTTACTGTCTAAGTGGATCCTAATTAGTGTTTCTTTGTGTCCAAGACGTTGTGGATCGAGCTAGAGGAGCGAGGTTCACGCCGGGAACCGAGGAAGGAGCAAAGTGGTGACCACCGGACGTCATCAAAGCGTTGAAGAGGAGGACCTTGAGGTAGGGAAAGCCTTAACCTCTCGTTTACCATGCTTAGCATGCATGCTAGGTCAATAAAATGGAAAAGGTCCTAGACATGCATATAGGATGCGAATAACTAGCTTAATCGTCTTTCAATTGCTAATAACCGGAGAGTCTAGTGGTGACCGATTAGGATGCCAATCACTAACGTAATTCGCTTTAAATATTTGGGATATGATTGTCTGGTAGAGGAGCCTTGGCAAAGCCCTCGGATTAGTTGCTTGTTAGGAGCACATGCTTGGTTGTTGATGTTTAGTGGATAGGCTAAAGAGTCTAACGAAACTAGTAGAATTGCATGTATGCATGCTCTCTTGAAGGTTCTTATAATTGGTTGATTGTACTCGTACTTGCTCGTTGATTGTATTCGATTGATTACTTGATTTACTTGAATGCTTGTTTGGAGCATCGAGTATGACTGGTTGTACCGAGCGGTGCAATCAGGTGATCGATGCCCCGGTGGTTCGAACTGGTAAGTGAATGGTAAGTTGGGTTTGTGTGATTGATGTGCTATGTTTGTGTGATTTCGTGTACTGCTGTTGCGGTGAATTGGTGATGTGTGAGCCATGTGTGGAATTGAATTGGTGGTTGTTGAACTTGTATTATTTCGTGTTCGGTTGAGTACGTATTCAATTATTAACTACTCCTCATTAAATTGTCCAAGTGTATGCTCTCCATGGGAGTAATACATTTGGTTCCCGAGGACATAAAATCCCTTGGAGACGTTTCTGAGAATCCCGATGATAAGCGCCCCGAAGGGTTGTTTCCGGTCGCCTCAATGTTATGCGTCTCCTCTGGATTTGAGGGAAAATCCGATAGGACACATCATGTGGATCGGAGGGTGGTCACTGTATGTGCCACGGCATTGGTTGATTTACTTGTTACCTGTGTGTGATAAATTGGCTATGGTTGACTTGTTGATTGCTCTTATTGAACTGAAGGTCCGTCTTGGTTACGTGTTTTCCCTACTGAGCGTAAGCTCACCCCTGCGAGTTCTTTGTTGTTCTGCAGGTTTGATTGAGGAGTAGAGGCTTGGGAGCTTCTCGGTGTGGGTCCCGTAGAGACTTCATGTTTATACCCTTTGGTTTAAGAACAGTTTTTGTAAGACTTATTATTACACCCCCTGAGGGTTATTTCATGTTTTGAACTACGTTTTGATGGATTCGAGCTATAGTATCGAAATTGTATGGTTTGAGGTACTTATTGGAGGTTTTCAAGGTTTAAATATTGTTTTATTGTTTATTCGTCTTCTATTACCCGTCATGCCTCGAGTCCGGGCGATAACCGGATTTGGGGCGTGACACTATCCATTTCCTCCTGGCACTGCCTGATTCTATTATCCAAACCCCTGTAGGATTGGTTCGCCCATTTTTTGATTTCATGGGCGACCATTCATGTTCTTTGACGTATACTCTTGCCAGCTCCTCTCTCCCAGGTATCCAAAACGAACGTATCACATTCTCCATCTCTAACCACCCCTGCTCGAATCTAAATTGCTTCCTCCCCCTGCTCATCACCTCATGATCACAATAGAGCAAAATCGGCGCATGTTCCGATGGTGAGAGCCATCCACGTTCTAGTCTAGTATCAGGCATTTGCACAATCCAGGCACCGTTAACTGCGGCCTTGTCAAGTTGTGCCTCCATTCCATCCCTCCTGTGCCTCCCTTTCTCCCAAGTAAACCGTTGACCTTCAGTAGGTACATCTCTTAGACCACAGTCATCCAGTGCATCTTGATAAGCTGTAAGTAACGCTTGGGTGTATGGAAAACCCCCTAGTGTCCCCATTTCCCAATATGTTATTTACATCTCCAATCATCAACCACAGGCCTAAATACTGCCCTGACAATATCCTCATCAGGTTCCACATATTAAACCACAAATCTCTCCTTGGTTCTCCATAAAGCCTAGTAATCCTTATTTCACTGCCTGCTGTTGTATGATAAAGAAAGTCAATGAAATTTTTGTCATACCTTCTAATTTGACCCACCTCTTTGTCCCTCCAAAGTAGGGATACTCCTCGAATCGCTCCCGTGCTCGGTACCACAAGAGCACACTCCATGCCTGTACTCACCCTTATGCTCTCTACCTTCGTTTCACTTAGAAAAACAACGTCGGGTTTCTTTCGAGTAATATACTCAATTAAGAACTCTGGTGCCCAAGGTTCCCAAGCCCTCGGTATTTCCATGATAGTATAATCATTTGGACTGGTGGGGTTGCTTAGCAACCCTCGCCAAAGCCTCAGTTGCATCCTCCTCCGAAGCAGGCAAAGTTTTACTAAACTCCATTGATTGATCAACGAACTCATTCTTTCTTTTGTGAGACCCTAGTTGGCTCACCCATTCCCCTGACACCGTCGCCCTATTAACACCCGAGCCAGTATGTGTTCTTAGTTTTGGCTTCCATTTCTTCGATTTCAGGCCTTGCTTAACATTTTCTTCCCTCAACTGGTTTGGTGGCACCCGCCTTTGAGGCCAGTGGGACACTCTTTACAACCACACAACATCATTCACATGGGACCCTTTTTACAAACCCACAATATCATTCATATGATACACCTTTTCCAACCCCACATCATTATTCACGTGGGACACCTTTTCCAACCCATAATAGTATTCATATAGGACACCTTTACCAAACCCATACCATCATTCATTCCCGTTTTCGTTTCTACGGTCTTAGAATAATTCAAGGGTTCCTAGGCACTCGACGGAATCGAATTCCGACTTCCGAGCCAATTAATTTACGTTTAAAGTTTCTAAACCCGATAAATACAACTTTTCCAAATTAATTCCAAATTTCGATCCGGTTGTGGATAAATGATTCGGGGAACGTTCTAAACCACCCGAACACGAAAACCCGATACCCGAGCATGTGGGCCCCACACGGCCACAATAGGAAAATTTTCTTTTCGCCCCAAAACGTTCCTAACGAACCCCAAACCTCAATACAACCCTAAACTAATAGTTTTAAACCAAAACCTAATTTTAGAACTTGACAAAACGAAGATCGGTTTGATGCTTACCGTAGAGGAAGACGATGTGAGTTTGATTCTCCTAACTTTGAGACGATCCAAGGGTTGGATGGAAGGGAAACGTCACAAATCCTCAAGAACACCTCTCTTTTTCTCTCTTCTCCTTCTCTCTCTAAAACTCTCTTCTTTTCTAAAACTAACTCCTTTTCTTCTCTTTTTTTTTGAAATGAACGTGTAAGTCATCTTCTTTCCCTTTTGTTTTATTTAAAAAAATAATAACTAACACTTTAAAAAGTAAACTAACCATCAAGTAGTCTCCTCTTGTCTTGTCCAACAAACCTAACACCACCACATTGGTGACATGTGGCAAGTGGGTCCCATCCCTTTTTGGAAAATATCTACTAGATATTTTCCGATCAGATTCGCGAAAATCGGACGTTTCGGGCCCCGAACGGGCACTTTTTCCAAGAAATTACGAAACTTGAAGGGCTACAAGGAAACGGCTCAACTAAGACCGCTGCGATGACGGCTAAGCTTTTTGGATCCAAAACGGTCCTCGAATGGACCAAAACGTCGATCGGTTGACTTTTCCAGCGAAAAGTCAACTTTTCCCAATTGATCAGAAAGTTGCCCTGAGTCCTCCGGAACTCACTTTGGTCGATATCGGGGTCAACTTAAGTCCGGTATGACCCTCGGGGTCAATTTAGGTTAAACTAAGTGTCTGTCTTAAATTTTTTTAAATTTTCCTGTTTTTCGCAGGTTTGACTGGCGTTAACCGGGAGTGGTTATTACATTACTACCGAGAGCGCATATTTCATTTACCTTGTTGGTGAGTTTCATCGCAAATCCACTTATGGTCTCCGTCTCCTCCATGTTCATCCTGTCAAGTTCTCGTTTCAATACGAGAACATTTGCCGCTTTTACTCGATCCTCTCCGATGCGCATTTCTTTGAGGGCTTCCCAAGCTTCCTTCGCCGTTTGCTTTTCGGCGATGGGCATCATCACGCCATCTGGTATATCTTGAGAAATGACCGCGAAAGCACTTTGGTCATTTTCTTCACTGACCGGTGTAGTGCTCTCAATTGCCGCCCACACACCTAATGCTCGCATTAGGATCTTCATCTTTACGGCCCATACCCCATAGTTGTTATCATTCAACATAGGGTATGTCATCTGTTGGGTCTCGAGGTAGGGTTGGAGATGAACCAACTCGCAGCGGAAAATCAATGAAAAACAAGAGACGATTAAAATCATGAAACAACTAACAAAGAATGGATTCACAAGAGAAAAATTCAGCACTAGTTCTTACCAAAACAAGAACACCGGTTAACGAATGATTGACTTGAGTCTCCAAGACGCCTACGTATCCACATGGGAATCAAAGCCACGTAGTTCTTCTCTTTGAGGACTCAAGAACACAAACATGGAGGTGGAAACTAGCCAAACCCGAAATGGCCATGGAAGAGGGAGAGAAAATGTGTTTCCTATTCTTGTCTTGTGTTTGTTATGTTGAAAAAAGATGACTTAAACATAACAAAACCCATACTTGTCCAACTAAAGGCATGGGACAAGTATGGTGTCAAGTAAGGTGTAAATAGGACAAAGTATGGCAAGACAAGATTGGGTTAGGTGGTGAATCACCAACACCTTAATCCTTGTATTGCTTACTTAGTACTAATTAATCAAGACTTGATTAATTAGTTCCATGGGCCTTGGTTGCATGGGCCTTTCATGGGCCTCTTGGAACATGGCCCGTGGCCATTTCCAATGAGGTCCCGTGATTCGCTCATCGCCTCCATGCCTTCCATACCGGAAATGTCCAACATTATCCGACGCGATCAATCCCAAGACTCCAAGCCTTGTCTCGATCCGTAAAGTCCTATTCACTTACGGGCGCATGACCCAAAACCCAGTTTTGGTCATGTCCCGAGACAACTCCCTTTTGCCCATTCTCCATAAATGTGTCAATGAGTTTCATCCTCCGGTGTGACCCTTAGATTTATGCATGTCAATAGATCAACGTAAAATCCCATTTTACTTGATCCTATTTAAGTGGCAACTAACGAGACTTTAGTATTGCCTGACACTACATAACGAATCGACCCTGTCGATTTTAACCTTTCCGTCGTCCCTGTCATTATCCTTTTATCTCCGATATCCTGATTGAGATAAGGCATAGAGCCGTCATCCTTATTATTCTCAATCACCGTTCCTTGATATGTGAGATGACTGAAGATATGATACCCAGTATCATGTGCATGGCCATGCTATTCTTTTAGTCACTCTCGATCAAGCGGCCGAGAACCGATATCTTTCCCATACCTCAGTATGAGGGATAAATCCCTTAGCCGCCTTTCGTGTCACTCATGTAGCCCGTCCCCAAGCCAATCCTGGCCGTTATGGAAGCCCTGTTACGGACAACGTTAGGCTCAGGTCAAACTCAGTTGTTGACTACATAGCGATCACAAAGACTCCTTGGTCTAAGGATACATGACAAGCTACAACACTGAATATGTTCATGACTTAATCTATGGCACATATTCAGGGCGGGTCGTCCAATATCATGTCCCACATGATATCTATGATCAGACTCCGGAATCCCATTCCAATGACTAACAGAACGTAAGCCATAAAGAGCCATCTTTCATACTAGTCGCTTCTAGTGAAGCTTTGTTGACTAGGGACCCATCGAGTGTGATCTATCTCGATCTATGGTTCTATTCGCATGATGGGCATAGATCAGAGCACACATCGATATATTACTCCAACACATAAGTAATATAAAGTCGCTTTAATTTTATTGCTAACGATGATATATACATTTGGACATTTAGGATTGAACTACGGGCACTAAGACTAACATCATCGTCATACCTCTCGCCGATACTTTTGTCGATGTGGTGTTGACGAGACCATGTTGTGATGTCCTTTCCGGTGACTTGTTTCGTGCCATTGCCTTATAACCTCGGTTCTGGTACCAATTGTTGGAACAAAATAAAAGAACAATGAACACAAAACAAGACAATAAGAAATAAACACTTTTTATTTCTTAGACTCCACAACTTGGTACATTTCTATTCTACTCTACTCTATTTATAATGAAATACATATGAAGCTCTAAAGACCAAAATAAATTTCACCCATTACACACTCATTAACTCACCTACTAACACACAAATAAAGTCCCCATAACCCCACAATTAATTACCCATTAACCCAACAATTAAACTCTTCCACTACCATATTATTTTACCCTTATAATAAACTAATTACCTTAATGATATAATACTAATAAATCTTATAATAAGATTATACCTAACACCTTTTTCCAAAACCACAATATCATTCGTATGATACACCTTTTCCAACCCCACATCATTATTCACGTGGGACACCTTTTCCAACCCATAATAGTATTCATATAGGACACCTTTACCAAACCCACACCATCATTCATTCTGTTCGGTTCATTCACCCTCTCTTCTTCATCTAACACCATTAACTCATTCTGCTGCATAACCTCCATATCCCCCACTCCCTTCATCCTCACTCCCTGTCGCATACCCAACTCCAGCATCTTATCACCACAAGGCCTTACTGCAGACTCAATAGGTGATTCTGATCTCTTCACCATGCCGTTGCTGCTACTCGCACCATAGCCTCTATTCCCTCGAGCTCGAGATTTGGTATGTGAATCCCACGATTCCGATGGACGTTGGTAGGATTCCTACCCCTTCTCTCTTGGTGTCTCGGCTCGCATGTGTGAGCCATATCTCTTTTTCATCACATTCAATTCTTTCTCCTCATCCTCACATTCCTTTTCAACGTGCCCCAATCGCCCACATCCAAAACAAAAATCGGGCAATCTCTCATACTGCAATCTAGTATAATTGAGTTTATCTTTCTCCCCCAACTAGAGTTTTACCGTGTTCCTGAGTGGTTCCTTAATAGGCCACCGAACCCTAACCCGGAGATAATCCTTCTCACAAGCAAAAAAGTAGCATGTTACTCCCTGTGACAATGTCTGCGTATGTATTCCTTGGGCATTCCATACGTTACGCATTAGGTCCCTGAACACAACCACTTTCAACGACTTATCAGACAAAACCTTTGCTGCCAAACCATATCGAAACCTTTCTCCTCCCAAATTCAGAACTTCCACCGGCACACCCGTCCCTTCATCGTCGCTATCGATTACAATACCCTGCATCTGTAACTACAGATCATCCATAACCGACCCCACCCCACTAACCAAACCAAGCCGGACAGAGACGCCGACACAAATCCGCACGTGAGAGACGGCGGAACCCTAATCTCTAGTCCGATGAAATCGCACGAGAGAACCCTTCTCCTAATTATTTTTAGTTAATTTATATTTAATTTATTAAAACATTTCAATTTAAAAATACAATTTCATCTACATCTGTTTTCATTTTATTTTGTGATTTTTTGTTATAAAATTTTATACATGTTAGATTAGTTATTCATTTTTTATTTTCAATTTATTAGATCCGTTTCAAAAAAAACATTATGATTCGTGTTTTTTTTATCAGCAATGCATATATTAAAACACTGATTCTTTGAAATACAGAATGCGATGGGTGGAAATGAAGCATGAAGGAGCATTTCTTTCGGAACCTCAAGAAGCCCCACACTGGAGAAGACCAACAGCCACAATGAATGGGTACGCAGACACTGAAGAAACTACAAGAAGCCCCACACCGAGGAAGATGGGTACACAGACCCTGAAGCTAACAACCACAAAAATAAAGGGTTTGGCACCCAATGAAGCCCTACAAAGGAATAGGTCTTGAACACTGATTTTTCAACCATTAAGCACAGGCAACAGTACAATTTTGGGAGAAGCACCCAACTGACAGGCCCAACCAGAAAACCTCCCAACCCTAACCTTGAAAGGATAGAACAACTCCAACCCTACTAATGGTAGAGATGGACTCGGATAATCATACATACCTTACGAGATGGCTTCTAAAGGGGGAAAACAATGCCCAAGAAACTCGTCGGCGGTCAACACCTTTAACCGACGAGCTCGAACCACACCCGGTTCGAGAAGAATGGAAGCCAAAACACACAGGTATGTATGAACGGGTCGGCGAAGACTAACCAAACAGGGGAGGAAAATGAGAGTACCTCAGAAAAGTCGACCAGAGACCGGGAGGCGAAGAACCAAAAGCAGCTAGACTAGCTCAACAACGATCCAAACCCAATAGGATGTAGAAGCGCGTACCACGTCTTGAGCTAGAGCCAGACACCTCCAATGACCTGCGTGAAGCTCCTCCAACCAAACCGCGAGACACAAGGGAGCCTCAAGAGCATGAGCAGCAGGAGCGACTAAACCTGAACCGCTACAATCACCAACCTACAAGTCGAGAAAGGAGTCCCACGTCGAAACTAGAAAGGGCACCGAAATCCTCGATTAGGACGCATCAAAGGCCAACTCGATTATGAACGAAAGAGCTTGAACTCAGCCCTCCTAAACCCGATTCCGGCCTACACCGAGAAAAAGGCCAAAGGGGAGGACCGGTATTTCTACCGAGAACGAGCACAGACTTCCAAGTAGACCGCTTCAAGACATCACTTCCGAGGATCGAATGCTGAATTCGAGCTGAGCATTCCGAAACTGTGACCGGTAACCCCTCGTCGGCCAACATCAAACGAGGACCCAAAGGGGAAGGCCTATAGTTATACCGAGCACGAAACAACCCGAAGCCGGAAAGATCTATCACCAAGGCCAACAGAGAAGGGCAACGCCACAACCGAGCACCCGACCAACACACTCCAACAAGCAGCCAGAGGAAAATCAACACTTTCGAGGATCGAAGGCTGGACACGAACTAAGCGTTCCGTTACCGAGAATGGTAACCCCTCGTCGGCCAACACCTAGTGAGGACCAAAAGGAGAAGGCCTGTAGTAATACAGAGCCCTAGCCAGCTTGAACCGGGAGAGAACAGACACCAAAGCCTGAATAGAAGCGGAATACCACCACCGAGAGACAGAACATCAACCAGCTTCCACCACAACACGACCGGCCGAAGACTGACCCTCCACTAGCTGGGGATCCGAGACTAGAACTCGAGCTGAGCATTCTGATACCAAAATTGGTAACCACTCGTCGACCAACACCTAACGAGAACCCAAAGGATAAGGCATGTATTAATACCGAGCTCAAGTGATGCCAAACCCAAAGAGAGTCTAAAAAAAGTTCTGGCCGATAACCAAAACTAGATAGCGAGTTTGAACTCCCCTAAAAAGTTCCGAGAAGCAGAGAAGGCAACACGACGAACCAGAGAGCCCCCTTGAAGATGGAGCTAAAGCTGAAAAACCCAAAATCGAGTCCGAATCTAACCCAATCCAGAAACAGGATCCGAAGTGACCCATAAACCAGTCCAGAAAGACCAGGATCCGAGCCCAAACTACCCTGGCCCGTAAGTCCGGCCCACTAAGTCCTGTACCCGGGCCCAAGCTACCGCCCACGACCATGCATATCCTACCCGCCCTAGGTGAACCGAACCAGTGCAGATGAACAACAACACCCGAGATCCAGACGACGGCGAGCAGCATGCCTCACAACCTGCACTAGCACAAGCAGGAACTCCGGCGAGACGAGCTCCACATGACCAGCATCACCTCCGGCGAACTCCCTCCCTTTCCAACCGTGAAGCAGCTCCAAGAATCACACCCCAAAATCAGATCTGGAGAAGAACCCAGATATGACCAAGCAGAGAGTAACCACCCGTACACCACACCGACCTTCAAGAGAAGACCCACAACGATCCAATTCCGCAGAGGAGAGGAAACACGTCCCACTTCTGAGTTAAGAACTCGTCGCCGACGACGGTGAAATGGACAACGAATAATTTTAGGCGACCCAAAACTATAAAACCGAACTGCGAGCCGGATTTTGAAGAGAGACGAGAAGGGTAGAGGAGAAAGAAGGTGGGGGAGGAAGGGGGAGGAAAAAGGATTGAGGAGATCCTCCCCGACAACATTCTCAGTCGTGGCCGAGTACGTCACCGACAAGAAAGGGTATAGGAATGGCAGCTGGATTTTGAAAAGTAGAGAGGAAAAAGCTACCGTGATTAGGTCATGAATATTCTTCTTAAAAGGTGGTGTTAAAACTTAAGTAGAAGAAGTTCTTAGCTAGTAATTTTTTTATAATATTGCTTTGTATTGTCTCGTCCTTTCTTATATCCATTTTCTTTGTACCATGTTCGTCCAACACAATGATGATAATTATATATAAATACGTGGAAAATAAAAGGATCAATAAGGCAGTATTTTTTTTATAAGCTCGAAAATAATATTAAATAAGACCGATAGCAAAAAAAATCGGAATACCCTAATTCAATCAAATCAGACATCATGAGTTTCCTATCTCATTTCCACATAACAGGGCAGTTGGGGAAATGGATTAATTCTTCATTTATAACTCTTATCCCTAAGTGTGATGCCCCAATGACTTTTGGAGATTTCAGGCCTATCACTTTAATGGGGGGACCTTAGAAAATTCTTACTAAACTACTGTCATTGAGATTGAAAGAACTCATAGGTCCTTTGGTGGGCTTTGAACAAACTGGCTTCTTAGTAGGAAGACAAATTCTTGATGGGGTACTAGCTGCAAATGAAGTGGTCCAGGAAATCAAACAGACCAAGACCAAGGCTATCATATTTAAAGATGACTTTGAAAAAGGCTTTTGATAACATTCATTGGGACTATATAATGAAGTTACTGCCAAGACTTGACTTTGGGGTTCTCTGGAAGCTTTGGATGATCTCCTGCTTCAGAGCTCACATGTCAGTCCTTATTAATGGCTTACCCTCACCTGACTTCCCAATGTTTAGAGGACTTAGACAAGACTATGCACTCTCACCATTATTATTTGCCTTAGCTGTAGAAGGTCTAAATCAAATCATGAAGGCTGGACTGATTCATTCTCAATTCCAAGGAATCCAAATGGGAAACTCAGGCCCCCAAATCTCCCACCTACAATTTGCAGATGACTATCTTTTTCATCAAAGTTGTACCTCAAGGAGCATCAAATTTGAAGCATGCTCTTGACATGTTCAAGTTATCAGCAGTTCTGAAAGTTAATTACAACAAATCAACAATCATACCACTGAATTTATCTCCAGAAGAAATACAAGTTTATGCTGAAATTCTAGCCTGCTCAGTGGAGTCATTACCTTTCAAATATCTGGGTTTCAGTCTTGGCTCTAATCACAGGAGATTAATTACTTGGAAGCCGATCATAGAGAAATTCAAAAAATATCTTGGCCTTTGGCAAGCCAAAACCCTCTCCTTTGGTGGTAGAATAACCCTCATAAAGACCACCTTGAGTGCTCTACCATTATACTTTTTATCCTTACTAAAAGCTCCAAAATCAGTCTTAAGAACTATGGAAGCTTGGCAGAGGAGATTTCTCTGGCATGGTTCTTCTCTTACAAGAGTATTTTGCAAAGTGGGATGGAATCAGATCTGCAAAAAAAAAATCCAAAGGAGGGCTTGGTATTAAAATTTTGAGGTTGATGAATGTAGCCATATTAGCAAAATAGTGGTGGAGGTTTGCCATTGAAGACAACTCCTTTTGGAAACAAATTATCTGTGCCAGATATGGTGGATGGCTCAAAGATTGGGACCTATCTAATTATTCAGAGTTGGGAGCTCAAGCTTTTTTTCACACATTATTTCACTAGCCAAGGATCCAAACTTTGCTGATTTATTTGGAATTAAAGGTCTGTCTTGGACCCTGGGTAGTGGTACTAGAACCTTTTTCTGGGAGGATGTTTGGTGGGGGGAAATTCCTTTCAAATCATTATTCCCTAGAATTTACTTACTAGCCAACTCCAAGAATAATGTTATAGCTGACTTATGGGAAAGGAACTACTGGGATCTTGATCTAAGGACAGATGCTAGAGGGTGGGAATTATTAGAATGAGGTTGTATCTGTGCCATACTCAATGTCACTAGATTAAATCCACAGGTTGATAAGCTTTGTTGGTCTGGGGATGAAAAAGGCTTCATTGTACATAAATTTTACTCCTTACTGGCAGCCAAAAGGATCCTCCTCTCTGGATTGGACAAGACATCTTTGGATACCTGGGATTCCATCCAAGATATCTTCTTTCTGTTGGCTAGCTTGTCTTGAGGCCATACCTTCCAAGTGCTTCCTTGAAGGAAGAGGAATCCCATTCTCACTTCAGGATATCATTTTTCCTCAATGATGTTGGGACTTTGAAGATGGAGCACATATACTTTTACATTGTAGAAAAGCCTGGGAAGTTTTGAATCTAGTCCTCACTTGGTGGGGCATTGTTTGGGTCTGTCCTGCAGATGTCAGATCCGTGTTCTGTTCTTGGGCTTACTTGGTACCTCCAAAATATAGGAGAGGTTGGGGGTAATATTATTCAAGCTCTATTATGGCACCTTTGGCTCTCAAGAAATGCCCTCCTCTTTAATGGCCAACTTGACTGCACTTCTCTCATATTTGCAAAGGTTCTGAATATCACTTACAGTTAGGAATGGGCTACTTTTGACAAGAATTATAATTTTACTCTTCAGGATTGGATCAGCAATCCTTGACTGATGGTCAGATGCTGATTCCTTTATTTTTCTTGGGGGGGGGGGGGGTGGTCTTGGGATGGTTTGCTTGGGTGGTTTGTGTGAGGGACTTGTGAGCTTTGGAAAGGTTTTTGGCTTTCCTTCCTCCGTTCTTGTGTATGGGTTCTTCACTTCTTTCCCCCTTCTTATTTCCCCTTTTTGGTGTGAGGGTAGTACTTTTCTTAGGGTTGAGTGTTTTTCCTTTACCTTGGTTTGCTTTTTCTTTTCTGACTTTTCCTCTTGCAGTGTCTCACATTTTGGTTCTTTGGAAGATCATTCACTTGGCCAGCTGCTAATCTACCATTCAATTGCAATTGAAGCATCATGTTCTTGTTGATGGCTGTGAGATCAGTTGGAAAATCTCTCAACAGCCTTCTACACTTGCTGTCTTGATCCACACTCACACTCACTTCCAAGTTACTCATTCTGCAGGAGACAATCCATTTATTCACACCATTTTGTTGAAGATCTCTGCACAACCAAGTCGTTACATTCCACTCATGTGCATCTCACCAAATCACTAAGGTTGCCTTCAACTCAACCTCTTGCTGAGTTGTGAAGATCCGAACTCATCAAACTTCACCTTGACAGATTACTACATTCTTGTTCTGTTCACAACATCTATTTTCTCTCAGATTCTTACTCTTTTTAGGGCTGTTTACATTAGTTTGGGGCTTTTGTTATACTGTCACTGGCTCTAGTTTGCTTTACTTGGAACTTTTGTTGGTTTGTTGCAATCTGTAGTGAGATTGCGTTTTTTGTAACCTTTTCCACCTCGGAAATTGAGGTTAATCTAAATTTGTTTTCGTCGATAAAAATAAAAGCAGAATCAGGGGTTGATTAAGTCCTTACATTGAATAAACTCTTTTTAACGAGAATTCAACACTAGGATTAACCTCCGAAAATGGACATTAAGAGCTTAAAAAAGACCATTCAAATCAGCCAAGTGACTTGAAAATGCACCCCATTGTCTTTATTCTCTTCCATATTAATTAGTCTACAGTGTCTGATTTTGAAAGCTCGAGGACCAGCCAATACACCATGTTAGAATCAAATTCTTGCTCCATTTCCAAGCTTCCACCTTAGATCTGTATGCCTAAATAGAGCTCCAAACTTCAAATCCGAAGCTAAACTCTGGATATGAACAAGAAGAAATGAATCCCCTCTTAACTGCACCCATATTTTGCACATACAACACGTTTTCACAAAGAATCCTTCTCCATCGAGAACCTTCACCACCGACAAGCTAATAAGTTTCAATTCATACTACACATACTTCGTATACCCAAACCCCCATGATTCTTAGGAAAATAAACTATATTCCGACTGATTTTATAAATAACTTTACCACCCGACTGAATCCATAAAGACAACCATAACCAACGCTCAATCTCATTATTCATCCCTATTAGTGCCTTCATAAGTGACATATAAATCATGTTTTCCTTATAGGTCTTTATTTTATGTACCTATAATAGATTTAGTGATAAAGTAGAATAGGAGTTGTGTGGATTGGTTATTAATCATTAAATATTACTTTTGGAAAAATTAATTGAAATGTATGGTTCCAACGATACTGGATTTATAATGTGTAGTCTTATTACATTGTTAATATTGGACGATAAAAGGGGTCGTAATTAATCAGATGTCTTGGCTACAAGAAAACAGAGTATTTTTTTTACGAAAAATATGGTCACTCATAAATTTTGTAATCATGTAATGGCTAGGTTTTTTTTTGATCAGCAATTTTTTGTTTTTTATAAATCAATTCTTCAAAGAAGAAGAAAAGATCAAGGGTACACCCTCCATTTGTTACAAACTAAAATTCAAACAACCTTATCTAAACATGTTGCAAAACATGGCAACCAAACCTAGCATTAGCCCTAAAATGAAACCAAAACCCCACAGGGCTTGAAACTACACTTAACTCACCCCAATTAACCCATAATAAACAGCAAAAAGGAAAGATACTTGACCTACAAGAAACCCCCCAGTTTGAAAAACCTTCCCTCCCAGGCATACTTGCCTTGTAAGCCACGACACCCAAAACAGATTTGAAAACCCCAAGGTTTGGCTTTCCTTGAGACGCACGTTACCAATAATGAAACTAAGTTCTTGTCTTGCTGTACCAAAACTGCCAAAGGATTGCTCAATTTTTTCGGAATGCATCTAATATTCAGCAGCAAAGAGGAAATGCAGCTGTAAGATGAAACATCTCCCACCCAAAGGCATAAGGCATTCTGCAGCAATCCAAACACAAGTAAAGAGTGTTGCCATGCTTCAGAACTTGTGAATGTCCAATAAACCTGCATGAACAATGAGAACCAAGGAGTATATTTCCAACACCAGAAGAAAAAAGTACCAAAACACTACACTCTCCACCTAGGCAATGTACTACCCACACACCAGCAAACAAACCAAAGCACTAATATATACCCCCACTCAGAATTTCAGCAAAAGATTTCCCCCCAACAGAGTCCTACCTCACCTCTAATCCTCACACTCTCCCCTAGCCACCCAACAAAACCACCCTTATCCAACCGAAATGAGACAGTAACCCAGTAAACTCTTATAGTAGCCTTCTTTTTGAATTGGAACAAACCCAAGGAGTATTAATCCAAGTGAGAAAAGGGAAGGCTTGTCCATCTTTAAAATTGGCCCATAATAACTGATATGAATCATTTTGGACTTGGAGGAAGATATCAAGAGGGGATAGCAACCTGTTGTGAAAACATGCCTGATTTCTACTTAACCAAATCCTCCAAATGATCAGAGAAGATAACATGTTCCAATTCTTGTTTCTAACTGGGGCCAATTGATTCCACCTTATAAACCAGCTCAATATTGTGTCTGATGGAGCAGTTTGGATCCCCCACCATCCCAGACAATAATACCAGACCAAAGTAGTAATCTTGCAACCTATAAAAAGGTGATCTAAGTCTTCTGGTTCTTCAAAGCATAAAGGGCACCAGATGTTGCCATTGTATAAACCCCTAGCCAAAAGGAAGCATTTTGTAGGTACTCCTTGCATGCAAACTAACCAGGCAAAGGCAGCCACTTTAGGTGTTAACATGGGAGCCCATAGCAGAGCTGGCCATTCCAATGTAGTATCCCAATTCTCATCTAAGATCTCATACATTTTGTGAACTGAGAAACCCTTGTGATCATATACCCAACCAGCTGAATCATTGCCCTCTGATAGATGATGAGAGTTAAGAGCATCACATAATAAGTTGAACTGATCTTTTTCCCACCCTCTCAAGTCTCTTCTGAAGGTTATCTCCCAATTCCCTTCAAACCAAAAAGTTGACACTAAAGCCTTTTTATCTGTGCATAGGTGATATATCCTGTTGTACTGATATTTAAAAGGAGCATCAATCAACCATTTGTCCTCCCAAAAAACAACCCTATTCCCTGATTTAACAATCCAAGAGATTCCCACAACTCCAAAAGCAGAGGAAAATTTAGGACACAATAGTAATGATTCCACATGTCTGATGAAGATTTGATCATTTTGTAAGCAGAAGTCATATAAATTCCAAGCTCCAATATCCCACCCAAATTTGGCACACAAGATTTTCTTCCATAATGAATCAGTTTCTAGAGCAAATCTCCACCACCACCTTGCTAATAAAGCCTTGTTCATGATATGTAGGTTTTTTGTACCCAAACCCCCCCTGATTTGGGTCTGCAGATGAGGTTCCACCTTATTTTGTGTAAAACCTTCTTATTTATTGACCCATTCCATAAAAACCTCCTCTGCCACTTCTCCATTTCAGTTATAACACATTTAGGAGCTTTATATAGGGACATATAAAATAATGGAAGTGAGCTGAGGGAGGATTTAATGAGTGTGATCCTCCCTCCAAAGGACCTGGCCTTTGCTTGCCAGAGATTCAGCTTACTTTTGAATTTGTTTACCACAAGATCCCATGTCTTCCTCCTCATAGGATTGGATCCCAACTGAAAGCCCAAGTATTCAAAGGGAATTTCCATTGATGCACAACCAAAGATTTGAGTGATTTCTTGTATAGAAACTGTACTTGCATTCATAATCATAACTTTTGACTTCTGATAATTTATTTTTAAGCTTGTAGCCTTCTGTAGACAATTTAGTAGATGCTTAAGATTGGTAGCCTGTTGTAATCCAGCCTCAATGAATAATAATGTATCATCAGCAAACTGAAGATGGGATATCTTAGGGCCCTGAGAGTTAACTTTCACACCTGCAAACATATTTGAGTTGATCCCTTGACACATTAATTGGTGAAGGGTCTCAGCCAGAAAAGCAAATAAAAGGGGAGATAAAGAACACCCCTGTCTAAGGCCTCTCAGTAATGGAAAGTCTTCTGTGGGTGATCCATTAATTAGAACTGAAGACCAAGCTGCAATGCACATTTCCACCCAAGAGATCCATTTATTTCCAAAACCCATGGATCTTAGAATATTTAATAAAGCTCCCCAATTAATGTGGTCATAAGCTTTTTCAAAATCAACTTTGAAAATAATCACCTCGTGCCCTGAGGTTTTGATGGAATGGAGAAGTTCAGATGCAATGAGAATCCCATCCATTATTTGTCTACCTGATATGAAGCCTGATTGTACATCATGCACAAGATGATTCATAACACCTTTAAGTCTGAGAGCTAGCAACTTTGAGAGAATTTTGTACACACTACTGATAAGGCTAATAGGCCTAAAATCATCAAAGGTCTGAGGTGAGCCACACTTGGGTATTAGAGTAATGAAAGAGGAATTAAGGCCCTTTCCCAAGGCCCCTCCATGAAAACAATGTTCCATACAAGCCATGATATCAAATTTTGTGAATTCCCAACACTTTTGATGGAATTTCATTGAAAATCCATCAGGTCCAGGGGCTTTCTCACCATTGCATAATTTAATTGCATTAAACACTTCAGCTTCAGTAAAAGGTGTTTCCAAGGCTAAAGACTGTGAGGAGGAAAGTACATTAAAGGGGAGGGAGTCAAGCTTGATACACACTAAATTATTCTCCAAAAACCTCTCTTGGAAATGATTCTTTGCCCAAAATTTGATGTCAGCTGGTTTTCTGAAATAGACCCCATCAACCAGAATTTCTGAGATTCTTTTTCTAGTCCCATTGTAATTGGCCACCAAGTGGAAATATTTAGAGCATCTGTCCCCTTCCTTGGACCACCTGTGCCTTGCTTTCTGACACCATATCTTGGCCTGGACTTTTAATTTTTTTATAAGCTGAGCTTTGAGTAGAGCTCTCTGAGAAATTTCCTGTGGTAGTAATTCTCTAGCATCTAGAATATTATCTAATGTTTTGATCTCCAGAGTCAGTGATTCAACATCATTCTCCACCCACCCAAAGACCTCAAAGTTCCATTTCCTGTAAAAGCCTTTTAAAGCCTTCAATTTATACCATAGCTTGTAGGGAGCTGATCCATGTACCACAATAGATTCCCAAAATAATTTAGAGTGAGAGTAAAACTGAGGATGATCAATCCAAGCATTAATAAATTTAAAGGGCCTAGGTCCCCAATCAATCCTTGGGTTACTGAGTAAGATGGCTTTGTGATCTGATATGGTTCTAGGCAACCCTTCTTGGATTAGACATGAGCAGATAGATAATACCTGAGGAGAAATTAGAAATCTATCCAGTCTTGAGGCTGAAGAGTTAGGACCAAACCAAGAGAATTTACCACCAATGAGTTGGAGATCAATGATACCAAGATTGTCCAGCAGCTTCTGAAAATCTCTGGAGCTCTTTGTAGAGAAGTTGGAACCTGTTTTCTCACTAGGGTGGAGAATAGCATTAAAATCTCCAGCTATCACCAAAGGATTATTATACTGCAGGGCCTTAACTTCCATATCTTTCCACAAAATCTCTCTTGCAGATATTGAGCATGGTGCATATACATTTATGACTGTGAAAGAAGTCTTCTCCTCAGTTAAAAAACCAGACCAATAAATAACATGCTTATCAATGTAGGAAGTTTGTACTTGACAAAAGTCTTTGTTCCATAGAAGAGTTGCCAATGGATGGGGCAACCAACACCTCCCATGTTTGAGAAAAACCACAGCTAGAGATGAAGTAAACTGGTAACTGCTCCAATTTTGTTTCTTGTATTAAAACCATCACCACTTGTTTTTTAGAGCACAGATTTCTTAGGGCCCTCCTCTTTTGTGTTGAGGAGGCACCCCTCATGTTCCATGAGATAATTCTCATGGAGAAGCAAGCCTCAAAGTAGAGATAGAGGGGCATGATTCCTCAACTGCTACACCCTCATCCAGAACATCTAGATCACAATATCATCCTCAGAGTTGGTTTCCAAGTCCACTGTTTGATTAATTTCATTCTCCAAATTGTCAAACTGAGCTGCTACCAGATCATCTTCAATAAAAGCTTCCAACCCCAGTGCTTTGCAAAATTCCCAAGTGCCTGCCCCTCCACTTTTGAATTTCTGTGGTTCCTTCTTCCTCAAGCCATTTTCACCCAGTATGTTTTCCTTAGGCCTTTGAATTTTGACCTAGACCTTGTGTTATAAGTAACTGTTGTATCCACCTTTGTAGTTGTCTTTTTTCCTTTGTGGCTAGTTAATATTTCTTCATTGTTATAATCAACTAAAACCAGTTTTTTAGCACTTGAATTCAAATTAATCCTTCCCTCCAAAATATTAGTGCAAGCTGGTGTCTGCAACTGGGACCCCAAAACAGTGGATGGGAGAGTTGAGGTCTCATCCCCATTAATAAGACCATCCTCCAATGTAACCTTTTGTACTTGTGCTTCCTTCTCAGTACCATCATCCTCTCCAGATTTCTGAGAAAAGGTTGCCGGAACAGTACTCAATATTTCAGTATGAATAGTACCTTGAACTTCTTCAACTAATAAGACTTGTTTAAAATTCAACTGTTGGAAATTTGGAGGAGAAACTGCAGGTGGATAATGAATTGATTAAGCCAGCAATGGTGGAAAATCAGTGAGTTGCATGTTCTGAATGTCTTCAGATAAGGAGTCAGGAACAATTAACTCCTCTCCCCCCAAAACCACATCAGAATCAGTCCTTCTTAAAGAAGGAGATTCAACCACAGTTTCCTTTGCACTTAAAGTATTAAAGCCCGAGGACAAAGATTCTTCAGCAGCTATATTTTCAGAATGGGTAGGTGAGGCCATAAATTTTGGAGCTTCACAAATGGGGATCACTCTTGCTTCCACATAACTGACCATGAACTTGTAGATATTCCCTTCCAATTCCAGAGTGTCCTCTTTAAAGACTCTCAGATACTCTTGTGAATGAAGGAGTATGTAAGCCACTTCAAATGAATTCCCTGTAAGAGAATTGGGATGAGCACAAGCAAAACTTCCAAGATCAGCTACCACTGCCTCAAAGGTTTCTTGGCACCAACCCAAAATGGGTATCCCATGGAGTGCTACCCATGTAAATTTTCCCCATACTTGCATAAATTGCTTTTATCATCCAACCAAGTAAGCCAAAAACTTAACCAGGTACTTCCTTCTTTCAGAGCCTCCAATTCATCTTTTTCATCATCAAAATAAACCAGAACCACTCTGTTCCCCAGCCCAATAATGCTGACTTCCACTTCTCTTTCAAGTTTGAAATCTTCCATGATGGCTTCCAAAGAGTAAGACTTGTGCAGAAGGGCCAAGTGCCTTTTGTTAACCCGCTTCCTCTTTTCCTCTGCTACCACTCCTTTGATTGGCTTGACGGGATCCTCAAAGTCTCTTATCTTTTCTCTTGTTTCCGGCTCTTGTTCTTTTCTTCTCCACATACTTCTGTCTCTAGAAAAACGAGATCTCGATCTCTTGTCCCATGCTTTCACCACAAACAACTTGTAACCCTTGAGGATATACCCATTGAAGGTTTGGATGGCTGTTTGTAAACCTTGTTCTGTAGCAAAGGATACGAACCCAAACCATTTGCCCCTGTTGGTTGGGCCTGAGGGTGTCTCTGTCCTTCTTATCTCTCCACATTCTAAGAATAGATTTCTTAGCCAGATGTTTGAAGTTCCAGGAGGTAAGTTGTGAACAAAAGGTCTGAACTGTTGATCCATTCTTCCAATAACATTCTGAGCATGTGTTGAAGGCTGTTGATCTGAGTCTAGATCTTGTTGAGAAACAATGATCGACTTTATTTTTCCCCTCTGATCTCTCTCAACATTTTGATTCCCCATTCTTACTTCAAAACCAGGAGGAGGTCCCGTTGAACCAGATGAAGTCATTGGTGTTGAAACCAAAACAAAATAGGCCGAGAACCAAAGAAGAGGTAAAATCAAACTCAGTTGAAACCTGTTGTATTCAAATTTGAAGATGGTTCGGTGAGCTTTGTCACCCTGAACACTACACCACTGAAAAAAATAAGAAAACACACTCCGGCGAGATTCCGATTGAAATGAAACCACCTGAGAGAGATCCAGAAACGGTGGTCCGATGATCTCAGTGGACCAACCAGGACACTACACCGTGATTACTGATCTCTAATCCATGTTAACAGGTGACGAAGACACGATCCAACCCTCCAAACCAGCTGAAGTTGAAGAACACTACTGTAGCATACTGTAGCTTCAGAGAGAGTTTTTAAGTGTCAACTAGTTGACACAAGATTCTTTATTGCTATGTGATGGCTAGGTTACAAACCTTTTTTGACATCTTGATGCCTGCTCCCAACTATTTTGTGCATTTAGGGAGTGTGATTTGGAGATAATGTGATCCCCTGAGTTTTGGAGTATAGTAGAAAATTAATTGGTGTGATTTTTAAGCGTTATGGTGCTATAGTTATTTGAGGATAACTATAGCGTATGTAACATGAAAGTACTAATCGAGTCTATATAGTTAGTCTCATTTTGTGTTTGTGGTACCAACTTTAATAACAATCACACACACTACGTACAAGTAATGTGGAACACTAAGTATTGGGGAAACATAATCGAATAAAAGCCTTGTTTGGGAAATGATGTGAGGTGCAGTGAATTGATCGTAGATAGAACCTTACATCGAAACCCTTCATTGATCCATAAGTTTTAGGCACAAAAAATGAAAACCAAACAAAACTTTGATTTACCACATAGCTCATATAGGAACTAGGAAATGATGTATTCCAAGTAGCATAAGAAACATAGAATGCATGAACAACACCATGACATATGAAATAAAAATTAAACAAGAAGGATCATGCTTCATATGCTTCTTATGACATTTGCTAGATGCACCACTTGAGTAATAAAGGGAAGATAGAAGGCATTGAGATTTGGAATCTATGTAATTAATCATGTGAATCCATTTTACTTTATCTTCAAGCATTAGTTATAGGTTCCTAGTGTACATCTATTCACCAACATGCATGAATGGATTTTAGGAAATCAGTTAAAAGATTAAATCCTAATATCCTTGGTAAACTCTAGTTATGTCACCAAAATCCAAATAAAAGGAACAATTTTCTTTAAGTCATATATGGTCTATATGAGTAAACATATTCATTTTGTTTACTTCTTTCAATAACTGGAGTCGCCAAGATTTGCCCACAAAGCTAGTACCACGGGGTTTACTTTGGCATTTATCTTAGGGGAAACCCTGTTCCCTAACCCCCTTTGAGCTTTGTTTTCCCATTCCTAACCTGGGTTTACCTTTGGTGACACTTCCCAACTATCACCTTTCCATTTTTAGCAAGAACTATCAGAAATCGTCAAAACTGAAGATTCCGTTAGTTTTTTGCCCACGTGGCGGCCATGTGTCGTCACGGGTGAAGTGACACGTCGCAAAAAAACTAACGGAATCGTCAAAATAAATGGTAAACGATACTTTCTGCAAAAAATTGAAAGGTGATAGTTGGGAAGTGTCACCAAAGATAAACCCAGGTTAGGAATGGGAAAACAAAGGTCAAAGGGGGTTAGGAAACATGGTTTCCCCTTTATCTTATTTACTTCTTATGTATATTTACATATATATTTCGGTTATAATAGTTTTGTTTTCTTCGAGTCATTGGCTCGCGCATGTCTCACTTTCTCAGGATGAGAAAGGTTTCAGTATGGGAGCTTGATGAGGTCCCATCTGTATGTGCTATTAGATGCATCTTTTCCACAATTTCATTTTTTTCCTTCTTTAGTAAAGATTACACTATATATTTCATTTTCCTTTTCCCTCTTTGATCTCCTTGCTCCTATGTATCTATGTGGTAGGGTATTAGTGGTAGAAGTCCATGGGTGAGAAACGTGGACAAATGACCTCAATTTTCGAGCCAAGTCAATAAGGCCGAAGAAAGCAGTATAAAAGAGTTAGGGCTAGTAGTCCCAGAGAGCCCTCACCATGAACCATCGATGTCCACGCCGTAGAGGACAAGTGGAAGCATTAGATATGAGGTGCATTAAGGTTTATAACTGAGATTAGGGTGCCATTCACTTTAGGATGTGGAGGAGTGCCCACGCTGTGGGTCTTGACGTCCATGATACAAATGACAAAGAGATTCAACTATTGCATTATACCCTCACTTCACACCGTAGAGGTGGATTTCAGTACAAATGACAGAGAGTGACCATCGTGACCCTTCACTATGAGTCCACGACGTGGAGAAATGAATTTTAATACCACCACCTACATGACGTGGAGTTTTAGTGCTAAAATTCTGTAATAACCATACATGAGCTTGTGAGAAAGAGAGGTCCACCAAATATCCTTATTTTTAGAGAGAATAGCTATCGGAGGTGTTTCCTAAAGGTTTGAGGGAGGAACATCTACTAGCTAATAGAAAGCTTGGGAAGAAATAGTAGCAAACACTTGATGGTGTAAGAAGAAGATTGAAGGAAGAAGAAGGTGTTCTTGAACTTGGTGATGCGTTCTTCAACCCTCCCTATAGTGTTCACTAATTCTCTCTCTATTTCATGAGTCTTGTAGTTTCTACTTGGTTTTGTTGAGATTTTGTTGCTCCATAGCTTTGGGACATAAATCTCATGGCCATGAATGCATGGATTTTGCATATAATATGAGTTTAATTTGCGTTCTATGTGGTTTTTCGGTGATGATTCTAAGACTTCTAGCTTCATTTATGACCAATTTCATCTATGTAAAAATCATGATTTGTGTGGTATGAGATTGGACCATTGGTTGTTGTGGTTTAGTAATTAATTACTCAATTGATGGCATTTTATGATGCCAATTTCTAGATTGACTTGGTTGAGCTATAGGCCAGGTTAATTGGCTAATTAATTGAGTAGTTAGAATGGAAATCAAGTAGATTAGTATGCACATGATCTCTTGGGTCACGTGAGAGATAATTTGCAAGACTCATCGCTCAAATGACCCTAGACCAAGTCTTGACACTATTCATGGGATAAAACCGACTTGTCAATAGAAGTTGTGATTGTTGATTAATGGACTCCCTAAAGTAGTCAATGTAGGAAGGTGATGTGTTGTATGAGGTGACGCCACAGACCATAGATGCATAATTAGAATATGTCGTAATCGCAGCTTTAGTATTGAATGCGGTTATCTCCCGTTGGGAGATAACCTATTTCATTTACCATCGGGTAAGTGATTTTAAGAGATCTACGATCTACTATGATATTTAGGGAGAGAGTATTGGACCTAAGTGGGTAGTCCCATGATCCTACCCTTTATCTAAGTATATGAGTGCATTGAAACGAATTTATGATCTTGCATATCCTTGCTTATGAGACAATTCTTTACTCCAACTTTCTTTGTAATCTAGGGAAGCATATCATTCGTTAGGCAGAGAACTATTTGGGGCTTAGAGTGACATTGAGAACCAGGTTTCCTTTAAGGTCGGGGATTTGTCAAACCACTAGTAGTTTGTCTATACTAAATATAGGAATTACCTTAGATGGTTAGTACGGGCCTCTTTCTAGATTTCTCGTTCTGATTTCAGTTGACTTGCTAGACCATCAAGATATTTAGGAATCAAATCACACCACGACAACAAATTGCTTTTGTTTATATGTATATTCACCACACATCCAGAATACTCTTGTCCTTTTCTGTTTACATGAATGGTCGTCTTAGGTAGTGATAGTTTCTCTCTTACCTTTTCCTCATTGCAACTCTAGGAGTCATGCTTGTTGCAAACCTCTTTTTCACTTATCGGGTAGCTTATGTGAGCGTAAAGTGTAAATAGAAAATAAACGAGGGTAGTGACAACTTTTGTTTAGAGTGTCTTTAGAGTGGGATGCCTGCAACTTTCCTATGGGATCGACCAGTTGTTTTACCATTAAACTATATTACTTGTTGAATAGTCGTATTTGTGATTGAATATGGAATCAAGTTGTGCATATTAAAAGGTGAGAAGTATTGTCTCATATGTGTTAGTCTACATTGGACAAACCATCGACGATGGAGTATTCAAGCGAAATGCCCCATATAATGATCACATCTCAAACATGTATAAACTATAGGGTTTGATTCATTCATCTTAGTTGTGCTTATATACAATGTGAATGAATAAACATGATTGGGGTGTTTTTAAGGCCGAGAACCACTTTTGTTTGGGTTTAATGAACCTGGTCTAATTAGGCCAACAAAATCATTATTTTTCTGAGACATAAAGGAGAGAAAACAAATGGGAAGAAGTTTCTTAGTGAACCTATATATTAGAAAAAATATGGATTTTACCATTGCAAGCGTCACAAACCGAAGGTTTAGCCAAATTAGGCCTCAGTCCGAGACGTAGGTAGGACAAGCGTATGTGGAGTCGGTCAAAGGGGCAGCGAGGCATGTACAAGTTCGGGATCGGGATTTTCATTCGGATGTGGGCTCGATATGCCGAACGTGGGGTTTAAGAGTGCATGTTGACAAGACCGAACAAATTTATAGGTGTTCGGACATTGGGAGCAAAACAAGGGCCGGGAAAAAAGGAAGAGATCAAGAGAAGATCTTTCCACATGGGAGTTGGGACAAAAAGGAGAAAAATAAGGGATGATCATCTCTTATCTTGACTAAGACAAGTCATAGTGACATTTAAATTTACATCCTTTATTTTGTGTAACCAAGAGAGTTTAAAATAAAATCCTTGGATTAGTATAAATAAAGCTAGAAGACCTCATTTCTAATCACTCACTTCTTTATACAATTAATGCCAAAAGCTCTTATTTGAGTGAAATCTCATATTCTTCCTTTCTCGTTCTTGTTGTACTTCCATAGGTGGTTAGGTTGATCACAAAGGCTTGCAAAGTTTGGTAAAGGGACTTGTGCAAAGTTGTGAGCCACACGGATCAAGTAGTCAAATTTGGTCTCGTGAGAAGTGGTACTAAACAAACGGTTCACATAAATAAGAATGGTTGATTTTGAGATCAATAATGAAATGGACATGTACCAACACCAAGAAAAGAAGTAAGTCTCATGATCTTTATTCTCCTGTTATTGCATCTTCTTCTTTTTCTTTAGAAACTTGGGTTTCTCTTTTGGAAAACCTTATGAAGGAGGGGGGAAAGAAGATTCGGTTATTTGAGGCCAAGTGGATTGAACTTGGAGAATGGGATGAGCTTATCGTGAAAGAGATACAAGAGGTTGAGGATGCTTTCTTTGAACCCCTGACTGCCAAGATGGATGTTCTTGAGGCTTTTGTGGTTTCACTGTAGGATGAGCAGAAAATTAGCGAGAAAGCTTTAGCAAATGGAGGAGGGGGCTCTCCAAGGATTGACATTCCTAGGAAGAAGGCTTTTCTAGATGTTCATGTTGCAAAGGAAGTAGACAATTTCCTGTGGATCATAGAGAACTACTATGTTGTTGATGGAACAAGAGATGATACAAGTAAGTTGTAGAATATTACTTCTTATCTTGTAGAAACTACTAATATAAGATGGCGTAGAAGATGTGAAAGTGCTAAATCTTATTGGGATTACAACATTGACACATGGATGAAATTCAAGGAGGAATTCCTGCATTTTTTTTTTATCATTGATGTTTTATTTATGCCTGTCTAAATGACAGGTAGCCAGAAACAGCTCTAACGTGTCTTTCAAAGACTACAACCAAGGTTAAAACCTCAACAAAATGTAACACTACAAAGATCTATAAACTTAGAACATAGAACAAGGACACGAAACATAACAGCTAGAACAGCAAATTAGCCTGTGGAGCCTTTGGAATGAAGGGAGCTCTTCCAGCTCACGAGAAGGTACCTGTTAACCTGCATTATTTTTTATATGACAATGTTGAGGAAGATTAAAGGGGAAGGCTATGTCGCTTGACTCAAAAGAGTAGCATTACAAAATATGTGCGTGCCTTTCAATAAATCATGCTAGAAATATCGGGCTTTGGAGGGAATGAGGCACTTTTCCAGTTCAAAGACGGATTAGGTACATGGGTGCAAACAAAGTTGCGTAGAGAAAATGGTTGAACCTTGTCTGAAGCCATCCGGGTTGCAGAGTCTTTGATTGATTACATAAAGGGAGAAAGATAAAGGGATGGAGGTGCTAAGAGTGGGAAGCCTACTCATGTGGAGGAGAAGCAGCGAGACTTCAAAGGGGAAACGCATAAACTCAATGGTAAGAGGCCATCTAGTCCGTGTAAATACTCAATGTTATTTATATGATAGACCTCATATGATGAAGGATTTCCAAAGTAAGCATTGTCTTAAGGCTATGGAGATTGTGATGGAACCGTAAGAGGCAGCCATAAGTTTTTTAAGACTCTTGAGTGACATGCAAGTGAAGGAAATATGGACAGAGTGTAAAGGTTTGATGTATGTGGAAAACGAAGTGAATGGAGTCAAGATGAAGGCCCTTGTGGATACGGGTGATTCGTACTTGTTCCTGGGTATTGAGGCATCGAACAAGATGGGGCTCTAGGTACTCAAAGTGTGTTCGATCGTGAATATGGTGAACAAAGAACCCACTCCGATGATGGGGATAGCTCGAAGAATTCTATTGAAGATTGGGACTTGAAGCAGGGTCGAGGACTTATTGTTAATGGAGCTAGATGACTACGACTATGTGATGGGGTGTGACTTTCTTGATCACATACAGAGTATACTCATCCCGCATACCAACACGATGTGGATCTTAGAAGGAACATCGTGTGAGGTCCCGCTTCAGAGGAAACTCATAAGAGGTAAAATGATTTTAGCTATGCAAATACATTCTAGCTTAAATTAATCTTCTTCTTCTACCTTTCTTAGATACATAAGGGGTGATGGGACGGAGGTGGAAGTTCCCAACTTGTTGTGGGAGCTTTTGGACAAGCTCAAAGACATTTTGTCTTGTGGGCTGCCTGAGGATTTACCACCAAGGCATGAAGGTGTTCATGTCAATGAACTTGACTGAGTAAGATTTCACGTGTTCAAGCAAGAACCTTTTGTGGAGACTTGTTGAACAAACAAACGCAAATGGGCTACCAAAGAACTTGCACCTAAGAATGGTAGGGTGAAACCCAAGATGGATGTGGCCAAGAGGAAGGTCATCCTCTAGGTCAAACCACGCACCATGAGGTTCAAGTGGCACAAAGTGTTGTGGAGGGATGAGAACTCTTCAACAAAGGTATGGACCAAGAGGAGAAATGTGTTGTTGGGTCTTCATCGACAACATTACGCGAAGGGAGATTCTTTGGGTCGGTCCAAGCTATTGGATGTTGTGATGGACGACCCCAACTTACATGACCCATCAAAAGAGGACCATCTTGAAGGACGTCGAGTTGTGCAAGAAGTGGTGAAAGGGTGGCATAATGATGGAAAAAACATCCCTAGTTTGTGATTTAAGGAGGAAACAAGAGGACGATTTCTAGAAGGCCCGAGGTATGATCCGTTGGTTAACACCAATACGCATTGTACTAAGGAAGGCATGGTGAGACGGTTTTGTTTTGAGGATAAGTTAACCCGAACCAAAGGCCAAAACTTGGAGGCATTACATACGGACCTAGGGGAATCATCCCGAGCCCTTATGGTAGTGGAAAGAGCTCATGACGAAGGAACAAAAAGCGAAGAAAAGGGCTTCCAATGGCTTTGTGAGGGTGTTCGAGCGTTGGGGGCAATCACTCGCTTTGGTGGGGAACGACGTCACGTACTGAAGGTTTGGCCTCGGTCTGAGACACAGGTGGGACGAGTACGAGCATATGTGGACTAGTTCAAAGGGAAAACGATGTGTGTACGAGGTCAAGATCATCATACGAATGTTGGCTCGATGGGTCGAACATGGGCTTGAAATGTGCATGTGGACAAGATTGCACAAATTGTGGGCGTTCGGACATTAGAAGACAAACAAAAGGGCGGAACAAGAAGATGAGATAAAGGGAATATCTTAACACATGGGTGTTGAGACAAGAAGGGGAAGAACAAGGACTGGTCATCTCTTATCATGACCAAGACCAAGTCATAATGACATTTGAATTTGATTCAAATTAAAAACTTCTTTGAATTTTAATCCTTTATTTTGTGTAACCAAGAAAGGTTAAAATATATTATTTAGATTAAGGGTTAATTACATTCACATACCCTAAACTGTACACATTTAACAAATACATACCCCAAACTTATTTCGTAATGTATACATACCCTGAACTAAAAGTTTGTAACAACATCCCCATTTTTTCATCCATTTTTAGGGTTTGATTTAGGTTTGGAGAGAGATTTAGGGTTGGAGTTGGTTTTAGGGGTGTAAAACTGAGGGTAGTTTCAGAATTTGCGAAAAAATAAACAATAAATGGAAGGAAGGGGGATGTTGTTCCAAACAGTTTGTTCGAGGTATTTATACCACTAATATGAAAACTTACTACTATAACACTCTTATATCGTCATAGAAGTTAAACTTAAATTTCTGCGACGATAATAAAAGGTGTCGCACTAATTCAGTCAGAATTTAACTTCTAAAACGATATATAATACGCAGAAGTGACCAATTTCTGTGACGATATAATAGGAGTCGCATAAATGACCAACTTCTGCGATGCCATAGTCAGTGGCTGAGCCACTAAGTCCGTAGGGGGGCACGTGCCCCCTTAAAGTATTTTTTTTTCAATTTTTACCATATATTTTTATTTAAAAATATAATAAAATCCCTTAATTTCTTGTAATTTTGTGATTGTATCCCCCTCAAAAAAATTCTCTCAACTTTTACTACCTTTTTTTTTTCAAATATCATGATAAAACACCCTCAAGTGTTTGTTAGAATATAACTATAATTGGACCTTCAACTATTAGCTTAAGATTTTAGTTGAGGTGGTCCTTCAATAATGTTCTTCTTTTTAATTATTTTTAGCTTCATAATTAATTATGCTTTTTGTTTCAAATTTTCTAATTGTTTTGAGTTTTTATTATTTAAATTTTGTAATTATAGTTAGTTTGCATAAACATAGTCTTTTTTAATTCAGTGTTTAGAGTTTTAGTTTATCATTTTTATGCGATATTAATACTTTTAATATTATTTATATTATTCAGACGTTATATATGATGGTAAAAAAAAAGTTGGTGCCCACTCTCATTAAAAATGCTAGTTCCGTAACTGGCCATAATATAACGTCGCAGAATTGACCATCTTCTGCGATGTCATAGTATACGTCTACGATGATAATAAACTGGGGTGTCGTAGAAGCTGAAAACTGATGTAGTCTACGTTACAAAATAAGTTTGGCAAAGGTATCTATTAAATATATATATATATAGGTTGTGGTAGGTGAATGTAATTAACCCTTAGATTAATAAAAAAAGAGGTAGAAGGCATTATTTGTAATTACTCACTTCTTTATACAATTAATACCAAAAGCTTCTATTATAACGAATTCTCATCTTTTTTTGTTTGTGTTGTGTCCGTATTTTGTTGTACTTCCGCATGTGGTTAGGATGATTAAAAAGGTTTACAAAATTTGGGATAGATGCTAGTGTAAGGTTGTAAGCCACACATATCAATGATCGGATTTAACCCCGTGCCACAAGACAGATCCAATTAATTGGAATAAAGTAAGAGAGAAATTCCAAATTCACACCAAACTAAGATTAAAGTATTGTAGATAACATGGTTTTTGTTTTTTTATCGGCAAAACATATTTAAATTAATACTTTTTGGAGGTGAAAAAGAAATATAGACTGATCCAACTACAAATCACAAAAACCCAAAAAGGAACAAACCAATTATAAGGACAAAACAAACAAATAGCACTCAATATGAATGAACAAGACTAATATCAAAGAAGAATATCTAGACAACCAAATAAAACAACATACTCGAGCACCGGCACGAAAGCTTAGCCTCAAAACAAGCCTTACAATAGGAGTGCGAAAGTCTTAATACCCAAATTTTACAACCATTAAGCACAAAAAAGATAGCAAATAAAAAGGTCTAGAACCCGAATTTTGCAACCATGAAGCTCATAGAGAGAGGGTCAACTACCAAGATTTTCCAACCATGAAACCCAAAAAGATAGTCACCTCATAGAACATCCCTAACCTTACTCGCACTTGAACAAAATACTTAATCTTATTTGGCCCCCAACTCAGAGAGTTGGAAAATACTGACACATCGACGATCAACAATACTGAACGATAGAGATAGTCTAGTGGCCAAAATCACCGATACTCAAAAGCAAAAGAAACATAAACATCTTGATTTCGAAGGTCTAGAGTCCAAAACAAAACCGTTAGAGGCCAACAACTAAATTAACTAACGGGACCCCACAAATAAAGGGTAGGGAAATGCAATAAATCGAAACGAATCTAAATGTAGTGTAAGAACATCTCTCCACAATACACATAAAGTAGAGGGTGTAGCGAGATCATTACCAACCGCAACGACAAGGGACCGGATCTACAACGAATCAATTATCCGGTAGGACAAAAAATGCTTTCCACGGTAGAACTGGGTCTAGACGTCGAAGGAGGAGCATCCACAAATCCAACTCGAACTGAGAGCCAATATCACCAATGTCCAAAGACCGAAGCACCTAAGTCAGAACCTGGAGCACTCCACCGAGACATCACCAACCAGGGTAGTCCAAACACCCACGCTCAAACAAGATGGACCTCGTAACACCTCGAACAGACCCCCAAGCCATGGAAGGAGCAGATCGGTCAATACTGAGAACGGTAAAAGGTCACAACCGTCTTGTAATTACTCTCAAAGAGATCTGCCAATAAGACGAGACGCTAGAGAACAACACCTCCACTGTTACTACTCCAGAGACCCATAACCATGACAGCTTCAGATCTGCACACCCAATGGTTAGATCTACCATGAAATAACAAAAAACAAACTAAGAGCGTGTACAATGGAAAGGCCTTGGGTGAGGCCCTGGCCCTAAGGTCCTTGTGCTGACTGGACAAAAGTGAGGCCTTAGGGCCTTAGAATAGTGGGTGTTTTGCAATGAGAGGCCCTAGGTGAGGCCCTTGTGCTGACTAGATGCTGAGTTGTTATTAATTGATATTTTGCTGTTTTATTTAATTATTTATCAAAAACCGTTTAAATTATTTAAAATATAAACAAATGTAAAAAATAATTAGTGACAATAAAAAAATAAAAAATAAATTAAACACGAATAAAAATTAAATTTTAATTTTATTGATCCCCTTTTAATACAACCCACAAACAAATACATGCTCAAGAATCATCCCCTGTTGGGTCGACATCCGGTGGTGGTTGTTGTCGTCGAAGATTTGAAGTTCACCTTCAAGGGTATCCATGACTACACGTAGTCGGGGCTTGCACGACCTATGATCTTCCTTTTCCTCTTCGGTGAACGAGGATGTATCCTTTTCCACCATGGACACGTAGGTGGCGAAGTTTGCTTCCCACTGTTGGGTTATCTTGTGTATCATGCGGGTCCTTTCTGCATGGCGTTCCTACCGTGTACGTTGAACCTCTTGCCGTGTACGTTCCATCTCGGTGAAGGAAGCCATTTGGGCCGTGAGGACGTTCGCCTTTTTTGATGCCTTCACTGCCTTCTTTCCTTGCGGTCGCGTTCGTTGAGGGGGACTTGCGGCGGCCTCGGGGGATGGGGGTGCGTCGCTGAGAGGGTGAACTTTCCTTCCTCGGCAGCTAACTTCTTATTGCCCTCGAGCTTCGTAACCCAATGATCCAGGGCGAACTTTCCTGGTTGGTCATTCGGTCTGTCGTCCTTCTTTACAACCACCCACATGTCCTTCGCACGTCTCATGTGGTCATCGTGGTTCCACCTGCTGACGTACTCGGCCTTGGAGGTCTTCAGATACCCGATGAACCTCTTTGTGTGCGAGGAGCCTCTGCCCCAACGTTTCTTGAGAGATCCCCAGTTGCAATGGCGGTGACCTCCCCTCGAGTTGTACTTCCTCTCAATATTGCACCAGAATGTGTTTCCGGTTTGAGAGTTTCCCTTGATGGCGTCGTTTGTAGTACTCAGCCAGTAGTCTATGAGGTGTATGTCTTCCTTCTTGGTGAATACCCGCACATCCCGCTGTGCTGCTCGGGGTCGTCGTTGTCGTTGGGAAGGTCCGACAGAGGATGGTCGGGGGACTACTACGTCGGGTAGTGGGTGCTCGGGGTAGTTGTAGAATTGGGGTGGAAGCTGGAACCCCTGTCCTTGTGGGTTCATTCCAAATTGTGGCATCATTCCAAATTGTTGCGGGATTTGGAACCCTGGCGCCATTTGGAATTGTTGTGGACGGAATTGCCATAAACAATAAATTAATACAATAAATGAATTATAAAATTACAATACATTAATTAAACAATTACAATAAATGAATTAAACAAATAAAATATTTTTTTAAAAAAAATTCAATAAATACATCAAATAAATACAATACATGACTTTAAAAAAATACAATACATCAAAAATTAGTTTACACTTACCTGAGCTCGAACCCGCTTGCGAGTATGGCGTGAAAGCGAGTTGTCACGAGGGTCCGCTAGAATGTCTTCAAAATTTCTTGCTAGTTCTTCGAGGTTGAATTCGTCACCACCTGATTGTGCACGGGACCCTGCGTCGCCCGACATTTTTTACGAGAATAATTGAAATGAGAGAGGAGAATGTGAGAATGAGAGAGTGAAATTGGAGAATGGTGTGGAAAAAATGAGGTTGGGGTTGTGATATTTATAGGGTTTTAATTTGTTGAAATTTAATTTAAAAAAATAGAGCCATTGACCGTTTGACAACGGTCGGATTTGGGATGCCAGGTGTCGCCACGCGAGAGGAGGGGAGCGAGACAAGGCCGAGGGGCGAGGGACAAGGGGCGCGAGCCCGACCTGCGAGCGAGGGGTGAGGCCCGGACCGCGTGTTTTAGGGCCGCTGACCGCGTAAAATCCGGCAGACCGCGACCGTCGCAGGTCGGAGGCGAGGGCTGGCCCGTTGTGTTTGCTCTAAAATCCAACCATACAAGTCAGAAGCGGACCAGGACTGAATGAGCGGGAGAAGAAGAAGAAGAGGGAAGGAAAGAGAAAAGGATAGAGATGAGGGTTGTGACCAAGTTGATGTTCAGTAGTCCAAGTGTCCGAAACCGAAAAGATGTGTCATCAAAAGAATCACGCGTGTCAAGTGCCACCGCACAATAAGGACAGTCATGCGACAACGAGACATATATATTAAAGTAAGTTAACGCAGTAACAACCATGGATATTCATATTTGTAAGATAAAATCATGTCATCATCGTCATTGGGCGCTGGTCGCAAGGAGTCGTGGTTCGGGTCGCCCTTCTTTTCCTCCGACGAAGCGGACGTGCCGGCGAGTCGATACGACGACGATGCGAAAGCGCTCGCACGGGCTCGTGTAGATTGGCACGAGACTGATGACGCTCACGTGTTCTCTGCTGATATTCCAGGTAGATTGATTAACTTTACTATTTGAAGCTGAGAATTTTGGTAACTATATGTTATATATTGAACAGGGGTGAAGAAAGAAGAGGTGAAAGTGGATGTGGAGGGAGGCAATGTAGTGCAGATAAGTGGGGAGCGGAGGAAGGAGTGGGAGGGACGCCACCAGGTCGAGAGGCAACTTGGCAGCTTTGTGCGGCGGTTCCGGCTGCCGGAGAATGCTGACGTAGAACACATACAGTGTGGAGTAGACAACGGATTGTTGCGTGTTACAGTGCGGAAGAAGAAGGTGACTTAGTGGGTGTTGTATACTCTTTATCACAAAATCTCTAATGTGAAATATAAAGTTACATTAAATGCACTATAAAGTAGAGTTGTTGAGCATCGACCATTTTTGTACATGATTCCAGTCGTTTTCTGGTTCGCAAGAATAATAATTTCTTTCAAACTGTCGGCACTAAAATGAGCTATTAAAACATTTTCGTTGCTGTGTCTAAGGGCGGAACCAAGAATATTTTTAGGGCGTTCCATCGACAATTCTTAAATATATCAAGATTTTAAAAAAAAACACTTCACTCAAATTGGTACTTTTATTAGGAAAAACCCTCTCAAGAGCTCTGTGAGAACCCTCCTCCAGAAAACCCTAGTCGTCGACGGTCTCCATGGCTTTGGCTATGTAGGTTGTCGACGGAGATCTCTCTTCCTCTTCTTTTTTGTTTTGAATCCCTCTCTCAACAATCGTCCTCGCCTGTAAAATAACTGTGTTTTTTCTCCGTCCGAGCGCAGCCGCCCCCGTCATTGTTATGTTCCTCCACCGTTTTCGGATCTACGCTTCAATCGGGTGAGCCGCAGATGGTTTATCTCCCACCATCATCGATCGAGGTAACACAGAGCCGAAAAGACTATGATGAACCTTCGGTTTATATTGAACTCTCAGGGTTATTTACGAACCGACCTCCATAGTATATCCACTTGGAGAAGGTTATGGAACAACAATGGAATTGGGATCCGGGACCTACCCATCATGACTCGGGACCGACGTTGCTTGACCGTCTCGGGAGGTGAAAGGAAGCAAATTGTTTTTTATGTTTTAGATTGGAGTCAATTTTAGTTTCAGTTTAGAATTGCAAGGATTGTTCTAGTGGGATTTTTTGCTGTTTTTTTGTTTTCGATTTTAGGTTCAATAAGTTGAAACGTCTGGTAAGAGGTTGTCCTCAGTTTGTATTTACGAAAAAAGTAGTATCTTCTACGGAACCATGAGAGTTGGGTCGCCTACAGGAGGCTCGGACAATATTCTGGTATCCAGAGCCGTTAGGCCCTACTTTTCAACCGTTCAATTGGTATAATACCCTCCTCTGTTTGCCCGTTTAAAAAAACACTTCACACTTAGGGTAACTAAATCAATTTTTTTGTTCAATAATTCGTATGTATAATTGATATAAAATAAAATGTTTTTTTTACATGTAAGAGCTCTTTATAATATTAATAAAATAACACTTTTTGCTAAAAAAAAGTAAAATTCGTTTCTTGATAACTCTATGTATCAGATATCTCTATACATTCTCTACTTCAAACATAATTATTCGCCCCTCCGATCAAAACGGATAAATAAATTTTAAAACAAGAAAATTTCTTACTAAAAATATATTAAATTTAATACACATATTTTAATACCTAATCATTCATATGATAGGTGATATACAAGAGATACAATTCTTTTTGTATATATGCACATAACCCAAGTATAATTTAATCATGGTATTTAACATATGACTTCTCAAGTACAACCTATAATAGTTTGAATCTGGTTGCTGAAAAGTGTTATAAAAGTTTGAAATTAAAATAAAGCGTTTTGGAGTTAAAGGAGCTGATTGTCTTATCAAGATGATTGTATCAGACATCAAAGACTGTACTCAACACCTATATAAAAATACTCCACTATGTATGCTTTTATGTTAGCAATACACTCAAATTTAGGAGAACGAGTAGTTTTTGTTTGAAATTTCATTACATCATGATACATAATCCCATTCATAAAAGCTGGACAGATCTCAAGAATTTGAACGACAAATAATCCCCCCTTGTATATATGATTCTCTAATTTGTTTTTGAATAAATGATGGGTAATATGAGGCAAAACTATACTCTTAATATAAAAACAAACTTAGAATCTCATAGAGACAAGGATAAGAGAAACTTTTGCAAAACCCTAATTTGATTTCCATATTTTTCTCAAATTTCAAAAAAGAGATGTGCACATTACAATAAGTATTTAATTCAATTGAATTGCTCAAATATTATGGTTCTAGTTTGGCTAACACTGTTAATTCAAACAGGCCGATCCTGATATCCAAGCCTATGTTTTTGGGGGCTCATTGCTACTGGTATTTCACAAGTTCTTAATTTCATATCCAACTAATTATATATATAAGCAGCAAATTTAGGTATGCAAATTTAGTTTCGGAAACATCTAAAAATATAGGTTTGAATTTCAAATCACAACAATCAATAAAATCGGATGTGAATTAGGAACTTGCCTTGATTTGCTGTCGGCGATGAGAAAAAAAAGTTATAGGATCGATTGTGGACTGTGGAGTTCCGGAGGAAGAAAAGGGACAACCAAAAAGGGGTTGTTGCGTGTTAGTTTCGCGTAGGGGTTGCTGCGAGTTCCTTGGTCAAATTATTCTAAGCCCACCCAGTTCTAAAGCCCAAACCAGAAGGCAAAAGCCCAATCCAAAGTAAAAGCCCAAAATGGAAGCGCTAAAAAAATCTCAGGGTGCTCCAATGACGGATCAAACACAAGACACGTCCCAAATATTGATAAGCCTTAAGCCATTGCACGATATTCTCATATGTTTAGGGTGTTCTATGGAACACTCTAAACATTACCTGGTTCCGCCCCTACGTGGGTGGCATCGTCGAGGATCAGCTTCGCGAACCTGAAATCGGCCACCTGGGCGTGGAAGTCCGAGTCTAGAAGTAGGGTTGGAGATGAACCAACTCGTAGCGGAAAATCAATGAAAACCAAGAGACGATTAAAACCATGAAACAACTAACAAAGAAAATATTCACAAGAGAAAAATTCAGCACTATTTCTTACCAAAACAAGAACACCGGGTAACAAATGATTGTCTTGAGTCTCCAAGGCGCCTACGTATCCAAGGCGCCTTGGATACGTAAAATGGAGGTGGGAGCTTGCATGGGAATTAAAGCCACGTAGTTCTTCTCTTTGATGACTCAAGAACACAAAAATGGAGGTGGGAGCTTGCCTTGGCCGAAATTGCAAGGGAGAGGAGGGAGAAGTTGTGTTTCCTATTCTTGTCTTGTTTTTGTTATGTTGAAAAAAGATGACTTAAACATAACAAACTACATCAACTTATCAAACTAAAAGCATGAGACAAGTATGGTGACAAGTAAGGTGTAAATAGGACAAAGTATGGCTAGACAAGATGGGGTTAGGTGGTGAATCACCAACATCTTAATCCTTGTCTTGCTTACTTAGTACTAATTAATCAAGACTTGATTAATTAGTTCCATAGGCTTGGTTGCATGGGCCTCTCATGAGCCTCTTGGTACATGGCCCGTGGCCATTCCTAACGAGGTCCCGTGAGCTGCTCATCGCCTCCAAGCCTTTTATACCGGAAATGTCCAACATTATCCGATGTGATGAATTCCCAGACTCCAAGCCTTTTCTCGATCCGTAAATTCCTATTCACTTACAGGCACATGACCCAAAACCCAGTTTTGGTCATGTCTCGAGACAACTCCCTTTTGGCCATTCTCCATAAATGTGTCAATGAGTTTCACCCTCCAGTGTGACCCTTAGGTTTATGCATGTCAATAGATCAACGTAAAATCCCATTTTACTTGATCCTATTTAAGTGGCAACTAACGAGACTTTAGTATTGCCTAACGCTGCATAACGAATCGACCTTGTCGATTCTAAACTTTCCGTCGTCCCTGTCATTATCCTTTTATCTCCGATATCCTGATTGAGAACCGTCGTCCTTATTATTCTCAATCATCGTTCCTTGATATGTGAGATGACTGAATATATGATACCCAGTATCATGTGCATGTCCATGCTATTCTTTCAGTCACTCTTGATCAAGCGGTCGAGAACCGATATCTTTCCCATATCGTAGTTGTCACGCCCCGAATTCGGTAGGGCCGAACCCGGAACTCGAACAGTGAAACAGTAAAGAGATTTTCAAACATTTTAATAAACCGCTGTAAAACGCCACTTTTTAGTCAAAAACCATGTATTTACAACTGAAAATACGTTCAAAACAAGTGAACAAAAGCCAACAAGTACGCCGCTAAACTACCAAGGACCGGACTCCTGCTCCCAGCTCTTCAAGCTTCGAGAGTTCTCCTAGTCCGCCTCGCGGCCCGTACCTGCAGGAAAAGCAGCAAGGGGTGAGCGTTTCGCTCACCACCACGGATACCGGGTTGACCACGGCATATCAATAGAAATGCCGGGAACACCGGCAACAACAACAACCCCGGGGACTACTACCCCAAAACACAATTTAGACTGACGGTCACGCAATACAACTGTTAAACTTTCCCAACCATCTCAAAACCCGGACACGTAATGTAGACCCGCCCCAGTAGTTACGACCTCAAATCAATACGCAATAATAACCACGCGACACTCAAGATCACGAAGGATCGCACACAACAATCAAGATCACAAAGGATCACATACCAGCTGCTGAGTTTCCGGTCGCTAACCGGCTGGGCTTGAGCCTGCCCCACACAACTTTCCCCGACACGCAGTTGGGCCAGGCAGTTGACCTCTTCGTGACATATAACGCAATACTTTTCCGATAGCTAGTAGGAAGGGGAGCCGCCCTTCATCGCGGAGCAATGCACACTTTACCGATGGTTAGTGGGAAGGCTTGCCAACCCCTACGCGCGCGACCCCGTGGCACCCTTTGTCGTCAGGCGGGCCAAACCTCCATGCAATCACAGTCATCACATAAGGTTCAACAAATAGCGACAATAATATAACGACTAACTACCACTCAGCAAGACAGTCAGCAACAATACAGGTTTAACACCCCACAGGCACACATGGCCACACACGAAACCAAAACAAGTTACTTAACCTACGGGCACAACTAAGTTCCCACATGCATTTCTATCGTTCGATAAATTCACTTATCCTACGACACCACCAAGTGTCACATGCATTTCTACTAATAACTTTCCCTAGGCAAGGCCGATATCCGACTACTTTTTCCTACCTCATAACGCTTTCCAAATATCCACGCTCAAGCTTCGGCGCGCTCGCAATCACCCGCTTAGCCTCCTCTTTCCGCGGTCGGCGGCACGATCTGACAAGATCACAAATTAAAACACTTTTTAAGTACGCATGCAAAACTGAATTTTAATGAAATTGACGCCCAAACGCAACCCCGACAATGCTGATCACTCCCAAACTTCCCAATTACTCGACATTGTCAACAATGGGCCCAGAAAGGCCCGATTCGCCCGGCTCGGCGAATCTGCCCGGAATCGGAAAAACACCCTCCGGGGCTCCGAAAATTCCCATTTTCGTTTCTACGCACCTTAAATAATTCAAGTGTTCCAATACAATCGACGGAATCAATTTCCGACTTCCGAGCGATTTAATTCGCGTTTAAAGTTTCTAAACCCGATAATTCTGATTTTCCCAATTTAATTCCATAATTTTATACGGGTTTAAATTATCGACTCGGGGATCATCCAAGACCACCCGAACTCGAAAAACCGACACCCGAGCACGTGGGCCCCACCCGGCCACACCGAAAAATGCTCATTTTCGCCCCAAAACGTTCCTAACGACCTCTAAACCTCAACCGTTCATCATTTAATCAATTCTAAACAAACGCTTAGAAATCAAACACGTCGAAACGAGGAAAAGTCGGGTTCTTACTGTAGGTGACGATGAGGGAATGACGATTTCACAGAAATAAACCCGATCCAACGGTTGGATCGTCGTCGATCTTCAAAAACCTCACACTTTTCCCTTACTTTCTCTCTTCTCCTTCTCTCTCTTCTTTCTCTTTCTAACTCTCTTCTTTTTTTTCTATTTTGCCGAAACCATCTCCAACCATTTCTTTTTAATTTGTCTTTAAAACACAATCAAGCAAAAAGACCATATTACCCTCCCTTTTTATTGTCTTTTCCTTAAAGTTAAGGGCATAATTGTCATTTCATGTCCAAACCATCACTTTATGACAAGTGTCATGTGGGTCCCCTTGTTTAGAAAAATATCTTTGTAGATACTTTTCAATCAGATTCACGAAATTCGGCCGTTTCGCGCCCCGTGCGGGCCCATTTTCCAAGAATTTACGAAACTTTGCGGTCTACAGGAAAACGGCCCAACTAAGACCGCTGTGACAACAGCTAAGCTTTTTGGATCCAAATCGGGCCTCGAATGGACCAAAACGTCGCTCGGTTGATTTTTCGGCAAAAAAACAACTTTTCCCGAATTGGTCAAAAAGTTGCCCTGAGTCACCCAGAACTCACTTTAGTTGATATCGGGGTCAACTTATGTCCGATATGACCCTCGGGGTCAATTTTTGCTTCATTTAGGTGTCTGTCCCAAAATTTTAAATATTTCCGGTTTTCCGCCGATTTGACTGGCGTTGACCAGGAGCGGTCCTTACAGTAGTATGAGGGATAAATCCCTTAGCCATCTTTCCTGTCACTCATGCAGTCCATCCCCAAGCCAATCCTGGCCGTTATGGAAGCCCTATTATGGACAACGCTAGGCTCAAGTCAAACTCAGTTTTTTACTGCATAGCGGTCACAAAGACTCCTTGGTCTAAGGATACATGACAAGCTACGACAATGAATATGTTCATGACTTGATCTATGGCACATATTCATGTCGGGTCATCCAATATCATGTCCCACATGATATCTATGATCAAACTCCGGAATCCCATTCCAATGAATAGCAGAACGTAAGCCATAAAGAGCCATCTTTCATACTAGTCGCTTCTAGTGACGCTTTGTTGACTAGGGACCCATCGAGTGTGATCTATCTAGATCTATGATTCTATTCGCATTGTGGGCATAGATCGGAGCACACATCGATATATTACTCCAACACATAAGTAATATAAAGCCGCTTTAATTTTATTGCTAACGACGATATATACATTTGGACATTTAGACTTGAACTACGGACACTAAAACTAACACGTTGTTAGCTTTGATGTCTCAGTGTATTATATGGGGAGTTGTGGGGTGGTGAAGGTACCTTTATTTCAAAATAAGGTTCGAATCATGTGGCTGTAATGTAAATGTGAAGCAATACAGGGACTAGATTGCAACATTTAGTATATTGGAGGAGCTAAATATGAACCATTCAAAGTATAAGCACTAAATAAGAACATTTAGGATGAGTATAGCTCAAGACTTCACTTTTGCTCTAATTTTTTTTCCCGATCCTGAGAGGCCTTTTGGTGCAGTTCAAGAGTCATTTTCGGGGGAGAAGAAAGAGCTTGGAGGGAAAAGGAACCTTTTTACTAATTAATCACTTCGCTTGTGAAATGCATGATGATAATCAAATTCAAACCCCTTTCTGGAGTGAAGTACTTGTGCAAAAAAGAAATTGAGTTTCTCTCTACCCTCCGCTACAGTAAACTTGAAGATTACTGTTCATTACCAAGAAAAATGAACTTAGTTCTTCATCTTCCTCCCCGTTTCGTCTGATCTTGCTCCTCCGGTGTAGTGTTCAGGATGGCAGAAGGCCATCGAATCATCGACTTCTTCCTTCTCTCTTCAGTATTTTGAGGTTTGATCCTCTTTAGTGCCTTCAAGTGCTCTGTTTTCGCTCTTTTGCAACAGGTTTCTGCAGATAATTATGACGGCCAGGCTTTCAAGGGATGAGCTAGCAGGGAATCGGGAAACTCTTTCCATCCAAAAGCCTATTTCATCTTCCTCAGGCGGCCCTCCATCGGGCTTTGAACGACCTCATAAGAAAGGAATCAAGAGAAAACCTAGAAGACATCATTCCCCTTCCTCATCGGATCACATGCAAGAATATTCTCATGGTGGTTGCACAAAACTGCTACATGGTCAGAAGATGTTTTATGACAGGTACTTCCAACCAATTCTCTCAGGCCCAGACTCCACACCGGTTTGACAAGTATGTGTTGAAGAGCAGTCAAACACTCAAAGACCCCGTCATCAACACATTCAGATCTTCTCTGCCTTTGTGCATAACATCCTTAATTATGCAACCAACATTTGGTTGAAAGATACCTTCTCCACCATATCGGGCCTCTCAAGATCCTCTGTCGCCCCAAAGCCAAATGCTAAAGGAAGATTCTTTGGATTCTGCTATTTTCAGAGGTTCGAAAATCTCAAGGAAGAAATATATAAGTTCAATGGGGCTATTGTGGAGGGCCATAAGCTTTTTGTCACAGAAGCTTGGCTCAGAAATAAAACTCCTACAAACCCTCCTTCCTCCTCAAAGCAAGATCCTTTTGATGAATCCATTCTTAATATAAGAGGCTCAATAGTTGCAAAAAAAGTAGACTTCACTCTGAGATCTCATCTAGCTATCACTCTTAGCTCTCACACAACTTCTTCCATTATGAGAGACCTAGCTCTTCAAGGTGTTTCTGAAGTTCAAGTCAAAGCCTTAGGAAACAAACTGGTGATGGTTTGTTGTCCTGATGAGTTGTTTGATAGGGAGTTCAAAAAAGAGGAAGTTTCTTGGCTCCATAACTGGCTCACGTTTATACCTGATAATCTCTCCTTTTGTGGAAAAGGAGGTCATTTTTCTTGGGTGGAAATTAGAGGAGTCCCTTATCAAGGTTGGTGTGAAGAGACTTTTGAAGTATGTATCAAAGAGTTTGGTTCCTTGATTCACACACATCCTCAAACCAAAGTTGGAGTGTTGGTTGATAAAGCTTTTGTGCTGATGCATTCTTATAGCTTAAAGAAATTTGCTAAAGAGGTGCATGTCTTGTTGGGAAATAATTTGTGCAGAGTTTGGGTTTCTTCATTAGCTTTGGATGAAGTCCCTCATCTCTTGGGAGAAGATTTCTATTATGATTCTACATCCTCTGAGGAAAATGATGGTCTCTCAGATCATGATCAGTCAGTCTCACCTCCGATCATCTCTGGGAACTTCTCTGAATCTCGAAGTCCTAATCTCAGGTCATCTTCAGATACTATTCCTCCTTCAACAGATCCCCCTCTACAAAATTCTCAGCTAGAGAAGACACTCACTATAGCATGCTCCACTCAAAGTTTAGGCGGGAAAATCGTTTTGGACACTTTTCATGAGGAAAACTTGCTTGAACAGGAACACATTTCATCGCAGAAGGTTACTCTGGTGCCCAACTCTCCTGGTTTAACTCAGAATAATTCAGTTGCATTAATTGAAGAATGTTTGTCTTCACAAATTTGTCCTTTAGCCTTAACTGTTACCACCCAAGACACAGAGGTAGTTACTCCTCTTTCTCCTCAATCTCCTATTCAGTTACCTTTCCAAATTGAAAGTACACCTTTGGCCCCTCCACAATTAATTTTAATCAGCTCCCGAGAAGGTTTGAAAACTACAAAAGAGGGTTTAGGCACATGGGCTTCTGATTTAGCATTAAATGCTATGACCCTTTCCCAAATCAAGTCATTACCAACTCTCCTTCTCAAGGTATTAAGGAGCTTCAAAGTGGTTTATTCTCTCACACATCTGCAACCCCATCAACTCAAAGGTACAGTCAATAGTGCAACTTCAGATTTTACAGACAGCTAACAACATGGGCTTGGGAAAATCTCAGCAACTCTCTCCAAATTTTAAATCAAAGAAGAAGAAAAAAATTACCTCTGCCCCTCACCATGTTTATGAGACCAGATCAAAATTAAAGGAGGGTTCTGCAACTCTAAAGAAGTCGATTGCCATCTCAGAACCAAAAGAAGTATCAGAGGCAAGAAAAGCCCTATTATTTGGGAATGCAATTGGTTTGAAGCCAGTATGTGATGAGGAAGTAATTATACAACATCTGAGTATTTTGGGGTAGATAATGAGAAAAAGGGTAAATCTGGAGCCTGATAGTGAAGATGAGTATGTGGATTTAGCTGATGATCATCTTCAGGTAGATAATCTATCTACCTTTCCCCCTCTTTCTCAATAAGCTACCAGGAAAGCCCTCTCATGGAACATGAGAGGTCTTGCCTCCTCACAAAAGAGGAGAACTCTAGCTGACGTGCTGCACAAGAAAACTCCTCAGTTGTTGTTTATTCAAGAATCAAAGCTGGAAAAGGTGCCCCTTTCTTTTTTGAGAAGTTGTGGTCTTGGTTCGGGTTGGGATTTCAAATTTGCTCCTGCAATTGGTAGTGCTGGTGGTATTATTACATGTTGGAAAACTGCAGACTTTTCTCTTCAAAATTCTAAACCTATAGATGGTGCACTCATCTGGTGGGGGTAGATCTCTTCCATCAATAAGAAAGTTTGTTTTATTAATGTGTATGCTCCTAACTCTGTCTCTGAGAGAAGATCTCTTTGGAGGGCTATTCTATCTGAACTTTCAATCTTGGAAGAGGAAACACTGGTTTTGGTAGGAGGAGACTTCATGTCACGCCCCAAATTCAGTAGAACCGAACCCGGAACGGGAACGTTTAAGACAATAAAACACTTTCAAACCTTTTAAATAAAACACTTTAAAACCACCGTTTAGTTAATCAAAATAATAATTTACAACTCAAAAGTACGTCCCAACAAGCGGACAAAATACACGGCGTACGTCGCTAGACTCAAAAAGGAAACCCGGACTCCCGCTCCTAGCTCTTCAAGCTTCAAGAGCTCACCTAGTCCGTCCCGCGACCGGTACCTGTAGGAAAAGCAGCTAGGGGTGAGCGTTCGCTCACCACCACGGATAACAGACTGACTACGGCATACTAGCAGACAATGCCGGTAACACCAACAACAACCCAACACCAGGGACTACTATCCCCAACTCATGTAACCCGACTGACACACGACTATTACTTTCCTCAACCGAATCAACACTCGGACACGTAATGTAGACCCGACACAACGATTACGACTTCCTCCAAAGACACGAAAGATAACCACGCCACACCCAAGATCACAAAGGATCGCACACCAAACAAGATCGCAAAGGATCGCACTCCAGCTACTCAGTCCCCACGCAACTTTTCCCAACACGACGGTTGGATCAAGCGGTCGACCTGTCTCATTTTTCCCAACACGACGGTTGGATCAGGCGGTCGACCTGTCGCACTTTTCCCGACACGTAGTCGGATCAGGCGGTCGACCTGTCACCACCACGCACGCATTGCCAGAACCCCTTTACTCTTAGGCGGGCCCCCTACCTCGTTTGAACATGCACACGCGCGCGATCATGGGACCCCCTTTATTATGAGGCGGGCCCTAACCTCAGGTAACCACAAGCAAAGTTCAGCCGATAGCAACAACACAGGTTTAACACTTCATAGGCACTCATGGCCACCCAAGACACCAACGGTAAAACACAGGTTCAACAACCCCACGGGCACTCATGGCCACCGAAGACACCAACGGTAAAACACGGGTTCAACAACCCCACGGGCACTCATGGCCACCCTGTTAGTCTTAGTGCCCGTAGTTCTATCCTAAATGTCCAAATGTATATATCATCGTTAGCAATAAAATTAAAGCGGCTTTATATTACTTATGTGTTGGAGTAATATATCGACGTGTGCTCTGATCTATGCCCACCATGCGAATAGAACCATAGATCGAGATAGATCACACTCGATGGGTCCCTAGTCAACAAAGCTTCACTAGAAGCGACTAGTATGAAAGATGGCTCTTTATGGCTTACGTTCTGTTAGTCATTGGAATGGGATTCCGGAGTCTGATCATAGATATCATGTGGGACATGATATTGGACGACCCGCCCTGAATATGTTCCATAGATTAAGTCATGAACATATTCAGTGTTGTAGCTTGTCATGTATCCTTAGACCAAGGAGTCTTTGTGATCGCTATGTAGTCAACAACTGAGTTTGACCTGAGCCTAACGTTGTCCGTAACAGGGCTTCCATAACGGCCAGGATTGGCTTGGGGACGGGCTACATGAGTGACACGAAAGGCGGCTAAGGGATTTATCCCTCATACTGAGGTATGGGAAAGATATCGGTTCTCGGCCGCTTGATCGAAAGTGACTGAAAGAATAGCATGGCCATGCACATGATACTGGGTATCATATCTTCAGTCATCTCACATATCAAGGAACGGTGATTGAGAATAATAAGGATGACGGCTCTATGCCTTATCTCAAACAGGATATCGGAGATAAAAGGATAATGACAGGGACGACGGAAAGGTTAGAATCGACAGGGTCGATTCGTTATGTAATGTCGGGCAATACTAAAGTCTCGTTAGTTGCCACTTAAATAGGATCAAGTAAAATGGGATTTTACGTTGATCTATTGACATGCATAAACCTAAGGGTCACACCGGAGGATGAAACTCATTGACACATTTATGGAGAATGGCCAAAAGGGAGTTGTCTCGGGACATGACCAAAACTGGGTTTTGGGTCATGTGCCCGTAAGTGAATAGGACTTTACGGATCGAGACAAGGCTTGGAGTCTTGGGATTGATCGCGTCGGATAATGTTGGACATTTCCGGTATGGAAGGCTTGGAGGCGATGAGCGAATCACGGGACCTCGTTGGAAATGGCCACGGGCCATGTTCCAAGAGGCCCATGAAAGGCCCATGCAACCAAGGCCCATGGAACTAATTAATCAAGTCTTGATTAATTAGTACTAAGTAAGCAAGACAAGGATTAAGGTGTTGGTGATTCACCACCTAACCCAATCTTGTCTTGCCATACTTTGTCCTATTTACACCTTACTTGACACCATACTTGTCCCATGCCTTTAGTTGGACAAGTATGGGTTTTGTTATGTTTAAGTCATCTTTTTTCAACATAACAAACACAAGACAAGAATAGGAAACACATTTTCTCTCCCTCTTCCATGGCCATTTCGGGTTTGGCTAGTTTCCACCTCCATGTTTGTGTTCTTGAGTCCTCAAAGAGAAGAACTACGTGGCTTTGATTCCCATGTGGATACGTAGGCGTCTTGGAGACTCAAGCCAATCATTCGTTAACCGGTGTTCTTGTTTTGGTAAGAACTAGTGCTGAAATTTTTCTCTTGTTAATCCATTCTTTGTTAGTTGTTTCATGGTTCTAATTGTCTCTTGGTTTTCATTGATTTTCCGCTGCGAGTTGGTTCATCTCCAACCCTACCTCGAGACCCAACAATGGTATCAGAGCCGTGCTACCTTTGGGATTCACAAGACGGTGTTCAAAGTTTCGGTTTTGCTTGAAAGTTTCGTTTTTGGCATGTTGTTTTGCTAAATTGTTTGATAACATGTTTTAAATTCTTGTTTATGGATTTAATGCATGTATAATGAATTTTTGAAAATTATTTCAAATCTGGAAATTTTGAAAAAAATTTGATTTTTCGGGTCTCGGGAGCGGGACTCTCGGGGAGCCGAAACCGGGACCGAACGGGGCTCCGTTGGACGGAGCTAGGCCAAGCATGACCATTGGATGGTTGATATGCCAAGGCTAAACCGTTTTGTTAGTTATGACGAGTTTGGAACCGTCATGATGAACTCGAAGATCAAATGTTCAAAAGTTTCATTTTTGAACGATTTCGATAAACCGAGCATCAAAATTTTTTCGAAACTTGGCTATTAATTAAAACCGGAAAATCACATGATGTTTGATAACATGCTTGTTTGATAACACGATGTGTGATGTGATGTTGGCATGGTGTACATAATAGCCCCGAGCTCGATTTAATTATTTATCGCTTTTCACGGCCTGCGAGCCGTTAGAGTTAGCGTGTAATTATTCTTTCAAGGTGTGGTCGTCGAACCACTTGTTTGTAATATTTATTTATTCCCGACCTGCGAGTCGTGTATTAAATTGTAATATTTTACTCAAGACGAAGAAAGGGCGAAAAGGTCATTTGGTGGCTTTTCGGGTGTTGGCATCGGCTTGGAGTCGGTGGAGCTCAAGAAGCTAGTGGGAGTTAGTTTAGGTGGCTATTATGTGCAAATTTATCGCTTTATGCTTGGTTTAGTGTATGCATGATTAATTCTATGTGTTTTAGAATTGCATGCTTAACTTTATTTACCGAGCATATCACCTCACATGCAAAGATAAAATTGGAATTTTAATCCTTGTGTGTGAACCCTTAGAACCGTCATTGCATTGGATGTAGTTGACGGGTTCAAAGGAAGAATTACATTGGATGTAATTTGAGGCATCATTGCATTTGGAATGTAGTTGATGTGCTCATCGCATCTAGGATGTGCCAAAGTTTTGAACACAACTGGACAAGTAAAAGCGGGTCATGTCCGATACCTCCCAATCATCAACACCTTACTACCTCCCCGTCCTATGGGTGTCGTGCGCATTAGCGGAGCATCCATGGGGAAGCGGGGTAGTAGGTTTGGACGACTTATGTGGGTGTCGTGCGCATTAGCGGAGCACCTACATAGTGACGAGCCATAATTGAAAATTGGTGGACCCGACTACGATTCTCGGCCTGAGGTTGAGCTAGGGTAACAGATAGGGTAAGTCGTGTACATAAGTACATACCCTAGCCAAGAGTCACATTGGATGTGATTGGATGGAGTCCTACCTACATAGCTCGATTAAGTGGTGAGCATTAGTTCAGCTTAATCGAGTGAATCAAGGATCTTGGTTTCAGATTCTAAAGGTTTAGAATTGATTGTTGGTGTTTAAGCTTGATCTTCATAAAATTTATTCAGTTTACTGATTGAATTTTATCTGTTGTAGATCAAATGGCAAATTCAGCGAACATTAATAGTTTGTCATTAAAAACCATTCTTGACAAGGTCAAGCTAAATGGGACAAACTATTTGGACTGGTACAGAATTTTGAGGATAGTCCTCAAGTCTGAATGCAAAGAATATGTCCTTGACAAGGCTGTCTCTAAGACCATATCAGAGTTACATGAAGTGTCATCAGCTGCTGAGAAGAATATCTCAGGGATCTGGGATCCAAGGATATTCTGATGGTCAACAAGGGAATTGGAAGTGGCAAGGGCTGGGCCCATGCGCACTTGGCAGGAAAGATGAGACACCTGAGAATGTCTGCTTCTACTGCCAACAGCCTGGTCATTGGAACCGGGATTACAGGAAGTTCACGGCTGATCTGAAGAAGGGCAGTGGGACTGCGCCTTCATCAAATAGCCTGGATGATCTGAAGAAGGGCAGTAGGACTGCGCCTTCATCAGGAAACCTGGATGATCTAAGGAAGGGCGGTGGGATCGTGCCTTCATTCGGTATTAACTCTATAGCGCTACATCTCTCTACTTCCAAAGATTCATGGGTATTAGATACCATGACTTAATCTCACACATGCACTAATATATGGTGGCTGAAAGTAGGAGAGATTTGGAAAGCACGAAATGGAACTCAGAGTTGTGGCAACTGCTGTAGGATCCATGAGTCTTGCTTTGCCAAGAGGCCTTGTCTTAGTATTGTATAATGTATATTGCATACCTACTTTTAGTAGGAATATTATATCTGTATCCGTGTTTGACAAGGAAGGATATAATGTTAATATTGGAAATGGAGTTTTCAATGTTCTATGCAATGATATGTTTTATACCAGTACTGACATGGTTGGAGGATTGTACATATTAGATATGGGTAACAATGCCTCAAGTTCTATATATTCCGTTAATACCAAGAGGTCTAAATCCAACGATTTAAACCTAACTCTGTTATGGTACTGTCATTTGGGTCGCATAAACAAGAAGCGCCTATCAGCACTTCAGAAGTGCGGGCTTTCAGGTTCATTCGAATTCCATTCGATCGATAGGTGCAAGGTTTGTTTGATGGGCAAAATGACTAAAGTGCCCTTTATCGATCACGATGAAAGGGCGGGTGAATTATTGGGGCTAATACACTCGAATGTGTGTAGACCAATAAGTTCACTTGCCAGGAGGGGTTTTAACTAATTTATCACATTTACTGATGATTACAGTAAATATGGTTATGTCTCTTCGGTGAGACATAAGTCTGAAGCTTTTGATAAATTCAAAGAGTTTAAGACTATAGTAGAAAACCAGCTCGACAAAGGTATTAAGGCACTTCGATTGGATCGAGGTGGAAAATACTTGACCACAGAGTTATTAGATCATCTAAAAGAGAATGGGATCCTTTTGGAATGAACTCCTCCTAGGTCACTGTAGTTGAAAGGTGTAGCCAAACGGAGAAATCGGACATTGTTAGACAATGGTCTGTTCCATGATTAGTTGGACTGATCTCCCAATCTCTTTTAGGGGTTTTGCTCTAGAGACGACCGCATTCATAGTGAATCGGGCTTCGACGAATGGTGTGGAAGGGACACCATTTTAAAAATGGTACGGGATGATGCCCGCTTTGTCCTTCCTAAAGATTTGTGGTTGCGAGGCTTATGTGAAACATTTGGTTTCGACTAAGCTCGAACCAAGATCTAAGATATGCACCTTCGTGTGGTATCCCAAAGCAACAAGGGGATACTATTTCTACAATCCCAGTGAGAACATGGTGTTCGTCGCTTGGGGTGGGGTCTTTATGGAAAAGAAGTTTTGTTTCCAAAGACGTCATTGGGAGGACTGTGCATCTCGAAGAAATTCAGGATGGTACAGATCTGTCTAAACCAATTGGCAACCCAGTAGAAAGGAGCCAGAGATTGTCGTAGAGTAAGAACCAATTCCTGTTACAATTCCGGAAGGTCCAAGGCGATTTGAAAGGATCAATCTTCCACCTCCAAGATATGGTATCCGGAGGTGACAATGAAGTCATGGTGGATCACGATGATCCAGCCACCTTTCAGGAAGTCGTGGATGGGCCCAACTCCGAGTTATGGCTGGGAGCCATGAGGGAGGAAATGCAATCCATGTCGGACAACCGAGTCTGGGAACCGGTTGATCCCATCAATGGTGTGAGGACCATAGGATGCAAATGGATCTTCAAGGTGAAGATGGACATGGACGGCAACCCTCTGACCTACAAAGCTCAACTGGTGGCGAAAGGTTATAGGCAGATCCAATGGATTGACTATGAGGAAACCTTCTCCTTAGTGGCTATGGTCAAAATCGATCCAAATTCTTCTTGACATAACTGCGTATCATAATTACGAGATATGGCAAGTGGATGTCAAAACCGCTTTCCTAAATGGAAATTTGACTGAGTACGTTTGTATGTCTCGGCCCAAAGGTTTTGACGATCCGAAGAATAAAGGAAAGATTTATAAGTTGTTGAAATCCATTTATGGATTGAAACGAACTTCTCGGAGTTGGATCCTTCGTTTTGATGAAGCTGTAATTGGATTTGGCTTAATCAAGAACGAGGATGAATCTTGCGTTTATAAGAAGGCTAGTGGGAGCAATATTACCTTTCTGGTTCTCATTGAAAACGACATCCCAACCTTGCACGAGACTAAAGCTTGGTTGAGGAAGTGTTTTTCAATAAAGGACTTAGGCGATGCTTCTCATATCTTAAGGATTAAGATATGTAGAGATCGCACCAAGAGGGTCTTGGATTTAAGTCAGGGAACCTATGTGAACAAGGCATTGAGTAGGTTCTTAATGCTCGATTCAAAGAAAGGACTCTTACCCACTAGTCATGGCATTCATCTCAGCAAGACTCAGTGTCCTAAGACACCTGATGAGCTGAAAAGGATGATGAGAATCCTATGCGCCTGGGGGCAGGATCGATCATATATGCCATGACATGTATGAGACCAGACGTCTCGTAAGCCTTATGTTGTACCAGTAGACATCATTCTAACCCGGGGGAAAGATGATGCTGAACTAGTCGTCGAAGGATGAGTAGACGCTAGTTTTCCAAGACAAATCCAGATGACTTTAGAAGTCAATCAGGATATGTGTTTACGCTGAATGGCAGAGCTTTAGCTGGGAAAGCGTATAGCAAGATACCATTTCCGAATCTACGACAGAGGCCAAGTACTTGGATGCTACAGAGGCAGCTAAGGAGGCTATGTGGATTTGGAAATTCATGGCAGGGCTGGGTGTAATTAAAAACCCATCCAGTCCGGTGAATCCATTTTGCGACAACACAAGGGCCATTACGCAAGCTAAAAGCCTAGATCGCATAACAAATCCAAACATGTACTGCGGCGTATCCACCTCATCAGATAAATACTGAACTGAGGTGAAGTGAAGATAACCGATATTGCAATAGATGATAACATAGCCAACCCTTTGACTAAGGCAGTGTCACTGCCTGAACATGTTAGACATGTAAAGTCGATGGGGACATATTGGAGTTTAGATTGGAATTAGGGCAAGTGGGAGATTGTTAGTCTTAGTGCCCGTAGTTCAATCCTAAATGTCCAAATGTATATATCATCGTTAGCAATAAAATTAAAGCGGCTTTATATTACTTATGTGTTGGAGTAATATATCGATGTGTGCTCTGATCTATGCCCACCATGCGAATAGAACCATAGATCGAGATAGATCACACTCGATGGGTCCCTAGTCAACAAAGCTTCACTAGAAGCGACTAGTATGAAAGATGGCTCTTTATGGCTTACGTTCTGTTAGTCATTGGAATGGGATTCCGGAGTCTGATCATAGATATCATGTGGGACATGATATTGGACGACCCGCCCTGAATATGTTCCATAGATTAAGTCATGAACATATTCAGTGTTGTAGCTTGTCATGTATCCTTAGACCAAGGAGTCTTTGTGATCGCTATGTAGTCAACAACTGAGTTTGACCTGAGCCTAACGTTGTCCGTAACAGGGCTTCCATAACGGCCAGGATTGGCTTGGGGACGGGCTACATGAGTGACACGAAAGGCGGCTAAGGGATTTATCCCTCATACTGAGGTATGGGAAAGATATCGGTTCTCGGCCGCTTGATCGAGAGTGACTGAAAGAATAGCATGGCCATGCACATGATACTGGGTATCATATCTTCAGTCATCTCACATATCAAGGAACGGTGATTGAGAATAATAAGGATGACGGCTCTATGCCTTATCTCAATCAGGATATCGGAGATAAAAGGATAATGACAGGGACGACGGAAAGGTTAGAATCGACAGGGTCGATTCGTTATGTAATGTCGGGCAATACTAAAGTCTCGTTAGTTGCCACTTAAATAGGATCAAGTAAAATGGGATTTTACGTTGATCTATTGACATGCATAAACCTAAGGGTCACACCGGAGGATGAAACTCATTGACACATTTATGGAGAATGGCCAAAAGGGAGTTGTCTCGGGACATGACCAAAACTGGGTTTTGGGTCATGTGCCCGTAAGTGAATAGGACTTTACGGATCGAGACAAGGCTTGGAGTCTTGGGATTGATCGCGTCGGATAATGTTGGACATTTCCGGTATGGAAGGCTTGGAGGCGATGAGCGAATCACGGGACCTCGTTGGAAATGGCCACGGGCCATGTTCCAAGAGGCCCATGAAAGGCCCATGCAACCAAGGCCCATGGAACTAATTAATCAAGTCTTGATTAATTAGTACTAAGTAAGCAAGACAAGGATTAAGGTGTTGGTGATTCACCACCTAACCCAATCTTGTCTTGCCATACTTTGTCCTATTTACACCTTACTTGACACCATACTTGTCCCATGCCTTTAGTTGGACAAGTATGGGTTTTGTTATGTTTAAGTCATCTTTTTTCAACATAACAAACACAAGACAAGAATAGGAAACACATTTTCTCTCCCTCTTCCATGGCCATTTCGGGTTTGGCTAGTTTCCACCTCCATGTTTGTGTTCTTGAGTCCTCAAAGAGAAGAACTACGTGGCTTTGATTCCCATGTGGATACGTAGGCGTCTTGAAGACTCAAGCCAATCATTCGTTAACCGGTGTTCTTGTTTTGGTAAGAACTAGTGCTGAAAATTTTCTCTTGTTAATCCATTCTTTGTTAGTTGTTTCATGGTTCTAATTGTCTCTTGGTTTTCATTGATTTTCCGCTGCGAGTTGGTTCATCTCCAACCCTACCTCGAGACCCAACACACCCAAGACACCAACAGTAAAACAGTAAAGTACGGGCTCTCATGGCCACCCAAGACACAAACTAAACAATCAACCTCCGGGCATAACCAAATGCCTCTAGTAATTCTAATATCGAAAGTTCACTGCTCCTACGACACTACTAAGTGTCACATGCATTTCTATTGTTCGATACGTTCCCGTATCATACGACACCACTCGGTGTCGCCTGCCTTTCTATTGTTCGATAAACTTACTTAACCCACGACACCCAAGTGTCACAACCATTTCTACTGTTAACTTTCCCTAGTTAGGGCCGAGATCCGGCTACTTTTCTCTACCTCGTATGCTTTCCCCAAAATCTCACAATCAAGCTCCGCCGTGATCACGATCACTCGCCTAGCTTTCCCTTTCCTCTGTCGGTGGCACGATCTAATAAGAGCACAATTTAAAACACTTTTAAGCTTGCAGGCATAAACTGAAATTTAATATACTTGACGCCCAAAAGTAACCCCGACAATGTCGATCACTCCCAAACTTCCCAATTACTCGACATTGTCGATAATGGACCCGGAAAGGCCCGTTTCGCCCGACCCGGCGAATCTTCCTGGGATTGGAAAACATGCTTCCGGGGCTCCGAAAATTCCCGTTTTCGTTTCTACTGACTTAGAATAATTCAAGGGTTGCAACGCAATCGACGGAATCAATTTCTGACTCCCGAGCAATATAATTTGCGTTTAAAGTTTCTAAACCCGTCAATTACAACTTTTACAATTTAATTCCAACATTCGTTCCGGGTGTGGATTAACGACTTGGGGATCATCCTAAACCACCCGAACACGAAAACCCGATACCCGAGCATGTGGGCCCCACCCGGCCCTTAAGACCCGAGGGTGGTTTGGTCGGTTTTGGGCCGGTTAACCACCATGGTGGCTGGCCCTAGCTCCGGCCAGCCACCTCCCAACTCCGGCAGCCACCACACACAGTGGCCGGAGCTCCCCCGAGCCTCCGGTCACCAGAAACCGATCCTTTTCGGTCCAAAACGTTCCCAACGAACCCAACACCTCGACTCATCCATATTTAACCCATTTAAACCCAAACCCTAACTTGCAAACGTATCAAAACGAAAATCGATTAGGTGCTCACCGTAGGGAATGATGACGGGAACTCGATTCTTCGATCGTTGAGACGATCCGTCGGTTGGATTGTCGGGAAATCACCAAAATGTCACACTTCCTCTTCTCTTTTTCCCTTTTCTCCTTCTGCTTCCTCTCTCCACTTTCTCTCTCTACTTCTATCCCTTTTTCGGTGTTATGGCCGAACACTTCCAACCATTCCCTTTTTATTTTGTTTTAAAAAAATCAAACCTATCCTTTAATTACAAAACTACCATCCATGTCCCATCTTTTGTTTTGTTCAAAAACCTAACACCACCACATAATTGACATGTGGCAAGTGGGTCCCACACCTTTTGGAAAATATCTTCTAGATATTTTTCAGTCAGATTCGCGAAATTCGGCCGTCTCGGGCCCTGAACGGGCACTTTTTCCAAGAAATTACGAAACTTCACAGGCCACAAGGAAACGGATCAAATAAGACCGTTGTGACGACGGCTAAGCTTTTTGGATCCAAAACGGACCTCGAACGGACCAAAACGTCGCTCGGTTGACTTTTCCAGCAAAAAGTCAACCTTTCCCAAATTGGTCAGAAAGTTGCCTTGAGTCCCCCGGAACTCACTTTGGTCGATATCCGGGTCAACTTAAGTCCGGTATGACCCTCGGGGTCAGATTTAGGTTCATTTACTTGTTTGTCTAAATTTTTTAAATTTTCCTGTTTTTCGTCGATTTGACTAGCGTTGACCGGAAGTGGTTCTTACAATCTACCCCCCTTAAAGGAATTTCGTCAGCGAAATTCAAAACAGACGTACCTCGGGAGTCAAACAAATCGGGGTGCTTCGCGCGAACCTCGTCCTCGCGCTCCCAAGTCGACTCAGACTCGTGGTGCCGCCACTGCACCCGTTCTAAGTAGATAACCTTTCAGCGCGGGACCTGCTCCCGTAGATCCATTTCCCAAACCGATTTCTCCTTATACGATACATCACCCATTACCTCGACATATGCCCATTCAATGACGTGCGAGGGGTCCGCATGTACTTCCGCAACTGGGAAACGTGGATATTCCCAAGCTGCGGTGGCAGTGCAAGTCGGTATGCAATTGCTCCCACTCCACTCAAGACCTCGAAGGGCTCGATACACCACGGGGCTAACTTGCCTCTGCCGCGGTTGAAACGCACCAGTCCACCTTTCAGACTCACCTCTAGTGATACATGGTCACCGACTGCAGACTCGAGAGGTCGGCGCCGTCAGTCTGCATAGCTCCTGCTGACTCTGCGCGGTCTTCCACCGCTTACGCTTCGGCACGACCAACTCAGCTGTCTCTCGAACCAGTTCTAGACCCAGTAAACTCTTATTCCTCACTTCCGCCCCGCACACGGGCGACCGACACGGCCTACCATACAACGCTCTGAAACAGCGCCATCATGATACTGGCCTGAAAGCTATTGTTGTAGGCGAACTTGGCTAACCGCTCACGAAAACCCTCGTGACGTGCCCCCATTTCCACTGTGCAACCGGCAGTGGCTGCAATAACCCAGCGGGACGCTGTTGTTCGGCTCTCACCTGCTGACAAGTGAGGCACCGCGATACTAACTTCGCAACCGCTCTCCGCATCCCGCTCCACTAGACCTGTCGCCTGATGTCGCGCTCCTCTTAGTGCTACCCACATGCACTGTCAGACGCGAATAGTGCGACTCTAGCAGCTCGTCGCCTCCACCGTTACTCGGTACGAACAAACCTCCGCGATACCGTACTCCCAATTAGCACGACGATTCCAGCCCTCTACGTCAACCCCGCCGGCAACTCTCTCCCGGATCTCTGTCGTCTCGACATCTACCGACTGTGCCTCTATCCCCCGGCCAAGCCGGGTGGGCTGAGCCACCAAGAAGCACGTGGCCAGGCCGCAAGTAACCTCTTCTAGCTCCAACCCGAGCGTGCCCAGCTCTCTCATCATGTCCCACTCCCGGACTGAGATGCTAGCAGGACACTGCATCGACTTATTACTCAGGGTGTCGGCAATCACATTCGCCTTACCCGGATGGTAGAGTATCTCAAAGTCGTACTCCTCAAGTAGTTCCATCCATCGCCGCTGGCGCATGTTCAGGTCTCGTTGGGAAAAGATGCACCTAAGGCTCTTATGATTCGAGAACACCTGAAATCGCTCGCCATACAGATAATACCTCAAGCCTTTCAGCGCGAACACTACCACTGCTAATTCCGGGTCATGGGTAGGATAGTTACGCTCGTGTGTCTTCAACTGCCTGGAGCCATAAGCAACAACTCTACCCAACTGCATCAGTACACAGCCCAGTCCTTCCCCGGACGCGTCACAATATACCTCATACCCGATCCCTCTCTCTGGCACTACCAACACTGGAGCGGTAGTTAGACGAGTCTTCAACTCTGTGAACGCACGTTCACAATCCTCTGTCCACTCAAAACCGACTCCCTTGAGCGTCAATAGAGTCATCGGCGCGGCTAGTCGCGCGAAGTCCTAGACAAACCGCCGATAATAGCCTGCCGACCCCAGAAAGTTGCGGATCTCGAAGACACTCGTGGGCCGTGCCCACTTCAAAACTGCGTCGATCTTCGACGGATCGACCAGTATACCGTCACGGGATACAATGTGACCGAGGAATCTCACCTCAGCGAGGCAAAACTCGCACTTCTCCAGGTTGGTGTATAACTGATGTGTGCGCAACATGGTCAGATTACCCCTCAGATGTTCCTCATGCGCCGCCTCGTTCTGCTAGAAGATCAAGATATCGTCCACAAACACCACCACAAATGGATCTAAGAACGGCCGGAATATAATGTTCATCAAATCCATGAACGCTGCAGGTGCGTTCGTCAGTCCAAAAGGCATCACCAAGAACTCGTAATGCCCATAGCGTGTCCGGAATGCAGTCTATGCAACGTCCTCCTCCCGGACTCGCAACTGGTAATATCCGGATCGCAGATCGATCTTCGAGAAGCACGTCGACCCTCTCAACTGGTCGAACAAGTCGTCAATTCTCGGCATCGGTTATCGGTTCTTCACCGTAACCCGGTTCAGCTTCCGGTAGTCGATGCACATCCGAAGCTCTCCACTCTTCTTTTCGCGAAGAGTGCTGGCGCTCCCCACAGCGATGTGCTCGGCCGGGTAAACCCCTTCTCCCGAAGTTCCTCGAGCTGACGCTTCAGCTCGGTCAACTCGGTTGCCGCGAACCTGTAAGGATCCATCGATATCGCTGCCGTTCCCGGCACCAGGTCAATCCCGAAATCCACCTCACGAACTAGTGGCAACCCGCTCAACTCCTCAGGGAAGACCTCAAGGAACTCGCACGCCACTCGCGGTAACTCTCGGCTCTGCACGGCCGATACCTCCTCCATTGCGGACAAAGATGACAGGAGAACTCCGCTCCTACAGCCCAGAATACACGAAACTTTCGTGTTGCCTGTTGACACCGTCACTCGTCGTCTGTGACAGTCGATATTGCCTGTTGACACCGTCACTCGTCGTCTGTGACAGTCGATATTGGCTCGGTACTTCGCCAGCCAATCTATTCCCAAGATTCGTCAAAGGTTGTCATTTCGTAAGTATCCTTCCCACGGATACATGCACAAGCTCAGTCGCTGCCGATCCTCACGGATCCTCGCAGTCTCTCTAAGACCTCGCTCCACTACCGCCATCGTGCCCTACCAACTCCGAACATACCCGAATCCTCGGGGTGAGGACTCGATCCAGCATCAGGGCTCTTGAGCCCTCTCTTGAACCTCCTGTATCGGTTCGCTTCTCTAACTCCGCAGGCACAACAGACCCTAGTCAACACAACATCACCCCCAACCGGCGTATCCAGACGCAGGGGTGGACTCAACGGCTCTAAACTCAGCCCCAACATCTCAGCATTACTCGACGAAGCAAACGAGTGTGACACCCCGGCATCCAATAAAACTGACTCGACTCTCCCTACCTAATTAACGTGCAGTCCGAGGTGCGAAACCTCGAGCTCTGATACCAAGCCGTCACGCCCCAAATTCAGTAGAACCGAACCCGGAACGTGAACGTTTAAGACAATAAAACACTTTCAACCCTTATAAATAAAACATTTTAAAACCACCGTTTAGTTAATCAAAATAATAATTTACAACTCAAAAGTACGTCCCAACAAGCGGACAAAATACACGGCGTACGTCGCTAGACTCAAAAAGGAAACTCGGACTCCCGCTTCTAGCTCTTCAAGCTTCGAGAGCTCACCTAGTCCGTCCCGCGACACAAACAGTAAAGTACGGGCTCTCATGGCCACCCAAGACACAAACTAAACAATCAACCTCCGGGCATAACCAAATGCCTCTAGTAATTCTAATATCGAAAGTTCACTGCTCCTACGACACTACTATGTGTCACATGCATTTCTATTGTTCGATACGTTCCCGTATCATACGACACCACCCGGTGTCGCCTGCCTTTCTATTGTTCGATAAACTTACTTAACCCACGACACCCAAGTGTCACAACCATTTCTACTGTTAACTTTCCCTAGTTAGGGCCGAGATCCGGCTACTTTTCTCTACCTCGTATGCTTTCCCCAAAATCTCACAATCAAGCTCCGCCGTGATCACGATCACTCGCCTAGCTTTCCCTTTCCTCTGTCGGTGGCACGATCTAATAAGAGCACAATTTAAAACACTTTTAAGCTTGCAGGCATAAACTGAAATTTAATATACTTGACGCCCAAAAGTAACCCCGACAATGTCGATCACTCCCAAACTTCCCAATTACTCGACATTGTCGATAATGGACCCGGAAAGGCCCGTTTCGCCCGACCCGACGAATCTGCCCGGGATTGGAAAACGTCCTTCCGGGGCTCCGAAAATTCCCGTTTTCATTTCTATGGTCTTAGAATAATTCAAGGGTTCCAACGCAATCGACGGAATCAATTTCCGACTCCCGAGCAATTTAATTTGCGTTTAAAGTTTCTAAACCCATCAATTACAACTTTTACAATTTAATTCCAAAATTCGTTCCGAGTGTGGATTAACGACTTGGGGATCGTCCTAAACCACCCAAACACGAAAACCCGATACCCGAGCATGTGGGCCCCACCCGACCCTTAAGACCCAAGGGTGGTTGGGTCGGTTTTGGGCCGGTTCACCACCATGGTGGCCGGCCCTAGCTCCGGCCAGCCACCTCCCAACTCCGGCAGCCACCACACACGGTGGCCGGAGCTCCCCCGAGCTTCCGATCACCGGAAACCGATCCTTTTCGCTCCAAAACGTTCCCAACAAACCCAACACCTCGAGTCATCCATATTTAACCCATTTAAACCCAAACCCTAACTTTCAAATGTATCTAAACGAAAATCGATTAGGTGCTCACCGTAGGGAATGATGACGGGAACTAGATTCTTCGATCGTTAAGACGATCCGTCGGTTGGATCGTCGGGAAATCACCAAAATGTCACACTTCCTCTTCTCTTTTTCCCTTTTCTCCTTCTCCTTCCTCTCTCCACTCTCTCTCTCTACTCCTATCCCTTTTTTGGTGTTATGGCCGAACACTTCCAACCATTCCCTTTTTATTTTGTTTTAGGGATAACGCCAGGAAACAACTATGGTTTGACTTCCTAGTACAAAACACAACTATTGACTTACTTATCATCCAAAGTCCACAGTTCGAATACTTAAATTATCAGAAACCATAATCAGCCGTCCAAATAGACGGAAACCGTTGTTGAAAACTGTGTGCTGGTCACGTGCTTCATTTTAATGACCATCTTGCCCTTACTAAATGAGTGAAATATGGACAAAAATCCAGCCATTCGGACTCTCCATTTCGTGTTGTTTCAGAAGGCGAAGTCGAAGAAGAGAGCCGCGAAGTGGAAGATGAAGAAGGTCGACAGTGCAGGAAGAAGAAGGTGCAATGGTAAGATCTGAAACCCTTTGTCAGTAGGTCGATTTGTTTGTGTGGAAATATGAAATCCCCAAATGAAATTCCCAAACCCTGTGTTAATAGCTCTATGTTTTCGTGTGGAGAAGTGAAATTCGAACAGAACATTGGTTTGATGTAGATAGATAGCAGGTTATCCCTTTTTGAAACCAGAATCCGAAATAAGATATAGGTATCAGTTAGGGTTCCAAAAAATTGTGGATGAAAAAGAATTTGTGTATTATTGAAATTGTTCAGGGTAAACTAGATTTGATGTAGATATGCTGTGTATTATTGCAATTGAGTGTACTTTTTTGTGTATAAATTTTTGAATGATTGAAATTGTATGAAAATTTAGGAAGTTTAATAAAGGTGTTCATATGTGATGGGAAAGTAAGGATGTTGTATTTGTAATTGTGGAATCCATTTGTTGTATTTTGAAACATTTTTTTTATAAGCGAAAATTTATTAAGCAAACGTTCTACAAAAAGTAAAACGAAGCGAGAAAAACAATCCTGAAAAGGACCTTTTTCCCCAACCGATACAGACACAAAAACAAAACTAACAACCAAAACTAGAACAAGAGAGTAAACTAGTCGGAGCACCGCCCTCCTTGCCTACCTCTTGTCCGAAAACAAGCACCGAAATCGGTTAGAGACCGCAACAGGAGTTGCAAGAGAACTCCAGTCCGGGTTAACCTCGTCCTCGCTAAGCTCGCCGCCCTCCACAACCTCAGCACGTTGTGGGGCTTCAGAAACTGGGAGATGGGCAACAGCCCTTTTCACCGTTTTCTTACTAAAGCTCCACTCTCCATCTTTACTTTGTTTAGCAATGTCGATTGTGAGGCTTCCCGCTTGGCCCCCTTTGTCAGACAAAGTTTTGGCTCTTGTCTGATAAAAAAACAACTGGGGGAGCAGTCTTTTTTGGCTGTCCTTTTTTTGGACAACCACGTTTCCTCGGGACCTCAGCGGGGATACTTTTCGGACTCAGGAGGATGTCCTTCCACGGGTGATCCACATAAGTTTCTTCCACTCGAGTACCGTCTTTCCCAGATGCCTCTTGGGCTTGCGAAACTGACACAGTCCCATCCATAGACGAACTTAAAACCACTCGCCCAATAGATTCTGAAGCCAAATCCTTTCCAATACGGTTAAAAACATCAAACAGACTTGGATCATGGGCTGCCTTTTGAACACCTGAGCCTGAAACACCTGTGTACTGTTGGCCCACCTCCTCAAATTGTGTCCCCTCAACTTGGGCTTCAGAATTGGGTCGTGGACCATCCTCACGCGAAGATGACGCAGGAATCGAATCGCAAAACGCACCAGTTTCGCGATCAACCAAATCACGACCAAAATGGGCAAGATCCTGCGTATCTCCAACTGATTTCTCTGAAATCAAATGCGTATCCGAACGAATCAATGACTCCCGTGAATCCGGATGCAGCTTCGCCGCCTCCACCGCCGACCCCGTCCCGAATACCTCCGACGAGGGCACAACGTCGATCCCACAGAACCTTGCCGCTTTCCCTTCCTCCACACCGGGTGAAACTCCAACAGTCGCAGACTGAGATCCGGGAGCACGCAGAGCATCAGGAAGCACCCCAGAAGAATTGCTCTGCTTCGATACGAGCATGCTCTGTTTTTCGTGATCGGACGTCGCCGGTGCTGAGACGCGATTGTCACCTGACCCCGGCCAAGCTAGGGCAACGAACAGCTTATACCCGTTATATTTAAAGCCGTTCAGGGTCTGAATTGCCTGAGAAGCCGACCCCGGGGACGAAAATTCAGCGAACCCAAAATACCGTTCCCTGCGATTCGCCCTTGTTGCTACTGAGACTGACTTCACTTCACCGAAGGGCTGTAAAGAATGACGAATCCAATCCGCAGTCGTCCCCCATGGCAGGTTATACCAGAAAATCTCACAACCATTCCCAACCGGTTTGGTTGCACCCTTGGATTTTTTCTCAACCTGATCGGAAACAGGGACCTCCCTTACCAACTGATTGGTATTTTCCGGAGAGGAAACAAACTCTCCGAACGGACCTGCACTAGGCACTCTCCTTGGTTTCCTCGGCTTGACTGTACCGGTTGCAACCTTCAGACCACCATCACTCTTCAAGCTCTGCTTCCTTGATGTGGATTTGATGTTGCTGCTGCAGCCACCTTCAATGCCTACATAAGCTTGATACAAGGCAAGCAAGTTCGTCCCAAACTCAAAGAAAGACAAACGGGCAGGACTCCGGCGAGAACCTGTTTTCCGGCCAGCAACTTTAGCAGAGAGAGTCATAGGAGAAATGCTTAGGAATCGAAATATTTTTCTCTTCTCAAATGTGACCAACTTAAAGAGGAATCTTTTCCTCAATAATTCGATTTGTGCAGCCTACAAAATCAAAATTTATTTTGAAACATGATAGCAGTGTTGTAACATTTGGTTTGATCTGAACTGAAAATTTAGGACGTTGAATTTGGAAAGTAAAGCATACTGTTATGCTACTATGGTGTTCCAGCTCCTATGCTCACATCATATTCAATTAAAAATCCTGGTAGAAGATTTTATGGTTGTGGGAAATACAATGTAAGGCATCCATCTCGTATGATAACAGTATTTAACAGTAATTTATGGAGTGCTGAACAATAATGTCTGATGCAGGGTGAAAGAAGTTGTAAGTTTTTCCTATGGGTAGATGAATTAGTACCTGAACTGTATGAGAGGATAACGTCATTGGAAGAAGCCCTACGTCAAGAGACAACGAAGAATGGGAAAGAGGCAAGATGGTTTTCCAATTGTATTTGGTTTATGTATGGTATCATCTTTTATATGGTGGTACTATTTATGATTAAGGGTTAGAAGGAAGACATGTAGGTTATGTAGACCTAAATGAGTGTGTGACTGTTAGAGTGTGTAATAGGTTAAGTTTGTATTTAGGGTTGGTTATCAGTCAAAAGTACTTAATGTTTGTATTATGAAGCAGTTAATGATAAGTTGTCCAGCAATGTATTGCACACAAGTTACCTAATATTATGACATTCTGAACAGAAGATAACATAACATAGATATGAAGTACATGTTGTTTCAATTGCAGCACATACAATTAGAAGGCAACTTACCACACAGACGGTTTACAAAATAGACTTTTGGATACAGTCGTACTAGCTTGAGAGGAAACAATCTCCTTTTCATCTCCACTGTCTTGGAATTCGGGTTGTGGGATCTGAGGGGGAGATGATGGAGGAGCTTGTGTGTAAGGTTGTGGTGGTTGCAGTTTGGGATGAAACAATTTCCTTCTGGTTGTAGTACTTTGTTGGACTGGTGGTTGCTCTAGCTTGCTCTGAACTTCATCATCAGATGGCTGATCGTCATCGTCTGGGACATAGCCTGCAGTTGGAGGGTGGTATTTTGCTTGTCCGTCAGCCGGATAAGGGTATTCCCAATCGGACAACAATTCTTGTGGATGCACATATGGTGGTGAGGGAGGAGGAGGACCATACGATGGTGTGGTCTGTGTGCTCAGAAGAGGATTGGGGTGAACCATGCCAACCTTTTAACTCCCATTCCAGAAACCTTCTCTCATCCTCCTCAGATAAAACATACTTCTTGTCCATACCTTTGTGTGGTCCTAACAAGTGAAGCACATGGCCTTTTATAGGCAATAGTGTAAATAAAGAACCACACAAACCAATGGATAAATAATTGAACAACATTAACTTCAATTATCTAGTCCAACACCTGTTTCATACACAATGAAAGCAACCCAACCCAACCCACTACTTACAAAAGCTCCTAAAGCTGGCTTGGAAGAGGGAATCTGATTCCCATAGGGTTTCACAGAAGTAAAATAGTGTCCACATGGTGTCTGCCACCATATAGAGCACAATAATACAATAGTCTAAGCAAAAGGTATCCCTAGTCTAAAATATTAATGGCCATTATGGCCTTTACCAACCACAAAATACAAGAAGTTATGACTCACAACAAACACCTACATCCTAAGGTTGAGAATTGTGGCCTTCCTTCATCTGAACTACTTTCTTCAAAGTCTCTCCTGAAGTTCCTCGTCCAGCAGCTTCTCCTTTTCCTCTACTTGCTTGCTGCCTGGTTGCTTGAAGCCATATGTCAAATCCTTTAGCTGCCTGCAACATAGTGATGGAGATAAGTCAAATATGTGTTATTTTCATGCTCTTACTCACATGCTAAACAGAAATATCATACTGAAATCCTAGTAAACATATGGACCTCACTCTCTCTTCTTAGTACACAGATCCGAAAGACGAAGCCATATCGGTAGTCAGAAGATGAAGCCATATGTCTTATGAAATCATGTTAGTCTTTTCATGTTCTTCTATCTAACTACTCATATTTGTTTCTGTAACTATTATTCAAGAACAACCCAGCACCTAGCTAATTATCACCCCACCTTTGCATCCTCGAGGATTTAAATCCATATATTAGACAACAATTTCCAAAATTTTGAAAGTGTTATTATTGTTTAACTACAACCAGTCCCAAAAGATATCCCAATAATTCAGTTGTCATACTCTTAGGATGAAAGTGATTTTATTTAAAGCATATATATACAACAAAACATCCACCAAACCATTATATATCTACTCATTTCATACCATCCACTTTAAGTATATACAGAAAATCTATCATTTCAATCTATCCCAAATTGGATGCAATATATCCATTGCATTGCCTCTGGTGATGTATGAGGTTTTAATACTAATAGGTATACAAACTCCCAAAACACAGACTTTATAACCAAATATTGCAAATGTGCCATATATCTATCATATCAAGTATCTCCTTTATTACTGTTGTTATTTACTACTCTTCCTATCATATCTATATTTTGCACTGATATTCAAGAACAAGCCGTGTGCCAAAGTTTGAAGAAACCAGGATGTGAATGAAACTACGAATTATACTAGACACTACAAATTATTCGATAAGTTTAGGTGAGCAGCAAAAGAATAGTTAAAAAAAATTACCTTAGAGTTTTTCCAAGCTACCTCTCCTACAGACTTGGCTTGAACCTTATTCATAATGCTGACTGTGGTTTGAGGAGTAGGTTTACCTGCCTTCATTTCATTTGCCTTTGCATTGCTGGTGAATGTGAGCTTCGCATAACTGGCCTTGGTTGTGGGTTCCTTTGTAGACGGTTGCACTGTAAGTGACGGTATGAAAGTCACTTTCTTACCCACTTTCTTAGTCACCTTCCTTGTTTGATGCGTAGCATTCTTGATGACTTTCTGCACACTTAAACTGCTTGCCACTTTCTTGTTCCGTGGGGTACGCTTTTGTCTCAATACTGTCGCAGATGCCATAGACTCAAAGGAAGCCTCAATGTTGCTCGTGGTTGTGTCCTCATCCACAACCTGACCTTCCAGCCTTTCCTTACCCCCCCGAAAGACGGTTTTGCTATGTTCTTCCCTGGTCCTGTCCTCCAGAAGTCCTCTCCAAGAAGTTCGAGGAATTGATCCACTTCTGCAACGAGCTTTTCGTGCTCAGTAGCAACTTTCCTCACCTCAACGTCAAATATCTATCTTCATTCATCCTCACTTGGATCTTCCATTGGCAGGTCCTCATGTCCTCCAAGGTCCACAGGCTCGGCCTCATCCCCTCTATTACCAGCCATGGTATCTTGTGGTGTACTCTTTCCAGCCATGGTATCTTGTGGTCCACTATTTCCAACCATGGTATCATCCCCTCCAAAGTCAGCATCACATGCAAAGTCATCATCACATCCAAGAATATCATCATCTCCAAGAAAATCATCATACACAACATAATCGTCATCTCCAAACAACCCTTCATAATTATCACCATAGCTTGTCGCTTCAGTAGGTCCATCCTCAGCAGTAGGTGCATCTTGAGCAGGTTGTCCATCCTCACCACGTTGCCTCCTCTTCCAAGCTCTGCTGAGAGCCCTCGACTTCTCCAACCTAGCACGGCTGGCTGCTCTTTTCCGATCCAGTAAATCTACTACTTCATCATCAGGCTTATTACCTACACGGTGTAATGGTTTCTTCGGGGCCCCTTTCTTGCCATTCTTTGTAGGTGCTGGGTTCGTCCCATAGTCCTTCGTGCTGCAGCTACGGACATTATGTCCTACAGTCCTGCATCTGCTGCATGAAGCACAACACCTTTTCTGCTAACACTTTTCTTCCGTTTCTGGAATGAACTGTTTTCCTCCAAACAACCCTTCACCCTTCCTGTCCTTGGCCTTCCAGGCTGCTTATGGACGTTGGGTGGTTGAATACGTCCTTCTAGAGGCACCTTCCTACAGCTATCTAACCCAACCAGAGGATTAATTTGACCTTCGTAAGTCCTACGAAAAGCCGGACTGACATAGTAGCTATTGACTGACTGATACACCTCCTGCTTAGCCTTCAGCAAAGCAGCAACACCATGTAAGCAGGGAATGCCGATCAGTTGTCAATCCAAGCAGGTACAGGTCTCCTCCAAGATGTTTACTCCGTATGTATCTTTAAACATCTCAACCTCGAATAACACAATTCCACTTTGTACAACTTTGCATTTCCTAGCCTTGGTAATTACCAGATCCAGCCGGTCTTTGATCCTTGGACATAGAAGAACATCCTCACCTCTGATCAACTTTTTCTTCTTGTTGAACCAGTCCATAAGCTTCTTCCGGTGGAACTCTAAAAAGTTGAGAATTGGGAGGTCCCTGCCCTTCCCTATCCACGCATTGAATGACTCGCATATATTATTTGTCTGGGATCCACATTTGGCCTCAGTAGTGAAGTACGCCTTGCACCAGTTATTTGGTGGTCTATCCTGCAACCATGCAAAGGCCTTCTCATTCATGGCTTTCAGCTCCTCCTTACCAGTTTGTAACATTTGAACAGAAGTGGCTCTTGAGCACTTCCACAATTGCAACTTCAAGTCGTGAGACTTAAAAAAACTTGAACCAGTTCTCAAACAGGTGACGCATGTAGTGCCTATGCTCTACAGACGGGTGTTGCCTAAACACATCGATCAAACCCTGCATGACATATCAAAATCATTCTCAAGTTAGAGGACAATACTACTGATGCAATTTCAAACTCTACAAATTAGAAACAACGTATATCTTGAACAAAGTTTTGAAAGAATTTCTAAGTTGCCTTCATGTCTATTTATTGAAGAAAACATTAAGTGTCAATAAAAAATTATGATCATGTGCATCCAAGAAATTCTTAGCCTAACATCATGTCTATTTGTTGATCATGTGCATAACATAGACTACATTTAGTGCCTAATATGTAAATTCAGTACCTAACATTCAGTAACTTACTGCAGAACATACAGTAAACTTAGTGCCTAATAACGATTTTTGAACTACCATCATTGCTTTGTTGCCTCTGTGTATCCATTCTCTCATAATTATGCCTTTGATTTTTATTTTGGGGATCTCACTAAAATATATCATTGATTTCTACAATTTTGTCCCAGTGTAGTCCTAAGTTTATCAGTTCAGTTCCAAACTATTACTAGTTTCAGTTGTTATTCCTATGTAGTCCTAGGGTTTGATATGGTTTAGTTTTGATTTAATGAACTTCATTAAACAGGGAAAATATTTACTAGGATGATTACTTGGATGTTAACATATGTATCTGTATGTTCTCACCTAACATGCATCATAACTTCTAATAGATTACTAGGTAACAAGTATGCATTAAAATAAATAACATTAGTGTTCAAAGGGGTTAAGATTTCCTTACATAGTATTTACATAGTGTAGACTAGTTCTAAACAAACTTTTAAAATTGTTTACATTTACTAAATTTATATGCATTTCAAACCTAATAGGCTAATTCTCTTATTTTCATGTAATTAATCAAACAATGAGAAACCTAATAGTATTATACAAACCCCTATAAACTACAACCAATAAGAACTTACCTTTTGCTTGTCAGACATGAACACCCATCCCATTTGTTCGCCACTACCAAAGTCCTCAAAAAACTGTTCCATGAACCAATTCCATGAGTCGATGGTTTCTTGCTCAACCACGGCTAAGGCCAGTGGGAACATACCATCATTTGGATCTCTAGCCATTGCTGCCAAAACTATTCCACCGTGATACGCCTTCATGTGACAACCGTCGAGGCCAATAAATGGGCGACATCCTGTAACGAAGCCAATTTTCTGTGCTTCGTACCTGATGTACAGTCTCTTGAACCGGCGACCATCCTCTTCATCAGTCTGTATCACGAACTTCGACCCCGGGTTGCTACTGAGCACCAACTCTCGATATTTCTCCAGCATCCCGTATTGAAGGCCCTCGTCTTCATGATGGATATGTGCAGCTGCTCGTAACACCCGGTAGCACTTACCAACCTCCATATCAACACCGATGTCAGCCAGGATTTCCTTGTATAAGTCACCCACATCAACCTTCTTCTTACTGGTGATGGATTCTAAATACCTGCAGAATAGTGACATTCATGTCAATAACATATGTGTAAAATTATAACTTTACACAAGTATCAACCAAAATCTTTTACATGTATGCTAGTGACCGTGCTGTAATATTTTGTCCACCTTGTTCTGTTTGACATGAATGCTAAGGACGGAAAGTCTTTATTTCATAAACCCTACTCTTCCTAAAAAACCCACACCAGATGTAAAAGGTACAACCTTCCTTATCACATACCACCCCAATAACGTCTTGAGGTTGATTCCTTGTATACACGTAATTGAACCGCCTCTCCGCAGCATATTTCTGTAGCACTACCCTATACCAAGCAGCAGTACTGAACCTATCACCCAAACGCAGCTCAATATCCTTCAACACACTTCTTGTATCCCACATCCCGAAATCAAGCATATCCTCTTCCATCATTTCTTCAATAATACCTACATCATCATCATCCATTTCAACGTCTACATGGTCTTCTGCTGCATTATATGATCTCGCTGCTGATGTTGCCTCCTCCTCTTCCTCAACTGATGTTTCCTCTTCCTCCACCTCTTGTTAGGGTGCTTCATAATCAAACTCAGACTCAGCCTCAGAATCATCTTCTACTATGTCAGGTACATAATTCCCACCTACATAACCTAAATCTTCAGCTACATAATCATCTTCATCATCGTTAATTAACTCCTCATCTATAAGTTGTGAATCGAACATGTATGCCTGAGCTATGAGCTCATCATCGGAAGGTTCGTCAATTAGTGTTCGAGATGGCTTTCTCTTCTTTGCCATCTATCACATTTATATAAACAAGGGATCAAATTAATACACCATGAAATTGTTCTCAGTCAATTTAATTTAAATACACAGACAGATAACAATTTCAGAGTACTTTAAATACAATACGTGTGAAATCACCAACATCAACGGGAATTCAATTTGGATTCAAGGTTTATCAGGATGAGTTTCACCCTTTTCAATTAGCCTTGTTTCATGATAATGGTCCATATAATCTACACCATTGTTACTTGATGATAAACATTGCAACTATATAGACTTCACCCTAACACCAACTAGTTATTAAATACTTTCCTTTTCCAATTCTATACCTCAGTCTAATGAACAAAATATGGACCAAAACAGTGATGATTGAGCTTTTACCTCACAGTCAAGTTGTGGATTTTGGTAATGGCTTCACATTGTTTTGTTTCATTTTCTCACACATAATGTAAGCTCAACTGGAAATCCTAAAAACCCCTATTTATTCCAATGTCAACCCTTTTCTCAGTTCTACCCCCAAACCCTAACTCCTATTCACACAGACCTCGACTCCAAACCTCCCCACATCAGTCGATTCTATGCGCACATCCATAACCACATAGAAATAAACACAACAACCTACATTTCACACGAGTTCAAAATGAACTCATACCCACAAACCCTAACTCCTGTTCACACAGACCTCGAATCCAAACCTCCCCACATCAGTCGATTCTATACGCACATCTATAACCACAAATAAATAAACACAACAACCTATATTTCACACGAGTTCAAAATGAACTCATACCCACAAACCCTAACTTTAAAATTGAACACAACTATGGATTTTTTCTTGGTTTCAGTTCTTACCTCAAGCTACTTGTCAGATTTGATGTTTGGTTCGCAAGGATTCAGACCTTGAAGACGACGGACAGCTTACGAAGCACACGAGCTGAGAGAGAAGTCGAGAAGTGGAGAAGACTGTTGTGGTTCGTTTTCTGAAAATGGGAACAAATTTACTTCACCTTGACTTAACACATGTACTAGGGGTATTTTGGTCATTCCACGCGTCCCGTTACATTGACGTCTACGATTTGGACGGAAATTATGGTTTCTGATAATTTAAGTATTCGGACTGTGTACTTTGGACGATAAGTAAGTCAATAGTTGTGTTTTGTACTAGGAAGTCAAACCATAGTTGTTTTCTGGCGTTATCCCTTTGTTTAAAAAAAATCAAACCTATCCTTTAATTACAAAACTACCATACATGTCTCATCTTTTGTTTTGTTCAAAAACCTAACACCACCACATAATTGACATGTGGCAAGTGGGTCCCACACCTTTTGGAAAATATCTTCTAGATATTTTTCAGTTAGATTCGCGAAATTCGGCCGTCTCGGGCCCCGAACAGGCACTTTTTCCAAGAAATTACGAAACTTCACGGGCCACAAGGAAACGGCTCAACTAAGACCGCTGTGACGACGGCTAAGCTTTTTGGATCCAAAACGGACCTCGAACGGACCAAAATGTCGCTCGGTTGACTTTTCCAGTAAAAAGTCAACCTTTCCAAATTGGTCAGAAAGTTGCCCTGAGTCCCCCGGAACTCACTTTGGTCGATATCGGGGTCAACTTAAGTCCAGAATGACCCTCGGGGTCAGATTTACGTTCATTTACTTGTCTGTCTAAATTTTTTAAATTTTCCTATTTTTCGCCGATTTGACTGCCGTTGACCGGGAGTGGTTCTTACACTTCAATTCAACAGTTTCTCCAATAGAAAGAAATAATTAGATATCCTATGAACCTGGGAGAGCTTCTTTTGTAAACTTCATCCAATCAGCAGGCTTGATTGATCTACCATTATCTGGAGGTAAATACACCTGGTTTGGCCCTGGCTCAATGGCTTCAAAGATTGATATAATGTTAATCTCCTCTTAATTTTTGGCTTGCTATCCAAATTTATCACAATACTGTCTTCCAAGGTGTATCTCTGACCATAGAGCCCTGATTCTGGCCATTCCTTCCATTGATTGGGGCCCCAGACCATTCAAGCTCTTGAATATATGGCTAGAAGATCAGAGGTTTTTTAGCACTGTTGATTCATTCTGGAATTCTTATGTGGTGGCTGGATTTCCTCATTTTGTGTTATGGCAGAAGTTGAAATTTTTAAAGGAAGACTTAAGAACCTGGAATATTGAGGTTTATGGTCATTTGGAAACATATATTTCCAATCTCAGATGCAACATAGATAAGTTTGACTCTTTAATAGAATCTAGAGATTTACTTCCTCAAGAATGTTCTCAAAGAGTGGCCCTCAAAGCTGATCTTATTATGAAGACAAAATTGCTATCAAAGTTATGGAGCCAAAACGCCAGAAAAAAGTGGCTTGATGAAGGTGACAAAGGTTCAAAGTTTTTCCATAGGGTTGCTAACTATAAAGGCAGTCAGAAGAGAATTTCTCAAATTTGGTTCCAAGATGAATTGCTCACAGATCCACAACAAATCAAAAATGATGCAGCCAAACACTTCAGCAGTAGATTTCAAGGGTCCTTACCCCCCTCCATGGCTATTGATAATCTAAATTTCAATACAATATCCCCAGAGGAATCAGCTTGGTTAGAAAATCCTTTCATGGAAGAATAAATTTTAAAGGCTATAATGGCTTGCTCAGGTGATAAGGCAACTGGCCCTGATGGATTCACTCTCAGGTTCTTCCAAAAATGCTGGCCAATTTTGAGGACTGATTTAATCAACTTCTTAAACCATTTTTACTATTCAGCCCACATTGGTAAAGGACTTAGTTCCTCTTTCTTAACTCTAATTCCCAAGTGTGATTCTCCCTTATCCTTTGATGATTATAGACCCATTAGTCTAATTTGGGGGGGGGGGGTGGCTTTATAAAATCCTCTCTAAATTATTGGCCACAAGGCTGAAGGTGGTAGTAGGGAAGTTAATTGGTTTTGAGCAAACTGGTTTTGTGATGGGAAGGCAAATACTGGATGGGAATCTGGTTGCATCTGAGGTGGTGTAGTGTATCAAGAAATCAAGAGAAGTTTTTTTGTTGTTTAAGGCTGACTTTGAGAAGGCCTTTGACAAAGTAAGTTGCTCTTTTATAATGGAAATTCTGCTCAGAATGGGGTTTGGTCATCTTTGGAGAATGTGGATCTCCTCTTGCCTTAGAGCCTCAGTATCTGTGTTAATTAATGGTTCTCCAAGCTATGACTTCCAATTATATAGAGGTTTGAGGCAAGGTTGTGCTTTGTCACCTTTAATCTTTGTAATAGTTGCATAAGCCCTTAACCAAATCATGAAGTCTGGTATTCAAGGAAATTATTTTGCTGGCATTCAAGTTGGCAAAACTGGTCCTATCATTTCTCATCTCCAATATGCAGATGACACCCTCTTCTTCATCAAGGCCAACCTACAAGGAGCAGAAAATTTGAAATCAGGCTTGGCTGTCTTTTATCTTTCCACTGGCCTAAATGTGAACTTTGACAAATCCACCTTAATCCCCTTCAACCTTTCTGAGGAAGAAGCTACCCTCTTTGCTGATGCTTTGGCTTGCTCTATTGGATCTCTCCTACTGCTTTATCTAGGCTTGTCTTTAGGGGCCAATCCCAGGAGGATCAAAACTTGGAAGCCCGTGATTGTAAAATTCAAAAAATCACTTGGTTTGTGGCAGGCCAAATTGCTTTCATTTGGTGGTAGAATCACTTTAATAAAAACAACCTTGAGTGCCCTACCCCTTTATTTTTTCTCAGTCCTAAAGGCTCCTAAGGCTGTGATCAGATCATGTGAAAGCTGGCAGAGAAGGTTCCTATGGCATGGTACATCTTAATCAAGAGTGTTCTGCAAACTGAAGTGGTTCACAGTATGTAAAACAAGAAAGGAGGGTGGTTTGGTAATTAAGAGGCTGGCTGATATGAACTTGGCTCTCCTTGCAAAATGGTGGTGGAGATTTGCTCTAGAAGATCAAGCTCTTTGGAAGCAAATAATTTGTGCCAAGTATGGTTGGGAGCTTAATGAGTGGAACCTTTCAAATTATGTAGAGACTGGGATTTCAGGCTTCTTCAATCAGATTCTCTCTTTATCCTTGGATCCAAGGTTCACTGACATTTTTGGTTCCAAGGGCTGCATTTGGAATCTAGGCAGAGGAAATAAAGTACACTTCTGGTCAGATATTTGGTGGGGAGAGATTAGTTTCAAGATCTTATTTCCAAGGATTTATTTGATATCAAATTCAAAATCAAGTCTTATTGAGGAGCTGTGGTCTGGTGAAGAGTGGGATCTAAATCTGAGGAGATCTCCTAGAGGATGGGAGGAAGATGAATGGGCCATGCTCTCCTCTATACTTGTCATGGTTACACCATCTGATCAGGATGATTCCCTCTCCTGGTATTTTGATGATAAAGGCTACTCTGTCAAAAAGATGTATACTCTACTTGCTCCACAAGGCATTATAATTCCTAATTGGACCCAAAATCTTTGGACCCCTGGTGTACCTCCCAAAATTGTTGCCTTCTGCTGGCTAGCTTGTTTGGATGCAATTCCATCAAGATGCTTTCTAGAATAAAGAGGGATGGATTTTTCTCTTGATCAACTAATATGTCCCTCTTGTGTATGGGATTTTGAAGATGCTGCTCACATTAACATTCATTGCAGACTGGCATGGGAAGTATGGAGCTCTATTTTATCATGGTGGGGGGTCTCTTGGGCTGTACCTAGTACTTTAAAGTCTCTCTTCTGTTCCTGGTTCTATTTGCTCAAACCATCCTTTAGAAGAGTTTGGGGAAATTTGCTAAAACTCTCTTGTTGGTCTATCTTGCTGGCAAGGAATGATAGAGTATTCAATAATGTGGAAGTTTCTCCAAAGGTAATTCTTGCCAAAATCCAAAGCCTAATTTATTCCTAGGAATGGTCAGCCTTTAATGCTTCTTATCACTACTCTTATGAAGCTTGGTTAATTTCACCTCTTCAGTGTTTGGTACTTTCTCATTGATTGCAGTGGGGGTTTGGGTTGGGGATGGGGTTTTTGGGTGGTTTAGGGGGAGTAGTGAGGACTGGCTTTAGGTTTTGATTGTGAGGTGGGTTGGGTCTTAGGCTGGCTTTTGTGTGTGGTAGTTCTTAGGTGCCTCTCTTCTTTTTTTGAGTGAGGGTAGAGTTTTAGGCTAGTGGTCTTTTATTTTTGGGTTGCAGGTTGCTGTCTGATTTGCTTGCAGCCTTCTCATGGTTCTGTCCAGCCTCTTTATTTCTCTTCTGATCATGCTTTATTACCACTGGTAATCTGATCATATCAGTGAAGAGCGTTTCAAAAGGAAATTGGTTGCTGCATTTTTGCAGTGGAGGTTTCAAACACACTGCAATTATGCAATTCAACACAAGTATTCAGTCATAGCATTTCAACACGGGTGCTACTATTTTCAGTCATAGCATTTCAACACAGGTGCTACTAGAGGTTATCTGAAGATCTTAAGGTTAACTGAAGATAATAGATGTTGCCTTAGATCACAAGCATTCTTGAACTCCTTCTCTGATTTTCATTCTCCAAGACTGATGCTATCTGATGCTACTAATGTTCAATTCCATCAATACTGGTTACACAACAAGGGCTCAACTCCTCAACATATATCAAATTCAAGATCATCATTTGGTCCTCATTTTATGATTTGCAGCCCTTCTATCTACTACAACCTCTTTAAAACTTTATTGCAAATTTGTATCCTATTGTATTGTAACCATTTTGGTTTCATTTTGTACTCTCTGTAGCTAGAGAACTTGGTCCCTTCCTTTCAACCTTTGAAAGAGTGGAGATTTATAATATTGCTTTGCTGATAAAAAAAAAGAACATTTAGGATAGAGATGATTGCAAAAACCTACAGAGTAATCTAACACATTTTGCAAATTGGTACTGTCTTCTAAAACCCATTACAAGTTGGTACGGTAAGCATTTTGTTTTTGCACAATCTGTTATATTTAATGGAAATGTGTATATTTAGTCATGTGATATGCACGTTACTTTTCCTACTTTTTTAAAATACCGATTTTTCCCTTAAAGAAAAAATAATGATTTCTCTTCTAAAAAAGAAATCAAATAGAAACTCACCCGTGTTTACTAGAAAAAACTCTCTCAACATTGAGACTCTCCCATTCTAGCCCTAGATCGACTGCTATGGAGCTTTCGTCTTCTCTCGTTGTCGTCGTTGTGACCGCTGTAACATGTCTCAATTGTTGAGGATAAGGGTCGTCATCGGCGCAAACCAAAGCCTATGCAGCCCCTTCCTTCTTCTCTGCCTCCCACGCCCCTAATTTCAACTTCGGAGGGGGGTTTCTCTGTGGGCTCGGGCTCTCCGATCCCCTCTATCAAACCGAAAAGGGCGAGGCCTGCTCGTCGCCCTTGAATGGAGTACTCCTCAAGTAATGGTCTCCTTGCCCTACCTCCGCCGAACCCTAACACCACCACGCCTAGTCTGTCGTCTGTCCCCGTTGGCCATGATCTTGCTCTGGCCTTGGTAGCTAGTGGCGGTGGGGCTAGGGTTCCGCCAGTTGCTGGTGTTCCCATGACCCGTCCTATAGTTCCTTATGCGGCACGTTCAGAACCTCTAAGATTACGTGGGCGTAGGTCGTTATCCCTACTACAACAACGTCGACGCCTCGGTCTCCGGAGTTCCCACCGTTGCAGAGAGATCCGGCAAAAGGGAAAGCCCCTATGTAGGAATTACCAAGGACGACAGTGACGACCTTGGGGTTAGGGCGCTGTCTTCCTAACCAAACCAGGATACCGATCATCCCGGCGGCCCTCACGATCCCGGAGTGAATGGAGAGGAATCGTCGGCAGCACCTGCTCACGGAGGAGTTTCTGCTCTCTAAGGAGGCGGCTCTTCTGACTTCCCTGGAGGGTATTCGGGATGGGCTCTCCTCCTGTTATTTGGAGGAGGAGGAGGAGGAGATCGAGGTGGTGGTCCCGACGTTTAGGGCAACAGCGTCGGCTGCGCTAGACTGCCAACAATGGGGCTGCTTGGTCGGCTTTGGTCCCCAAAACCTCCATGGAAGGATACGCTCTTGCGTGTCATCACCACTGCTTGGGGAAAGGTGGCGGAAGGCCTGGTGGTCAAAGACCTAGGACCAGGATTGTTTGGTTTCTACTTCAGATCTTCCGAGTCTCGATCGTGGGTTCGAGCCAACGAACCCTGGTGTTTTGACGGACGGGTGCTACTGCTTGGGGACTTGGACCCATGTGCTCGGGACATGCCTAGCCTCGACCAGATTCAGCTGTGGGTTCATGTCCGAGGTTTGCCGCCTCTAGTTCGGACGAGGGAGACGGGAATCTTCATTGGGGATGCCCTTGGGCTGTTTGTGGATGTCCCATTTGATCAATGAGGCATGTTTTGGGGAGGGACCGTTAAGGTCCGATTCTGCCACATGTTGGAGAGACCCCTCCGCAAGGGGTTGGTGCTCCATTTCCCGAAGTTCCCAGAACCTATTATGGTTGAGCTTACGTACTCCAAACTCCCGAGCTTCTGCTATAACTGTGGTTGGCTCGTGCATGTCTTGAAGGATTTCCCGTGGGAGGTTCGTGGTCCTCCTCGGTTTGGCTCGTTCCTGTTGGAGTACGAACAAGAGAAGAAAGCTCATACATATGCTACAGATTGGGGGAGCCGGTTCGCACACCTCCACCGCGAGGATTTAGCCTTCTTAGCCCACAAATGGGAGCCTCCGGCCATTCATGTCTCCCCACCTTTGGGAGTGGGGCATTTGGGTTCGACTAGTCAAGGTGGGCTCTTTCCCTGGTACCTCCGACAATGGTGCAACCTCAAGGTCCAAAAATGGTGCCAAGGGCAGCTAGCGTGGGCTCTAGTGACGAGGAGACTACAGTAGGGGCAAGCCTAGGTAGTTTGAAGAGGACATCGACTTAGATCTCTCGGGAGGATCACTCCAAGGCAAGGAAGCAGGCCCGCTAGAAGGAATGAGTTGTGCGACTTGCATCAGGGACTGGACCTGGGAGGGGTCCATGCACGATGCGCTGCCTTCCCCATCACTATTACCATCGAGGTCCCTCTGGATATCCGATACTTCTTACCTCTCCGCTTCATTCATTTGCCCTTGTGGCATCACAAAGTACTGTTGTGTCGGTTATGATATTAAAAGGCTCGGAGAACCATTGTTCGTCTATTCTGGCCTTCCCTAAATGGTTGGGGAGCTTGTTCCTCGACACACAATAATGTAGTCTGGTTTTGTTCTTTATATATATTGCACCTTTCGCTCAAAACAAATTAGAAACTCATCCTTAATCTAAACACTGTGTGAGCCCATCCAAGCCATCAATTTCATAAATGGATGGATGAGATACAATTGAGTGGTTGACTTGTTGACTACAACAACACAAAACTCTTTCATAAGTGGTAGTGGCTTTTTAGTAAAATTATTATATATATTTGCTTACCAATTCACTAATTTAATTATGAGTTAAATATCGAAACTTACTCTTAAGTATTAGTCACGAACACTACACTACCCACGTTTTCAAAATGAACACTACACTACCTTTAAGTATTGGTCACATGATTTTGTTAGTAAAAATGGACGGAATTTTCCATTCCGTTAGTCATATGACCTCAAGTGTCATATAATGGATGGTAAAATGACGTTTTTTTTTATAATCGAGGGGAAAATTTCATTATACTTTAAGGGGTAGTACAATGAAAAGCAAGGAAGCAATACCAGCATGGTTGCTCCTGCTTAAAACCAAAACAATAAAAAGAACACAAATAATGTCTGCAAAGTACAGAAAACCAAATCTTGCAAGACAAAAACTATCAGGAAAAACTAACCTTGCAAAGCTCAAACAAAACAATCTAACAGAGTATTCTGCCAGGCAACAAAGGAAGTGTAAGGTTTGAGCAAACCCCCCGTCCGAAACAAAGAGAAACTAAGAGTCTGCAGCCTCAAGAAAGAAGCTTCCAACGGCTCCTCCACTGAATTGAAGACCAAACCATTTCGCCTTAGCCACAAAATCCAGAAAGTGACATATACCATCCTTAACCAGACCAAAGTACGACTTCTCTTCCACAACCCAATCCATCCCATAAACGTAGAAGAAATATAGCCATCATGAAGGCACATAATTCCCCACCAGCGATAAACTGAAGACCATAACTTCCAAGAAAAAGGACAATGCAGAAATATATGATCTGCATCTTCAAAAACAAGCTTACAGGATTTGCATAACATACCAGCGAGAGAGATTCTGCAGCCTCTGCTTTCCAAGAACACCATAGAAGAGATAACATTATTTAGGATCAACCACATCAACATAGCATACTTTGGGGGCCATTTCTTAATCCATAAGAAATCAGACCAAGGTGGAGGAGTCGGATGAGAATCTTCCAAGAGCTCATAGACAGTCTTGGTACTAAAGTGCGAAGCCCTTGACCAGACTAAGACATCTTCACAGTCGGCTCGAAACATAAATGTCCCCAAAGAAGAGAGTAGACGCTGCACTTCCCGCTCTTCCCAAAAAAAACAATCTCTGCGAAAGATCAAGGACCACACACCGCCTGAACAAAATTCACTAATCATGCGGTGTTTCGAGACCGAGATGGAGTATAAACGAGGATACTGAACGGCCAAAGGTGAACTTCCAAGCCAAATGTCTTCCCATAACCGAACCCGGACTCCCTCTTCCAACTTTCCAATGCAGACTCTGAGGCCCAAATATCTGTGAAAACTCATCACTGGAGGCCAAAGATATAATGTGGGTGAAAATAGACGAAGAATTGGGTTTATCAATTGCAGTCAAATCCCATGAGTCTAAATCCCACCCATATTTTTCACAGAAAAATCTCTTCCAGAAAGAGTCATCTTCAGTAGCAAACCGCCAGAACTACTTCGCTAGGAGACTATTATTCACCTGTTCAAGTCTCCTAATGCCCAAGCCGCCCTGTAAACGAGGTCTGCAGACCTTGCCCCAAGCTACTCTGTTCAAAACCTTTCGTGCCACACTACCTGACCAAATAAACCGTCTTTGCCAAGCCTCCAGTTCTAGGATTACTTCTTTAGGGGCTTTGAAAAGCGTCATATAAAAAACAGGTAAAGATGCCAAAGTTGATTTTATAAGAGTAAGACGACCTGCATAATTGAGCATCTTTGTCTTACAAATCGACAGGGACTTCTAAAAACTCCTAACAATCGGCTCCCAGGTCTTAACCCTCCTAGGGTCTGCCCCCAATTGAAAGCCCAAGTATCGAATGGGGAGATCCACAACTTCACACTGAAAAATTTCTTGCACAAGACTCTCTGAAATAGAGAAACCACTAAACAGGACAGCTTTGGACTTCGAATAATTAATTTTCAGGCCAGACACCAACTGATACAATCTAAGGTTGTCTTTAAGGTTCTTAAATGATCTTCAGTACCAGAGACGAAAAGCAGAGTATCATCTGCAAATTCAAGATGGGAGACCAAAAAATTACCCCTACCAATCCTTACCCCTCCAAAGTCCCCCTCAGAAATACCCTTGGATAAAACTTGATGCAAACCTTCAGCTGCAAGAAGAAATAGGAACGGGGATAGAGGGCACCCTTGCCGGAGACCTTTCGAGATAAGAAAGTCCGGACCTGGAGAGCCATTAATAAGTACAGATAGTGATGCTTTAAAGCACGAAGCCATCCAACCTCTCAAACGATCACCGAACCCCATATAAATCAAAACATCCTCCAGGTAGTCCCACCTTAGATTGTCATAAGCCTTTTCAAAGTCTAATTGCAGGAGAATAACTTCATACTTGTTATGCTTTATCAACTGGATCGTTTCAGAAGCAATCAACACACCATCGACCAATTGGCAGCCCGCTACAAACCCACTTTGAGCATCACTTATCAAGTCAGGGAGAACAATTTTTAATCTATTTGCCAACACCTTTGCCAAAACCTTATATGGGGCTGAGATAAGGCTAATTGGTCTCAATTCTGGCATCGTTTCCGGATTCTGGACCTTGGGTATTAAAGTTAAGAAAGTGGCGTTCAACCCTTTACCAATGACACCCGAATCATAGAAAGTTTGTATGAAATCAGTAACATCGGCACCCACTATCTCCCAACAATCTTGAAAAAAATTTAGCGTAAACATATCCGGTCCCGGGGATTTTTCGCTTCCACAATCCATAACAGCTTGCCGGATCTCTTCAACCGTGAAAACCACCTCTAACTCGACCTTTGAGTATCTGATAAATAAGAAAAAGACAGCGGGGGCAGACTTAACGAAGAGGGGCATGAACCTGTGAATCTCCATTGAAAATGATCGGTTGCATGAGTTTTGATTCCCACCGGGTCTGTAAGGTATTGAGCGCCATCCCGAATGACTGAAATGCGATTAACCGAGCCTTGGAAATTTGCTACCCGATGGAAATATTTGGAGCACAAGTCTCCTCCATCAAACCACCTTTTGCGTGCTTTTTGACACCAGATTCGAGCCAACACTTTGTGTTTATGAATCAGTTCCACCTTCAACAAGGAACGTCTAATACTTTCTGAATCTGTTAAATCCCTGTCATCCAGAGTTTTTTCTAACACCTCAATTTCTTTCGAAATAGCATCAATTTGGGTGTCTACTTTCCCAAAAACATCCCGGTTCCACACTTTTAAGTCTTCCCGTAGACACTTCAGTTTAAACCACAAGCGATAACTTGGCGAACCCGAACAAATAAACGATTCCCAAGAGTCTTTAACCATCAACTTGAAATATTTGCGATCCAGCCAAACGTTGAGAAAACGGAAAGGTTTAGGCCCCCAGATAATTGAGCAGGTTTCCAATATCACAGGTCGATGATCTGATAAGCCACGCTCCAAACACTTCTGCGAGATATCTTCAAACACTACTAAAAAATCAGGAGAGACCACAAACCGATCCAACCTTATTGCCTTGGAACCGGGTCCGTACCAGGTGTATTTACAGCCCTCAAGCATCAAATCAGTCAAACCAAGTGACAGAATAAAATTCAAGAAATTAGAACTGTCGGATTCAGAAAAAGTACTGTTGCGCCTCTCCTCCTCAGTTAACACTGAGTTGAAGTCTCCTCCTCAGTTAACACTGAGTTGAAGTCTCCTCCAATGCATACGATTTCAGAAAACCTGTGACCATAGGAGCCTAACTCTTCCCAAAGAAGTAAACGATCAGATTCAAGAGATGGAGCATAGACGTTAATACAAACAATGGGGGATGAAGAACCTGTCCACAATCCGAACCAAAGAATGGCCTTTTTCAAGGGCTTAGTTTCAACACAACGAAAAACATCTGGTTTCCAGATTGAGAGTAGACCACCCGAGGCACCATCAGATGGAGAGAATGAGTGTTCCCAATTTCCATAAAAACCACAGCTCAACAGAAAAGAAGTTGAAAAAGAATCGACCTTAGTCTCTTGCAGAAACACAAAGTCCGGATGGGACCTTCTGATGGTGCAATTTATACTCCGTCCTTTCTGAACGGAGTTCGTTCCTCTCACATTCCATGAGAGGAACTTCATTCAATCAGTTTTGGAGTAATGACGGAGGATAAGACTCTATGGAGTCTAAATCATCATCCTCACAGACGTCCTCATAATCATCGTCTTCATCTCCCTCCAAATCGAGACGTTCAGAAACTTCCTGATCCAAATTATTAAACTGGTCTAAGGCAGAATCAGTAGACTTTAAAGCTTTTAATCCAACCTTCTTCACGTAATCCCAATTTCGTTGCCTAGCTTCGGCCGAACTGCGAGAAAGGCTCCTATGGGATGAAACTACTACAGAATATGTGACAGGTGCTTTTGGATTCAGACGACTGTGCTTCAGAACTTTCGAAGGAGGACTTCCTTGTGCTGCACGCAAGGGAGAATTGACTAGAATCTCTGTTCCTAGATCGTTCCTGGGAATGGGACTCGTAGACAAAGAGGAGTCCTTAACGGTGTCAATCTGAATAGGGGCCGAATTACCTTTCACATTTTGAACCTGTGAGGTGATATCCAAATCCCTATTTTCTTGGTCTTCGCATACCTGATCAGATGAGGACTCTGTAATACTAACAAATGGATGACAGGTTTCCGGCACGTCCAAGATTGACACTCCAGTGATTAACAGGGGAAATGTAGACTTCCTCAAAAGGAAATTCATGTTCAAAGAAGTGATCTTGGAGTTGCTATGCACCAACAAAAAACAGGAATCAAAACTGGCCGAACTCAGACTAGTGTCGCAGATAAAATGCAGTAGCGTCCCCAATGAGTTTCCAATTGACTTAACTGAATCACAAGTTCTACCTTGAAAAGGTAAACCTTCCACCTTGATCCACTGGAAAAATCCACCACAGTTACAAGCACACCGGAGTTACTTAGAAGCTCGAACCAAGGCCTCAAACCCAGCCAGTTTTTCGATTCGAGAGAATCCCTAACAGCAGGATTTAATACTGTGAGTAGGAAAATACGATTACCGAAAGATCGTAAGACGATATCATCTAGTCCTTGCGAACTCAGAACTGCATTGTATTGGGATATCGACCAATTTGCGTGTGCCAGAACAAGGACACCCGCCATGGCCATTTCACGAGACCCTTCCATTGAAGTGCCCTGAACAGACAAAACCGGAGCAGCTGTATTTCCCATGCCTGATGAACCTTGCCGAGAATTCCTTTTCGGACGAGGCAAGTTGGGAGCAGGAGCCTTTGCATAATCGACCATGAGCTTGAAACCATCCTGCAAAGTGCCGTGGAAGGCTTCTATAGCAGCTGCAGCCATACTTGATTTCATCTTTACGAAGCCGAAGAATTTACCCGTTCGGTTCGATCGCTTGCAAGCAAAACAGTGATCAACGCCATCCGGACCCAACAGATTCCGTAACCAAACATCGTCCCTTCTTGGTGGAATGTTACAAACAAAAAGTATTCTCCTACCAGTCCCAGTTGAGTCAGAAATCTTCTCCGGAGGAGAGGTCGTAGAAGTGAGAGATTTACCACTTTTAGGGACAGAGAACGCCGGAGCTTCCAACCGTTGGACAAGTGCCGAGACCCTGTCTCCCATGGGCCACCGCTCAGGGCCAAATTGCGAAGGACAATCCACAGGCTGAGATGAAGAACTACCCGCAGGAGTGACAATCATAGATTGGAGCCGACCATGTGCAGTATTCCCCTGTTTTGCAGACGGTTCAAACATTGGAGCCTTGCCCTTCCGGCTATCTCTCTTCATTCGTTTCTTCTGAGCTGATCTGGGAATCCAGAGAAGGGAGTCTTTCAACAACATAGAACACCGACAAGCCAAGAAAAGAAATCGAGATCAGAGAAAATAGGCCGGTGCTTGCACCACCGACGAACCAGGGCAAAAAATGCGATGACCTAAATCAGAAAAGGGGGCGCGTGAATAGGCGCGTTCTCCTTTTTCTAATTTTATCTTTTATAAAATGACGTTTTTTTCCCTTAAGTATTTGACTTCTATACATTTTATAAGGAATAATAACGAGGGTACAATGGTAATGTTCCTTATAAAATGTGTAGAGGTCATATAATTAAGGGGAAACGTCATTTTACCATCCATTATATGACACTTGAGGTCATATGAATAACATAATGGAAAATTCTGTTCATTTTTACTAACAAAATCGCGTGACCAATACTTAGAGGTAGTGTAGTGTTCATTTTGAAAATGTGGGTAGCGTAGTGTTCGTGACCAATACTTAAGAGTAAGTTTCAGTATTCAACCCTTTAATTATTTCTGCTTCGTTTGAACTCTGATTGGCTTCAAACTTGTGTCAATATTTTTGTTTTTTGAAGAGTTTTCTATCAAGATCAATGAAGAGTATATTTTGAAGCACACAATTTTTATTTATGTCGGGGCTGATTTAAATATATATGGGTGATTTTTATCAACACTTTACACTGGTTTTATCAACACTGAACACTAGTTTTATGACTTCATTTTTCAAAATCGAACATGATTTTTATCACCTCATCACTTTTTTTTTATGAACACTGAGCACTAGTTTTATCAGCACTAAACACTAGATTTATCACTAAATTACATGTGTTTTATCACTCCATCACATATTTTTTATCAACACTGAGTACTAGATTTATCAACACTAAACTCTAGTTTATGACCCTTATTATCAAAATTGAACATGATTTTTATCACCTCATCACATATTTTTTATCACTTCAGTACATGTTTTTTTATCAACATTTAACAAATTTGATCACCCCGATATAAAATATTTATCAGTGATGATTTATCAACACTCAATATTATTTTTACCACCCGATATAAATTTTTCTTTTCGTTCTTCAAAATATATTCAATATGCAACTTGATAGATAGCACTTGAAAGAAAAAAAATATTGGTGCGAGTTTGAAGCTGATCGGAGTTCAAACAAATCATGAATGATTAAATTAGTGAATTGGTGAAGAAAAAATGGACACTTGTCCACATGACACCATGCTATTACAATTATACCCTTACTTGTGTGAGAAATGATGAAAGTGGTGTGAATTTAGGTGGTATTGGGGTGAGGATATGACATCATTGTGAATGTTGGATCTTAGAAGTCTGTGGTTATAATGGGTTCTCACGGTTTTTAAGACAAGAGGGGTTTCTATTAGATTTTTCCTCTTCTTTTTATAAAACAAATATACAAGTTCTCAAGGTATCTTCTAAAATATACACACAAAAAAACTCTTTGAAATAAAAAATAGTCATTCTTTCAATTTTTGCATATTAAAATTTATTATTTAAAGTGGTATTTTTGTCTTTTCATTTGATTTTTAACGATGTCATTCAAAATGTAACAAACAAAAAAATCCACCGCGGTATCAACTAGCAATGGTTTGTATAAGATGGTAACAAAACATCATGTTTGGGACTTACATGATTCCTTCGGCGCACCCGATAGCGATGTTCATCGTCCGGTTCCAGTCTAAGAGGCACTCGGCGGGATGCTGATTGTGAAGATGAGAGCGCAAGCTGAGATTGGGCATGTAGTCTTATACGATAAGACGTTCTTTCCCTTCGGTGTAATAACTGTGCAGGCTCAGGAGATTTTTTTGTCGTACTCGTGCCAGGATCTCGACCTCCATGGTAAACTCCATATCCACTTTGTTGCTCCACACCTTCAATTTCTTGACGAAAATCTGCGGAATCACATCTCTTTCATAAACTGAATAACCAAATATGGTTAGGTATTCACTTTTTGCAATTTCCATACCTTTTCTTTGATGGTTGCAAAATATATACCCAGAACTTCTCCTTTTGAAGCACTTTCTTCATTTTACGGTACTTTTTAAAGTTTTATACCTCATTTTAACGGTTTGTTAGGGGTAGTTATTTTGTTCTTAGGGTTTCAAACGAAAGGTAGTTTAAAGTTCATATTTTTAGGGTTAATTGTCAAAAACTACCCTATAGTACTTTCCACAAACAAAAACACACCTAAAGTTTTGTCAACGCTTTTAGGCTACACTAACTAATGTTTTGTCCACCCAATTTGTTTAGAAAAGCAAACAGGGGCAAACTGTGATGAGTATTCAGATTGAATCGTCTGGGCAGTTATTCCAGGTTTTATGAATTACCTATCACAAGGTGTTGTTATGGTTTTTATGTGATTGACATTTATCTGTACAAACTGCAAAAGAAACTCCTAACGGGATTGATTGCTTCAACGATCGTTGAATAATCGAATCCCAACACGAATGAAGTGGAGGTTTCTCCTCTATTCGTGAGGATTGGAAGGCAATCCGCATAGCTCAAGCTCCGAGATCGTATCCGTCTCTCTTGCGTGATCAGAGAATCGAAGATCAACTCCAAATCAGACGGGTCCCTCAATCTCCTTTAATGGAATGGGCTTAATTATAAAAATAGATTAAAATTAAATTACCCTTAATCAAATCCAACGATCAAAAGGCAAAAAAAAAGTTTTTTGTTTTTGTTTTCTCAGTCGGGTCGAATAACCTGTGACCTGACCCGGATCCGGGGTTCTCCAACTGCTGACCCACGTGGATGACCCAGATCCTGACTTGCATCCACGACCTGTGGTCGGGTCCAGGCCGACCTGCTCTAGCTCCCACACCCGGGATTGTTTCTAACTCGCGCGTCTGATAGAAGATCTATGTGTTTCTTTCGTTTTTTTATTTTCCATTGGACTTGGGCTTATACTGTAGCTTCGGCCCATAGAAAAGAAACAGGCCCTTTTAGGGTAAATTTTCAACTCACGACGTATCCCATTAGCTCCCCTCTTAGCTTCTTCAACTTCTAGTTCCAGAGCTTGCTTCTCATCAAAGAAAAAACACCAACAGCCAAAGGAATAATCGAACAACGAGGATAAAATCGAGTCTCAAAAATCAAAACTCAGGTAAGAATTCAAAACATTGTTTTTCAGATGTTGCCTTTTGATTCTCAAAACGGATTTTAGTTTTTGATACGTTTTGAAAATGACTTGATTTTGTGAAACAATTTACGAGATAGTTTTGTTTTGGTGCATCGCCTTCATAGAAATCAGAAGCACAAAGAAGCAAAACACACACACACACACACACACACACACACACACACACACACACATATATAGGATAGCTATCAGGTGAAAACTTTATAAGTTCATCAGAACGTAGAACTATCAATCTGGGCCATTGAATCGTAGAATTAAAAGCTCATATTTAATGCATATCTTGAAATTGATTTCGTAATCAATCACCTCCACCCCCTGAATTTTGGTGGCCATCTGATTTTGGTAATCAATGGTCCAGATTGGTTCCACGATCTGACCCGAAAATAGGTTTGTACTTGATAGTCCCCCTATATATATATACATATATAGGTTTACTTTCGGGTGCAAACCCCCACTTACGGTACAAACTTGCGAACCAATGTAGTTCATTGGATATATGCCACATGTCAGCATCTTAGTAGTAAGCATTTATTTTTTTTACCATTCGCTAATTTACTCATTCCCGCTTTGTTTCAGTTCCGATTTTTTTTCATTCTTACACCATTATTTTTGTTGTCCGAAGGGCTATCCATAGAGATGCATATTGAATATATTTGAAGCCCAAAAAATAAAAATAGGATAAGTCCAACGTAATTGTAAATCAGATGAACACTGTTTGTAAATCTGCAGAAATGAAATGTAAATATGTAGAAATGAAATGTAATATCGCTAAAATATAATGTAATTACATTTTATTTCTGCAGATTTACATTTGCGATTTACAATTAAATTAAGGGTTAACTTCAAATGCCGTATAAAACTATACATGTTTATCACCTACATACACACTTCTATTTTTATTTCAGATGCACCCCAAACTATACATTTTTTATCACCGTATGGTTTTCTGTCAGTTTTTCTGTTAGTTTTTTCAAAAATGACGAAAATACCCCTACCCTTATAAACTCTAATATCAACCATACTTTCACATAATTAAAAAAATACCATTACACATAAAATAAGAAAAATAAGAAATCAAAATTAATTTTTATTTATTTTCAGAAAATAAGAAAAATTAAATTTTTTATTTTTTTCAAAACGTAAGGAAATAAGAAAAAAATAATTATTTTTTATTTACTTTCAGCAGATAAGAAAAAATTATTTTTCACCTAAAAAAATTATTTTTTGTCTATTTTCAATAAATTAGTATTTATTTATTTTCTTAAAATAAGAAAATGAAAAAAAAACATTTATTTTTATTTATTTTCAGAAAATAAGAAATAATAATTTTTTTCTTCATAAAATAAGAAATAATAATTTTTTATTTTGTGAAAATAAATTAAAAAATACTTTTTTTTCCGGAAATAATGTTTCTTCTGAAAATAAATAAATAATAAATAATTTTTTATTTCTTTATTTTCTAAAAATAAATAAATAATAAATAATTTTTTATTTCTTAATTTTCTAAAAATAAATAAATAATAATTATTTTTATTATTTCTGAAAATAAATAAAAAATTAATTATTTTTTCTTATTTTCTGAAATTAAATTAAAAATAATAATTTATTTTCTTATTTTCTGAAAATAAATAAAAATTAATTTTGATTTCTTATTTTTCTTATTTTAGGTGTAATGGCATTTTCGTAATTATGTGAAAGTATGGTTGATATTAGGGTTTATAAGGGTAGGGGTATTTTCGTCATTTCTGAAAAAACCAACAGAAAACCAAACGGTGATAAAAAATGTATAATTTAGGGTGCCATCTGAAATAAAAATAGAAGTGGGTATGTAGGTGATAAACGCGGATAGTTTTATGCGGCTCTTTGAAGTTGTCCCTTACTTTAGACTTATCCTATTTTTATTTTTTTGCTCAAAATATATTCAATATGCATCTCTATAGATAGCTCTTGGAAAAATAAAAATAATGGTGAAAGAATAAAAAAAATTGGAATTGAAACGAAGTGGGAATATATAAATTAGCGAATATGGCAAAAAAAAAATAAATGCTCACTATCTAGGATGTTGTCATGTGGCTTATATCCAATGAACCAAATTAGTTCGCAAGTTTGTACCTTAAGAAGATTTTGTACCCGAAAGCTCCTCTATATATATATAGGGTAGCTATCCAGTAAAAACCATCCTTATTGTGCAAACTACGAACCAATCTAAGCTACAGGATGCGGTCAAAGTGACGTCAGCAGAGCGCGCGCGATGCTGACACGTGGCCGCTTCGCGCGCGCCTCTGCCCGCGCGCGCATAATGCTAATAGTTTGGGCGCACAGTGCTGATAGTTTAGCGCAATGCCAAACTATCAGCACTGTGCGCGCCCACGTGTCAGCACTGTGCGCGCGCACCAGCAGCGCTCGCGCCCACGTGTCAGCACCTGGTGAGTTCGTAGTTTGCACAATAAGGCGAGGTGTTTTATATATTTATTGCCCACGTGTCAGCATCTGGTGCGCTCTGCTGACATCACTTTGGGCAGATCCTATGGCTCAGATTGGTTCGTAGTTTGCACAATAAGGGGTGGTTTGTACCTGATACCAACCCTATATATATATAGGATCACTATCAAGTACAAACTTCATAACTTCGCCAGAACGTAGAACTATCAATCTGGGCCCTTGGATCCTAGAATTAAAGGCCCAGATTTAATGCATATCTTTTTAATTAATGCATATCTTGTAATTGATTTCGTAATCAATCACCACACCCCCCTGAAATTCGGTGGCCATCCGATCTGGGTAATCAATGGTGTAAGAATCACTCCCGGTCAACGCCAGTCAAATCGGTGAAAAACAGGAAATTTTAAATTTTTTGGACAGACACCTAAATGAACCTAAATTTGACCATGAGGGTCATATCGGACTTGGGTTGACCCCGATATCGACCAAAGTGAGTTCCGGGGGACTCATGGCATCTTTTTGACCAATTTGGGAAAGGCTGACTTTTTGCTGGAAAAGTCAACCCAGCGACGTTTTGGTCCAGTCGAGGCCCGTTTTGGATCCAAAAAGCTTAGCCGTCGCCACAACGGTCTTTGTTGAGCCGTTTCCTTGTAGCCCGTGAAGTTTCGTAATTTCTTGGAAAATGTGCCAGTTCGGGGCCTGAAACGTCCGAATTTCGCGAATCTGATTTGAATTACCAAAAAGGTATGGGACCCACTTGCCACAGTCAACTATGTGGTGGTGTTAGGTTTATTAGACAAAACAAATGAAGGGACATTAGTGTTAGTTTTGTAAATAAAGAGAAGTTGGTGTTAGTTTTAAAACAAAACAAAAGGGAGCCAAATGCTAGTCTCGGCCATTGCTTCACAAATTAGAAAAAAATAGGTTTTTATAGAGAGAAAAAAAGAGAGAAGGAAGGGAGAAAAAGAGAAGAAGTCTTGGAGATTTGTGACGTTTCTCGATCATCAAACCGTTGGATCATCTCAAAGATAGAAGAATCGAGTTCACACCGTCATTCTCTACGGTGAGCATCTAATCGATTTTTTGTTTTGGAACATTTGAATTTTAGGGTTTGAGCTTAAATGGGTTGATTAAGGTTGGGTTTTGTTTAATATTGGTTTAAAGATGAATGGTTGAGGTTTGGAGTTCGTTAGGAACGTTTTTGGGCGAAAAGGGAATTTTCCCATTATGGCCGTGTGGGGCCCACATGCCCGGGTATCGGGTTTTCGTGTTGGGGTGGTTTAGGACGTTCTCCAAGTCGTTAATCCACACCCGGATCGAAATTTGGAATTAAATTGTGAAAGTTGGAATTCCGGGTTTAGAAACTTTAAACACGAATTAAATTGCTCGGAAGTCGGAAATTGATTCCGTTGATTTCGTTGGAACCCTTGAATTATTCTAAGACCGTAGAAACAAAAACGGGAATTTTCAGAGCCCCGGAAGGGCGTTTCCAAAAGACGGGCAGATTCGCCATGGCGGGCGAATCGGGCCTTTCCGGGCCCATTATCGACAATGTCAAGTAATTTGGAAGTTTGGGAGTGATCGACATTGTCGGGGTTACTTTTGGGCGTTTAATTCTTTCAATTCGGGTTTCGCATGCTTACTTAAAAAGTGTGTTAATTGTAATGATTGTAGACCGTGTCGCCTACCGTGGAAATAGGAGGCTAAGCGGGAATTATGGAGCTTTGCTGGAGTAAGAGTATCGGGTTTGACACGCTTCAAGAGGTAGGGAAAAGTAGCCGGATCTCGGCCCTGACTAAGGAAAGTTAACAGTAGAAATGCATGTGACACTTGGGTGTCGTGGGTTTAGTAAGTTTATCGAATATTAGGAAGGCAGGCGACACCGGGTGGTGTCGTATGATACAAGATCGTGTCGAACATTAGAATTGTATGTTACGCTTTGTAGTGTCGTAGGAGCAGTGAAACTGTTGATATTAGAATTACTGGAGGCATATGACCATGCCCGGAGGTTGATTGTGAAACTGTTGATATTAGAATTACTGGAGGCATATGACCATGCCCGGAGGTTGATTGTGAAATTGTTGATATTAGAACTGCTGGAGGCATTGGTTATGCCCGGAGGTTGATTGTGTAATTTGTGTCTTGGGTGGCCATGAGAGCCCGTATTACTGTTGTGTCTTGGGTGGCCATGAGAGCCCGTGTTTTACTGTTGGTGTCTTGGGTGGCCGTGAGTGCTCGTGGGGTTGTTGAGCCCGTGTTTTACTGTTGGTGTCTTTGGTGGCCGTGAGTGCCCGTGGTGTTGTCGAGCCTGTGTTTTACTGTTGGTGTGTCTTGGGAGGCCGTGAGTGCTCGTGGGGTTGTTGAGCCCGTGAGTTATTGTCGGTGTGTCTTGGGTGGCCGTGAGTTCCCGTGGGGTTGTTGAGCCCGTGAGTTACTGTTGGTGTGTCTTGGGAGGCCGTGAGTGCCCGTGGGGTTGTTGAGCCCGTGAGTTACTGTTGGTGTGTCTTGGGAGGCCGTGAGTGCCCGTGGGGTTGTGGAGTCCGTGTTTTACAGTTGGTGTCTTGGGTGGCCATGAGTGCCTGTGGAGTGTTGAACTTGTGTTGTTGATGTTTGTTGAACTTTGCTTGTGATTGTGATTGTGGTTACCCGAGGTTGGAAACCCGACTTTAGGTCGGGGAAGTTGCGTGGTGTGGCTAGCCTCCCGACAGAGGTCGGGGGTAGGGGAGAGGTTGTGGGCTAGCCTCCCGACAGGGATCGGGAGAAGGATTGCGAGGTTGGTGGTGTGGCTAGCCTCCCGACAGAGGTCGGGGGTAGGGGAGAGGTTTTGGGCTAGCCTCCCGGCTGTGTGTCGTGAGAAGTTTCGTGGGTGCGCGTGGGTGTGGCTAGCCTCCCGACTGAGATCGGGAGTAGGGGAGATGTTGTGGGCTAGCCTCCCGACTGAGATCAGGAGAAGTTGCGCGGCAGGTCGACCGCCTGACCTGACTGGGATCGGTAAAAGGGCGAGAGAAAGATGGGTTACTGAGCAGCTGGCGTGCGATCCTTTGTGATCTTGTTTGGTGTGCGATCCTTTGTGATCTTGGGTGTTGCGATCCTCTGTCAGCGGCACGATCTAAAAAGAACACAATTTTAAACGCTTTTAAGCTTGCAGGCATAAGCTGAATTTTAATAAACTTGACGCCCAAAAGTAACCCCGACAATGTCGATCACTCCTAAACTCCCCAATTACTCGACATTGTCGATATTGGACCCGGAAAAGCCCGATTCGCCCGACATGGCGAATCTGCCCGGGTTTTGTAAACGTCCTTCCGAGACTCTGAAAATTCCCGTTTTCGTTTCTACGGTCTTAGAATCATTCAAGGGTTCCAACGCAATCGACAGAATCAATTTCCGACTCCCGAGCAATTTAATTCGCGTTTAAAGTTTCTAAACCCGTCAATTACAACTTTTACAATTTAATTCCATAATTCGTTCCGGGTGTGAATTATCGACTCGGGGATCATCCAAGACCACCCGAACACGAAAAACCCGAGGCCCGACCGAGTGGGGCCCCACACGGCCACAACGAAAAATGTTCCTTTTCGCCCCAAAACGTTCCTAACGAACCCCACACCTTAACTCAACCATAATCAAACCATTTAAACTCAAACCCTAAAATTCAAACGTACCAAAACGAAAATCGGTTAGGTGCTCACCGTAGAGAATGTCGATGTGAGCTCGAATCTCCTATCGTTGAGACGATCCAATGGCTAGATGAACGAGAAACGTCACAACTTCCCCCAACCTCTTCTCTTTTTCTCTCTTCCTTCTCTCTTCTTTTCTCTCTCTATAAACACCCCTTTTTCTCCTTTTTGTTTGAAATGGCCGAACCATGTATTTGCCTTTCCTTTTATTTGTTTTAAAAAAACAACAGCAACCTTTTAAATTACAAAACTAACACTCCAAGCCTCATCTTTTTTTTGTTCAAGAAACCTAACACCATCACATAATTGACATGTGGCAAGAGGGTCCCACACCTTTTGGAAAATATCTACTAGATATTTTCCAATCAGATTCGCGAAATTCGGCCGTCTCGGGCCCCGAACGGGCACTTTTTCCAAGAAATTACGAAAATTCACGGGCTACAAGGAAACGGCTCAACTAAGACCGCTGCGACGATGGCTAAGCTTTTTGGATCCAAAACGGTCCTCGAATGGACCAAAACGTCGCTCGGTTGACTTTTCCAGCGAAAAGTCAACATTTCCCAAATTGGTCAGAAAGTTGCCCTGAGTCCCCCGGAACTCACTTTGGTCGATAACGGGGTCAACTTAAGTCCGGTATGACCCTCGGGGTCAGATTTAGGTTCATTTAAGTGCCTGTCCAAAAAATTTAAATTTTCCTGTTTTTCGCCGATTTGACTAGCGTTGACCGGGAGTGGTTCTTACAAATAATATTAAAGCGGCTTTATATTACTTATGTGTTGGAGTAATATATCGATGTGTGCTCTGATCTGTGCCCACAATGCGAATAGAACCATAGATCGAGATAGATCACACTCGATGGGTCCCTAGTCAACAAAGCTTCACTAGAAGCGACTAGTATGAAAGATGGATCCTTATGGCTTACGTTATGTTAGTCATTGGAATGGGATTCCGGAGTCTGATCATAGATATCATGTGGGGCATGATATTGGACGACCCGCCCTGAATATGTGCCATAGATTAAGTCATGAACATATTCAGTGTCGTAGCTTGTCATGTATCCTTAGACCAAGGAGTCTTTGTGATAGCTATGTAGTCAACAACTGAGTTTGACCTGAGCCTAAAGTTGTCCGTAACAGGGCTTCCATAACGACCATGATTGGCTTGGGGACGGGCTACATGAGTGACACATTTATGGAGAATGCCAAAAAGGGAGTTGTCTCGGGACATGACCAAAACTGGGTTTTGGGTCATGTGCCCGTAAGTGAATAGGACTTTACGGATCGAGACAAGACTTGGAGTCTTGGGATTGATCGCGTCGGATAATGTTTGACATTTCCGGTATGGAAGGCTTGGAGGCGATGAGCGAATCACGGGACCTCCTTGGAAATGGCCACGGGCCATGTTCCAAGAGGCCCATGAAAGGCCCATGCAACCAAGGCCCATGGAACTAATTAATCAAGTCTTGATTAATTAGTACTAAGTAAGCAAGACAAGGATTAAGGTGTTGGTGATTCACCACCTAACCCAATCTTGTCTTGCCATACTTTGTCCTATTTACACCTTACTTGACACCATACTTGTCCCATGCCTTTAGTTGGACAAGTATGAGTTTTGTTATGTTTAAGTCATCTTTTTTCAACATAACAAACACAAGACAAGAATAGGAAACACAACTTCTCTCCCCCTTCCCTTGCAATTTCGGGTTTGGCAAGCTTCCACCTCCATTTTGTGTTCTTGAGTCCTCAAAGTGAAGAAATACGTGGCTTTGATTCCCATGTGGATACCTAGGCGTCTTGGAGACTCAATCCAATCATTCGTTACCTGGTGTTCTTGTTTTGGTAAGAACTAGTGCTGAATTTTTATCTTGTGAATCCGTTCTTTGTTAGTTGTTTCATGGTTTTAATTTTTCTTGGTTTTTCTTGATTTTCCGCTGCGAGTTGGTTCATCTCCAACCCTACCTTGAGACCTAACAAGAGGTTGTGGGCTAGCCTCCCGACAGGGATCGGGGGAAGGATTGCGAGGTTGGTGGTGTGGCTAGCCTCCCGACAGAGGTCGGGGGTAGGGGAGAGGTTGTGGGCTAGCCTCCCGGCTATGTGTAGGGAGAAGTTTCGTGGGTGCGCGTGGGTGTGGCTAGCCTCCTGACTGAGATCGGGGGTAGGGGAGAGGTTGTGGGCTAGCCTCCCGACTAAGATCGGGAGAAGTTGCGCGGCAGGTCGACCGCCTGACCTGACTGGGATCGGTAAAGGGCGAGAGAGAGATGGGTTTTTGAGCAGCTGGCGTGCGATCCTTTGTGATCTTGTTTGGTGTGCGATCCTTTGTGATCTTGTGTGTTGCGTGGTTGTGTTTCGTGTCTTTGGAGGAGGTCGTCAATCGTTGTGTCGGGTCTACATTACGTGTTCGAGTGTTGAGTCGGTTGAGGAAAGTAACAATGGGTGTGTGTCAGTCGAAGTACTTGAGTTGGGGATAGTGATCCCCAGTGTTGAGTTTGTTGTTGGCGTTACCGGCATTGTCTGCTAAGTATGCCGTAGTCAGTCTGTTATACGTGGTGGTGAGCGAACGCTCACCCCTAGCTGCTTTTCCTACAGGTACCGGTCGCAGGTTGGACTAGGTGAGCTTCCGAAGCTTGAAGAGCTAGGAGCGGGAGTCCGGGTTTACTTTTGAGTCTAGCGACGTATACCTTGCATTTTTGTCAACTTGTTGGGACGTACTTTTGAGTTGTAAATGATTATTTTGGTCAACTAAAATGGTGGTTTTAAAGTGATTTATGTAAAAGGTTTCAAAAGGTTTTATTGTTTTAAACGTTCGCGTTCCGAGTTCGGTTTTACTGAAATTGGGGCGTGACAAATGGCCCAGATTTAATGCATATAGGGGAGCTTTCGGGTACAAAACTTATTTCGGGTCAGAACGTAGAACTAATCTGGGCCATTGATTATCCAGATCAGATGGCCACCGAAATTCAGGGGGGGGGGGGGTGGTGATTGATTACGAAATCAATTACAAGATATGCATTAATTAAAAAGATATTAAAGGATATGCATTAAATCTGGGCCTTTAATTCTATGATCCAAGGGCTTAGATTGAAAGTTCTACGTTCTGACGAAGATATAGAGTTTGTACCCGATTGTTATCCTATATATATATATGTATACTAGTGAGGGAGGGAGGCGTGACTTGGGCCACCAAACGTTAATAGAATAATAATTATAAAAATACAATAATTATTATTTAAACAGAGTATACACTAAAATAACAATAATAAACATTAAACAACATTAATTTTAATTTTTTTTTTGTTTTTTTATATATATACAATTAAAAATAATAAGTACTTAAACAAAAATAAATACTAAAATAACAATAGTTATAACACACTAGATTACACTAGACTAACTAAAAACACACTAATTAATTCTTTGACAAATTAAAACACACTAATTAAACTAAATATCAGACTAAACTAAATGATAGATTACACTAGATGACAGAATAGGCATATATCCTATCAACATGCAGAAACTAATAACATACTAATTTAATATGCAACAAACAATTATATGACAAATATTAACTACTTAAAACACAAATACTATTAAAGCAAAATTATACATAATATTAAAACGAAATAAGAACAATATTAATTAAACATAAACATTAACTTTAAACGAAAATAATTTTTTTAATATAAATAGATAACAATGATGACAATAACAACAATAATTATACGACGACAAACATATTTATATCAAATTAAATATTATAACGAGAATAAACATAAATATAAACAGTCGGTGTAACCAGCCATTTATTTAAGAGTAATTAAACAACAAAATGAAAAATTTAATACAGACATAATTTTTTTTAATTAACTTACATGAAATTTGAACGAAAGGCAAAATGGCAATTCTGCCAACTAGAAGACACCACTTGAAGGGAGTTGTGTAGGAGAACTTTCGTTGAACTTTGCTGAATTTTCTCCAAAGTTGTTGTGTGTTGGAGCCACGCATCCAACCTTCTATTTATAGCCCCCGTGCAATCATTTATGGGTTGTCTTCTTCCTCCTCCATGTTGAAAGAGCATGGGTCTTCGTGAGATGGACCTCCAAAACACTTCAAGACAAGGCTTCATCATGCACATGAGGATGAATGAGTTGAAATATATTGTCTTTTTGCTCCAATTATGCATATGCTCAAAATTTGCCAAGTGGGAGATAAACCAACCAATGATGACCCAAGTAATAATTATTTGCTGAAATTTTTGCAATTTTCAGATTTTACTTTTTTTTAAATAATAATAATAATAATAAATTATTATTATTAATTATTATTTTTACGGTTAAATCGTATTATGAATAATACAACATAGAAAGAAAGATAATTGTGTTTTTTGCATTTTTTTTCTTTTCTTTTTCTTTTTTTTCATTTCTTTTCATTTCTTTTTTTTTCTCCTTTTTTTCTATTTTTCTTTTCTTTTTCTTTTTTTTTTGTAACAAAAGATTACCAATATCAGAACCCTGAGTTCCCAAAGAATGGGGGTTGAGAAAATTGCTCCTCATTATCGTCAACAAGGTTGATTATTGGTGTAAGGACCGCTCCTGGTCATCGCCGGTCAATCGGCGGAAAAACAGAAAAATTTAAAATTTTGGAAACCCACTTAAATGAACCTAAAATTGACCCCGAGGGTCATATCGGACTTAAGTTGACCCCAATATCGACCAAAGTGAATTATGGGTGACTCAGGGCAACTTTTTGACCAATTCGGGAAAAGTTGACTTTTTGTCTAAAAAGTTAACCGATCGATGTTTTGGTCCGTACCAGGCCCGATTTGGATCCAAAAAGCTTAGCCGTCGTTACAACGATCTGATTTGGGCCGTTTCCATGTAGCACGCGAATTTTCATAAATTCTTGGAAAATGGCCCCCCCCCCCCCCCCCCCCCCCCCCGTGCCCGAGACGGCCGAATTTCGCGAATCTGACTGAAAAATATCTAGAAAGATATTTTTCCAACTAGTGGGACCCACATGACACTTGTCATGAAAGTGGTGGAAGGGAGTTGAAAGGACAACATTACCCTTGGAATTAAAAATCAAAAACAAAGAAGGTTGGGGGCAAAATCTTCATTTTTTGTGAGTTTGAAATTAAAAGGAGAAGAGTGATGAGAGTCTCGGAAATTTCAGAAAAAAGGGAGAGAAGGAGAGAGAAAGTAGAGAGAAGAAAAAGAATAAGGAGAAAGAGAGGAAGTTGTGGGATTTTTCAACGATCCGAACGACGGATCGTCTCAATTGTCGCGTATTCGAGCTCCCCTCATCGTTCCCTACGGTAAGCACCTGAAAGTTTCTCGTTTCGACGTGTTTGAATTCTAGTTTTGGTTAGAATTGGTTTAAAGATGAATGGTTGAGGTTTGGGTTTAGGGGCGAAAAGGAGCGTTTTCCGGTGTGGCCGTGTGGGGCCCACTTGGTCAGGCCTCGGGTTTTTCGTGTTCGGGTTGTCTTGGATGATCCCCTAGTCGATAATTCACACCCGGAACGAATTATGGAATTAATTTGTGAGAATTCAGAAATTTGGGTTAGAAACTTTAAACGCAGAATTAAATCGCTCGGGTATCAGAAATTGATTCCGTCGATTGTGTTGGAACACGTGAATTATATTAGGGTTGTAGAAACAAAAAAGGGAATTTTCGGAGCCCCGAAAGGGCGTTTTCCTATCCCGGGCAGATTCGCCGAGCCGGACAAATCGGGCCTTTTCCGGGCCCATTGTTGACAATGTCGAGTAATTGGGAAGCTTGGGAGTGATCGGCATTGTCGGGGTGGCATTTGGGCGTTAAGTTCATTAAATTCGGTTTTGCCTGCATATTTAAAAAGTGTGTTATTTTGATCATGTTAGATCGTGCCACCGACCGTGGAAAGAGGAGGCTAAGCGGGTGATCGTGAACATTACCGAAGCTTGAGCGTGGACATTTGGAACGCTTTACGAGGTAGGGAAAAGTAGCCAGATATCGGCCTTGACTGGGGAAAGTTATTAGTAGAAATGCATGTGACACTTGGTGGTGTCGTAGGATAAGTGAACTCATCGAACAATAGAAATGCATGTGACACTTGGTGGTGTCGTAGGTTAAGTGAACTTATCGAACAATAGAAATGCATGTGGCACTTGGTGGTGCCATAGGGTAAGTGAACGTATCGAACAATAGAAATGCATGTGGCAGCTGGTGGTGTCGTAGGTTAAGTAAACTTACCGTGCGATAGAAATCACATGTGGGCACCTGGTTGTGCCCGTAGGTTGAGTGAACTGATTGTGTTTGCATGTGGCCATGTGTGCCTGTGGGGTGTTGAACCCGTATGTTTTGACTGACTTGCTGAGTGGTAGTTAGTCGTGATGTTAATTTTGCTATTTGCGGAGTATTGTGTGATATTTGGTTGTGATTGTGATTATTCTGGTGATACCTGGATGAGTTATGCTCGAGAGGTGTGTCGTACCTTCCGATGCACGACCGATAAAGTGCCGAGGGCTGTGTTCACCGTGAGATGTGTCATACCTTCTGGCGCGCGATTGGTAAAGTGTTGAGGCTTGAGTTATCCCCGAGATGTGTGTCGTACCTTCCGATGCGCGACCGGTAAAGTGTCGAGGGTTGTGTTCCCCATGAGGTGTGTCGTACCTTCCGGCGCGCGATTGATAAAGTGCTGAGGCTGGAGCTGTGCCCGAGAGGTGTGTCGTACCTTCCGATGCGCGACCGGTAAAGTGTCGAGGGCTGTGTTCCCCGTGAGGTGTGTAGTACCTTCCGACGCGCGATCGGTAAAGTGCTGAGGCTTGAGATTCCGCGATGGAGGAGAGGCCCTCCTTCCGACTAGCAATCGGAAAAGTGTTGCTATGTGCCGCGATGAGGTCAACCGCCTGGCCCGACTGTGTGTCGGGGAAAGTGCGTGGGGCAGTGCCAGGCCCAGCCGGATTGCTACTGGAAACTGTGCAGTATGTGTGTTGATCATTTGTGATCTTGCGTGCATTGTGTGTGTTGATATTGGTTATATTGCGTGACTTTGTTCACGATTGTGTTTGTTTGTAAAGGTCGTAAGTTCGGTGTTAAAGGGTGAGGTCTTGGGTTCGAGACTCATCAATAACCTACGGTGGTGATACAACGCCTCTGTGTGAGGGTCTCACCACGGAGAGGGGTTAGGGTTGATGCGCTGCGGCGTAGTAAGAACTAGGTTTCCCCTACGTGAACGGGTTGTTCGAGGTTTCCCTCACGTGAACGGGTGGTTTGAGGTTTCCCTCACGTGAGCGGGTTGTTTGAGGTTTCCCTCACGTGAACGGGTGGTTTGAGGTTTACCTCACGTGAACGGGTTGTTTGAGGTTTCCCTCACGTGAATGGGTGGTTTGAGGATTCCCTCACGTGAGTGGGTTATTTGAGGTTTCCCCTATGTGATCGGGTAGTTGGGGTATTGATGTTGTGAGCAATAGTGATTTAATTAGTTGAGAACATGATCCCCGTTTTAAGGTCTCCCCTACGTGATCGGGTAATTGGGGTGTTGATATGGTAAGCAATAGTGTTTGCTTAGTTGAGAATATTATCCCCATTCGAGGTTTCCCTTAAGTGACCGAGTATTTGAGGTATTGATATCGTGAGCAGTTGTGACGGTTTGGTATCAGGTTTTGAGGTAGTTGTTTGCCCTGTTTAGATTGGAAGTTGTTGATGCTTTACTAGTATGCCATAATCGAACGGGTATCCGTGGAGGTGAGCGGAATGCTTATCCCCTTTACTACTTTTCCCGCAGGCCTCTGAGGTAGGGACGAGTAGCGAATACTGGTTTGGTTGCGGAAAGTTACAAGTAAATGCGTATAGGATCGTGTGAGGGCTATGCTTTACCTTGTCGGTGTGACTAATGGAATGGTTGTTCGGTCTCTAATTTGGGGTCTCCATTACGTGCACGGGTCTTAGATGGTTGGGGGAAATTGACAGTGATTTGTGTGACAGTCGGGTTTAACATGTGATTTGGGGTAGTAGTCCCCTGTGTTATTGTTTGTTGCTGGTGTTCCCGGTATTTCTGCTGTATGCCGTAGTCAGTCTGGTGTCTCGAGGCTTTTCCTACAGGTACCGTTCGCGAGGCGGACTAGGAGATCTCTCGAGGCTTGAAGAGCTGGGAGCGAGAGTCCGGGTTGTCTAGCGACGTACACTCATGTTTTAGTGTTCTTTCGTTTGTTTTTTAAATTAAAACTCGGTTGTAAAAATATTGTTTTGATTAATACAAGTGGTGCTTTTAAAGCGGTTTATTAAACTATTTGAGACTTTGTTTTACTTGCTTCACCGTTCGCATTCCGGGTTCGGTTATACTAAATTCGGGGCGTGACAATTGGTGCTTGAGACGACGTGTTTGACTCGGATCCTTCTTCTGATGAAGCTTTGGTAGAGCCATTGATACTTTGCAGGATTTGTTTTAGAGCATTTTTATACTTTTCCTCGATTTTGACTGAAGCAAGCAGTGCATTTGCTCTAGATTTCTGGGTGAGAAATAGAGCTTGTTGATGTCCAGCGATGTTCCCAGTTGACCTAGTCCGGGATATCCAATCTCTGACTGCGTTTGACGCCAGGGTTTTGGAAATGTTGAATGATGACCACCATTTTATCCGAAACTTTCGCTGGATGAGCGGGATGGCACCATCTCGGTTATGGATGAAAGTCCATGACAAAACCAAAGGTAGGAAGAAGTGCATAGAAAATAAGCATAAGGCTGGAAATCTGGCTTCTTCTGGAGAAGGGTTATACGAGTTTGAAAATATTTGAAAGGATTGTGAGACATCTGGGTGGAGGTATTCTGGAGTAGAGCAAAATATTCTCCACCATTGAGCAAACCAATTTGGAAGTTTTGAATGGATGATGGTTTTATTGTTGAAATAAATCAACCAAGAATGTTAAAAGTTTGAGTTTTGAATGTAGAATGTATTATACCATGCAGTAACATAATCCCAGTAGGAGTGTGTTCGACAATGGGGAATGGTAGTTTTGAAAGAAATGGGAAATGTTTTTGAAGCTGTCAGAGGGATGCACCAATCAACAATGGTAAGTATCTTTTAGATTTTTGTTGTTGAATATGAGGGTGAATCTGACACCGAGTTTGGCTTTTGGTCGACATAGTAACTGAACTCAACTGACTTAGTGTCTTCCAAAATACTTAGGTAATACGCTGGGGTTTTTGTTAAGTAGAGAGGAGTGAAAAACCAGCCTTTAGGAACAATTTTTTCAACAGTTTTGAAAGGATCAGAGTCAAAAAACCCTGGTTCTACAGTAAGAACTGGAAGTACATCAACTTTGTCTATGTAAAAAGATTTTTGATATATTGAGTTTGACCGAAAAAAAGTTTGAGAATTATATGGAGAAACCAAAATATTTTTTGAAAAACATTGTTCTCCTTTTTCATGTTTTGAAATGTGTAGGGAAAATGGTTGAGAGGGTGAGATAATCTCCTTCTCGGTTTTGAGGACAAGGGTCTGACCTGAGGACACCGGCTGAGATGGAAGAGCTTGAAGCTTCTTGAGTAACGAAGGGTCTTCAGACAAGGCCACGAGCCACTTTTGGAATTCTGGTGTTTGGCTAGCCTTAGATGGAGATGCTGATTCTAGGTTTTGCTTTGTTGTTTCTGCATATGTCTGTAACGTTTTTGCCACCGAGATGACTGTAACTTCTTTCTTTATCTTAGGCATTGGCTTGTTTGTGCTTGGATCCGTTTTGCAAGAATTCACGAGTTAGGAAATCTGGTAGGGAATTTGTATCTCCTTTAATAAGTTCGATGTTAAAGTCAAAAGCACTTAAAATAGCCTGCCATCGGGCAAAAATTTGTTTCGAGGCAATATTTTTAACATCCTTTTGTAAGACTTCTTTTGCAGACTTGCAATCAATACAAAGAAGAAAATTTTGATTTAGAAGATCCGATTGGAACTTTGAAATACATAGAACAATACTCAAAATTTCTTTCTTGATGGTGGAATAATTTATTTGTGTATCGTTCCAATGACCCGAGGTATATGCAATTATAGACTCTTTTCCTCCTATATTTTGCTTTAAGATTCCCCCGTATCCTATATCACTAGCATCAGTCTCTACAACCTTAGGGAGGCGAGGATCTGGTAAATGCAAGCAAGGGATAGTAAGGACATGTTGTTTAATCTGTAGGACGAGCATAGTGTGTCTATCTGTCCATGGTTCACGGTTTTTCTTTAACCTATTATGCAGAGGTTTTGCTAACCTATTGATATTAGGGCAAAAGTATAAGACATAGTTTAGGCTACCAAGAAACCTTTGCAATTGGGTTTTATCAAGAATACGATCCGGAAAATTGTTTGCAAACTGTAGTGAACGCTCAATGGGCGCTATCTTTCCACAAGAAATGTTATGCCCAAGGAAACGAATTGTAATTTTGAAGAGGGAGATTTTTTTGGCTGAGACAACAAGACCACTCTTCTTTACTGCGGAAAAGAATGTCTTGAGATGCTTCACATGCTGGTCAAAAGATTTTGAGAAAACAAGTACATCATCAATGTAAACAATACAAAAATCAGAGTAAGGTTTACAAATATCATTCATAATTCGCTGTAGTTCAGAAGGAGCATTTTTTAACCCAAATGACATGACATTCCATTTATATTGACTGAAAGGAACAGTAAAGGCCGTCTTGTATCTATCTTTGGGGTCAATTTGAATTTGCCAAAACCCCGATTTTAAATCAAATTTTGAAAAAAGAAAAGAAGAATGAAGTTTTTGTAACAAATCTTTTTTATTTGGAATCGGATAACGAATCCATTTTAAGGCTTTATTAAGAGGTTTATAATTTATTACTAATCGGGGCGTGCCGCGTTCTATTTCATAAGCTTTGTTGACATAAAAAGCAGCACATGACCAAGGAGATCTGGATTTTGAAATTAATCCTTTGGTCTCAAGGTCTTGGATCTCTGTCTTACAAAACCGTTCAATATCAACATTCATCTGAATTGGACGTGCTTTTGTAGGTATAAGTTTATTACTGAAATCCGGTTCATATGGGAGATCGACCATATGGTGATTCATGTCCCAAAAGGCATTAGGTAAGTCAGGACAAACATGTTTTTCAAAAAAGTTTTGGAAGTATAACACCTGTGTTTTTGTTGAATCACTTTCTAAGAACTGTTCTATTCTTTTATAGTGAACTTCGTTTTTGAAATGAAAAATGTCTGCCTGTTTTCCAGATATAAGGACATTAATCTCACTGTTATAAATAGGCTCAGCTTTGATTATGTTCAAACTCCTGGTTTGGGTTGCTATAGGAAAGGGAAAACAAGTTTTGAGAATTTGGATTTAAAACTGATACCTTCATGATCAACTTGATATGGTGTAATCATGTTAATAAAGGGAGTTCCTAAAATTACAGTATGGTGAATGTCAGGACACAAGAGAAGGATAGTCTTAAGAAAAAATTTGTTATTAAAGACAAAGGCATTGGTTTATCCAACGATTTGACGTCTTGAATCGTTGGCGGTATTGAGCCTTTCTTTTGTTTCTTCTTGAAAACGAAGAGGCACAATTCCTGGCTTTATGACGTTTTGGTCAGCACCAGTGTCAAAAAGGGCAATGGTGTCTATGCTGGAGTTATCGGGAAAGACTATAGTGATTTTAATAAAATACTTCCACGAGGTAACTTCTTTGAGGACACATATGAAATCCTCGGGAAATTCCTCTAAACCCTCTGTTTTAAGAGGACAGAATGTTTCACCTTACTCATTATCTAAGTCTTGGTTTTGAACATGAGATATAAGAAGTTGGATCTTTCCTGAATCATCCTTTTGTTTGTCTTTTAATAGTCTTATCTCAGTTTTGATGGTCTTTATTTCGTCCTGTAGGTCAGTTATAGTGGTTTTAGGGGTTTGTACCTTCTTTCTCCTATTCAGGATAGTGGTAAGGTCATATAGGTTGGTACTAGAAGACGGTACAGCTAGAGTTTGGGTTTTGGTAACTGGCTTGGCTTCCAGGGAGGTCTTGAGCTGACTCAAGTATTGTTTTTTCAGAGTGGGATCGTCAATATTACCGATCATGTCCAGTATTAGAGACTGGTCACTTGTAAGCATACAATAACGCTTAACGAGGACTTCTTCAGTCTCAGTGTCAGAGGAACTAGTTATGAGTTCGTCTATTACGGGCTCAAGATTATCGGATGGTGAGATAGAACCATCTTCAGTATCGGAAATCTCTAAAAGGAGAGCTGAAATTCTTTCCTTGATTTCGTCTGTTGTGTCAAGTTCTTGGATCTTTTTTGAGACTTTGCAAAATTGGGAGATGTGACCCTTTTTACCACAACGGTAACACTTCATATGTTATGAGTACGACTTTGGGGTTCTAGTTTGTCTCTTGGGTTTTGCAAATGTTTGCTTATAAGGTTTCTTATAATAAATAGGTTTTTCAAATGAAGTCCTTCTATGTCTTCTATAAGATTTTGATGTGGAGGGTCCTTTGTTACAGTCCCTATTACATGAGCTAGGTTTTGAAAATGAAGATTCAAACTGTTTAAAAAAATAGCCGACTTCTTTCTTTTATTGTCTCAGTTCCCACTTAAGGTGCTTTTGAAGTTTTAAATCTTGTCATATTTGAAGGCCTTGCTTTTGGGAGGAACTAATTAATTCTCCATAGGTGAGTTTATCGTAAGGGATTATATGGCTACCATAGGTTTCTCTAATTTTGTTTCTGACTTTCTCTCCTAAGAGGGTAGGGTGACCAGCAAGGAATTTTTCTTTCCAGAATGGCTGGTTAGAGTCTTCACGAAGCATGACTCTAGAAAGGAATGTGGATTTGTACCACTGAAAATCTCCTAGCTTCTTGCATCGAAGATTCGACAAGAGGTCTGCATTCTTGTCGTTCAAATGAGAAGAGTCTCCAATAAAATGGAGAGATATGGTAAGAATGAGGACCGAAACAGCATCCTATGTGGTTTCTCTTAGACTTGTTAGTATAGGCATTCCTTCATTAACTGTTTGGACACTATTGAGGATGTCTGAATGCTCTTGCGAGGTTAGGTAATGGTCCCACCACCCTTTCAGTTGTCCAGAGAACCCCGCAATTAGAAGTTCAGCCACAGTCTTATCTGAGGTTCCTTGTTGGGTTTTGTAGGAATTAGATGCCATGGTCATTTGTTGGAGGAGGTTGAGGATTTGATATTCTAGCATTCCATCTAAGTTCTACTCGTAGATGTAAGAGGCTTTGTAATTTGGTTGGGCAATCCTATGAGGTTGGGATCCTGTATTGATGTCATCATTTTGTATTGGTGCTAGAGAGAGGGGAAGAATATGGGAGGGAAAGGTAGGAGGTTTCAGGGGTGAACTAACATATCATTCACTATCAGATGAGTTTGGTTCTAGGTTAAGAACTTGGCATCTAGAGATCTGGTCAGTTGTGTCTGGTACAACGCTATGTGATGTGGATGGTTTATCTATTTTACTAAGTTGGTTTGTGATGGCTTTAAGGAATTCACTCCTACTTGAGGTAAGTTCGTGTTGGGAAGGTTTTGAGACCTGAAAAGGTTTGAACATGGGTTTCTTGAGGTTTTGTGTTCTTTCGGGTGGATGGGAAGAAATTACGGTAGTTTCAGTACTACGTTTTTCAATCATGCTCAACTGTTTTGAGATTGTCGATAGTGATATGTAGGTGTAATATTTTTGATTGAGGACACTTTTCAGATCCTCAGTTGTATCTCCCCATGCATTCCTTAGCAGGGAAGCTTCTACCTTATGTGATGTTCCTTTGATGACATATTCAAATTTTCGAAGAGGTGGGTGTTCATCTTCTACTGGGCCATCAGATGTTTCCCAGATGGGCAATCTTCTTTTTGTATTAACAGGAAGAGTATTTTTGAAAGGGTATACAATTTTATTTTGGGATGAATATATCTCGAACCATTCAAAGAACAATTTATGGACCTTGTTTTGTAAAATAAAATCATAAAATGACTGTTGAATCTCTGCTTTTTGGTTTGTGATATTTTGAATAAAACCATATGCGTTTTTCATGGTTATGTGGTGCATAAAAATCCGACCTCAAACAGTTTTTGTCAAGCTCAAAGTCACTTTCTAAGACATTTATTTCATATGCAATGTTTTCAGTTATAACAGATGCGAATGGGGAACCAGGTGCGGGCATGTAAACATGTTGGGCGATTTGGGTGCTACAATCTACATTTCTTATCGAGGCGGGTTGAGATGTTTCAGTGGGGGAAGGCTGGTAATCTTGGGGTATGAAGATAGTGGGTCTAAAATTGGTTGGATCGCTAGATCTATAGGGAAATCCTAGGTCTGAAGGAACTCTAGAGATCCTATCTGAACTGACTAAATTTGATCGTGACATATTAGAGAAACGGGAGCTGGTACTAGGCCTTGATCTGTCAAAGCTTATTGCCACTTTTCCGTCTTGATAATGGGTTATGTTGCTAATTTGTGTGGTTGGTTGGGGAACTTTAAGGCTTTGTTCTACAGGATTGGTTGCTCCGTCAAGGATCCATTCCCGAGGGAGCGATACTTCGCTGAATTGAATGGGTTTGGGTACTACAGCATGGGATTTGGAGAGGTCAGTTTCTAAAAGGAGGGTTTGACCGCTTGTCCTACGATGTCTATAATTTGTGTGAAAAGAACTCATCATAGCTTTGTAATGGATTTTGTATATTAAAGCAACGGGGATAGATCCTTCCATCATTTTGTAATTATGTGATTTTAGTTGAAGAACCAAAGATTTTAAAATGTGTTTGTCATTAAGAGAGACTGATAGATCTGGGTAACAATCAAAGGAAACTGGTCCTTTGCATAGACTTGATTCGACGGTTCCCAACAGGGAATCATCGAAATGGATAAACCTGGCATCCCTTAAGGTGGCCAGAACAGAGGTATTTAGTCCCTCACGTGTGAGGGGTTTTAAAGCGACCTGAACCAAACCTATATGGATGTATTTATAATTATTTTGTTTATGGTACTCTAAAGTGGTAGGAGAAAAAAGGGTAATATTTTCAAGATGTTTTGAAAGCTGAATGTCCGTTTCTTCGGTTTTGATGGAAAAACTAGTTCTGAAAACATCAAGTTTACTAGTTTTATATATTTGGGTTTTGCTAACTTTTGGGATATCCCAATCATCTAAACATTTCTCAAAATCTTCAAAGTTTTGTTCATTAGACTCGTAAGTAATTTCTTCACTTTGTATTATATTTTTATTTTTCTTAGAAGACGAAGAAGAAGACCTTACGGATGTGGATGAAGGGTTCCTGCAGAAAATAGAATCCATGGCAAAAAGTTTTGGTTGAACTAAACTTTTAGATGGCAAAGAATAAATGTGTGAATTGTTGCTACAGTAGGTAGATTTCCAACGGACTCAATGCCGACACTACTACCTCAAGAAGACTCACAACAGATACAAACACCGTTTCTTATGCCAACTTTAAATTTAGTGATGCCAAAATAATGTAGATGTGGATGCTAAGATTGTAACAAGAATCTTTCTGACCTGCCGGGAGGCTCTGATACCAGTGGGGGAGGGAGGCCCACTGGTATTGTTATAATTATACAATAATAACTACTTAAAACACAAATACTATTAAAGCAATTTTTTTTTGATAAGCGAAAAGATTTTATTAGGCAAACGTTCTACAAGAAAGTAAAACGATGCAAGTAAAACGGTCCTTAAAAAGACCTTTTCCCCAAACCAATACAGGCGTAAAGCCAACAAGAAAACAAATACAGAATAGATAGCAAATTAACTATTTCCTATCCGGATTCAAGCAGAGAAATCGGTTAGATACCAAAACAGGAGTTGATTCTCCTGGAGTCACTTCCGGAATAACCTCAATCTCGCTATCCTCGACGTCCTCATCAGCCTCAACCTGCCGTGTGGATTCATAGCCTAGGGAATTGGCACCATCCTTTTTCACAAATCGCTTACTAAAGCTCCACGTTCCTTCTTTGCTTTGTTTAGCGATGTCAATAGTGAAGCATCCCGCATGACCCCCATTATCAGCCGATGTTTTGGCTCTTGTCTGGTAAAAAACGGTCGAAGGAACCATCTTTTTTGGTTGTCCTTTTTTTGGACGACCACGTTTCCTTGGAACCTCTACCGGGATACTATTTTTACTCAAAAGAATGTCTTTCCATGGACTATCTTGAAACCCGAGTTCCATACTTGGTTTACCACCCCGAAGCTGAATGGGCTGCATGTCTGAAACCGAGTCCACCTTAGCTGACGGACCCAAATCAGTACCAATACGCTTAAAAACGTCAAACAAGCTCGGGTCACTGGCCAAATTCTGGGCTCCTGGGCCTGGTCCACCACTAAACTTGGTAGCTGCTCCAAGGTCATCTACTGGTGGATCAGGATTGGAGAGAATCGGGCCTGCTTCAGTCGGCCCAAATCCCACAACATCCGGTCCAGTGACAACTCCCCCACGCACCTCTTCTGCTTCGCGCGAGAACAGGGTCTCCGGATGCGATTGTGCAAGACCAGAACCCAACACCTCACCGGCTTCAACGCATTGGGCTTCAACTCTTTGAGTGGTCTGAGGCCCAACTTCAAAACAACCCGAAACGACAGCACACCGTGCGTTGTTCCTTTCTTCCCCGACGATCTCGTGCGCGATAACAGAATCCAAAACCTGTGGATCCCTCAAATCACGCGAATTTAAATCCCTCAGGTCACGGGATGCGTCTAACCTGGAAAGGGAAGAAGTTGGACGCGTTAATGGATCGTTGACTTTGACTTCTTTGTCCGACGTCGCCGGAGCAGTAACCGGCCGCCGTGCTAATGCTAGGAACAGCACATAACCATTGATTTTGAAGCCATTGAAGATTTCTACAACTTTTTTAGCAGCTTCTGCAGACGAAAAGGTTACGAAACCGAACCTTTTTTCTCCCCTGTTCACCCGCCTCGGAACAGAGCAACCCGAGATGTCTCCAAAACCTCCAAAGGTTCTACGAATCCATTCCTCAGACGAGTCATACGGTAGATTACGTATATACACCTCGTTTGGGACTACCTTAACGTCCATGGAGGTCGCCGGAATCCGATCCACACAAGGCACCGAAATGACTCTCTGAGCTCCTGACTGCTCTTGCTGCAAAAACGAACATGAAACACCATTTGCAGCGTTACTGACTGGATTCGACTTCTCTCCTGCAACAGAAATTCCGGCAACAACTGGAGTCTCCACGTCGTTCCCGGTCGGATCTGCTTCATCAAATCCCGAGCGTCTTCGAGATTTTCCAGAAACTCGTTGTTGCCTTGATCCCTTCTTACTCGCTGAAGGACCCCCTTCTTACCCGAAGATGGAACTTTCTTCGGTGCTGTCCCGAGCTTCGCTTCCGATGCTACATCGGCAACTATACCGCAATACTCTGCGTACAAGGCTAACAAGGTGGAACCGAAAACTGAGAGAGAAAGGGGTCTCATGCTTCGTATTAAAGAAAAATTATACATAATATTAAAACGAAATAACAACAATATTAATTAAACATAAACATTAACTTTAAACGAGAATAATTTTTTTTTAATATAAATAGATAGCAATAATGACAATAACAACAATAATTATACGACGATAAACATATTTATATCAAACTTAAATATTATAACGAGAATAAACATAAATAAAAACAGGCGGTGTAACCAGCCTTTTACTTAAGAGTAATTAAACAACAAAATGGAAAATTTAATACATACATAAATTTTTTTTAATTAACTTACATGAAATTTGAACGAAGAGCAAAATGGGAATTTTGCCAACTAGAAGACACCACTTGAAGGGAGCTGTGTAGGAGAACTTTCGTTGAACTTTGCTGAATTTTCTCCAAAGTTGTTGTGTGTTGGAGCCATGCATCCAACCTTCTATTTATAGCCCCCATGTAATCATTTATGGGTTGTCTTCTTCCTCCTCCATGTTGAAAGAGCACGGGTCTTCGTAACATGGACCTCCAAAACACTTCAAGACAAGGCTTCATCATGCACATGAGGACGAATGAGTTGAAATGTATTGTCTTTTTGCTCCAATTATGCATATGCTCCAAATTTGCCAAGTGGGAGATAAACCAACCAATGATGACCCAAGTAATAATTATTTGCTATAATTTTCAGATTTTCCCCCCTTTTTTGATAATAATAATAATAATAATAATAATAATGATAATAATAATAATACATTATTATTATTAATTATTATTTTTTAACGGTTAAACCGTATTATGAATAATACAACATACAAAGAAAGATAATTGTGTTTTTTTGCATTTTTTTCTTTTTCTTTTTCATTTTTTTTTCATTTCTTTTCTTTTCTTTTCTTTTCTATTTTCTTCTCTTTTTTTCTATTTTTCTTTTCTTTCTTTTTTCTTTTTTTTGGGTACAAAAGCTTACCAATATCAGAACCTTGAGTTCCCAAAGAATGGGGGTTGAAACAATTGCTCCTCTTTATCGTCAGCAAGGTTGATTATTGGTGCTTAAGACGACGTGTCTGACTCGGATCCTTCTTCTGACGAAGCTTTGGTAGAGCCATTGATACTTTGCAGGATTTGTTTTATAGCATTTTCATACTTTTCTTCGGTTTTGGCTGAAGCAAGCAGTGCATTTGCTATAGATTTCTGGGTGAGAAATAGAGCTTGTTGATGTCTGGCAATGTTCCCAGTTGACCTAGTCCAGGATATCTAATCTTTGACTGCGTCTGACGCCAGGGTTTTGGGAATGTTGAATGATGACCACCATTTGATCCGAAACTTTCGCTGGATGAGTGGGATGGCACCAACTCGTTTATGGATGAAAGTCCATGACAAAACCAAAGGTAGGAAGAAGTGCATAAAAAATAAGCATAAGGCTGGAAATCTGGCTTCTTCTTGAGAAGGGTTATACGAGTTTGAAAATATCTGAAAGGATTGTGAGGCATCTGGGTGGAGGTATTCTGGCTTCTTCTTGAGAAGGGTTATACGAGTTTGAATGTAGAATGTATTATACCATGCAGTAACATAATCCCAATAGGAGTATGTCCGACAATGGGGGAATGGTTGTTTTGAAAGAAATGGGAAATGTTTTTGAAGCTGTCAGAGGGATGCCCCAATCAGCAATGGTATGTATCTTTTGGATTTTTACTGTTGAATATGAGGGTGAATCTGACACTGAGTTTGGCTTTTGGTCGACATATTGTTTGAACTCAACTGACTTAGTATCTTCCAAAATACTTAGGTAATAGGTAGGGGTTTTTGTTAAGTCGAGAGGAGTGAAAAACCAGCCTTTAGGAATAAATTTTCAAAAGTTTGGAAAGGATCAGAGTCAAAAAAGCCTGGTTCTACAGTAAGAGCCGGAAGTACATCAACTTTGTCTATGTAAAAAGATTTTTGATATTTTGAGTTTGACCGAAAAACAGTTTGAGAATTATATGGAGAAACCAAAATTTTTTTTGAAAAAGATTGTTCTCCTTTTTCATGTTTTGAAATGTTTTGGGAAAATGGTTGAGAGGGTGAGATAATCTCCTTCTCGGTTTTAAGGACAAGGGTCTGACCTGAGGACACCGGCTAAGATGGAAGAGCTTGAAGCTTCTTGAGTAACGAAGGGTCTTCAGACAACGCCACGAGTGTCACGCCCCGAATTCAATAGGACCGAACACGGAACGCGAACGGTGAAACACTAAAATAATTTTCAAACATTTTAATAAACCTCTTAAAATCACTACTTTGAGTTAATCAAAACAATATTTTACAACTGAAAAGCGTCCAAAACAAGCGGACAAAAACCAAAGCATACATCGCTAAACTCCCCAAAACCCAGACTCCCGCTCCTAGCTCTTCAAGCTTCGAGAGTTCTCCTAGTCCGTCTCGCGACCAGTACCTGTAGGAAAAGCAGCTAGGGGTGAGCGTTTCGCTCACCACCACGGATACCAGACTGACTATGGCATACTAGCAGAAATGTCGGAAACACCAACAAATAACAAAACACCGGGGACTACTATCCCCAAACCCAAGTAACCCGAATGTCACCCGAAAACTGTTACTTTCCCCAACCAACTCAAACCCTAACGCGTAATGTGGACCCGACACAGCGGTTACGACCTCAACCCAAAACGCAAATAATAACCACGCAACACCCAAGATCACAAAAGATCGCACTCCAGCTACTCAGTGCCGGTTGCTAACCAGCTGGGCTTGAGCCTGCCCCACGCAACTTTCCCCGACACGCAGTCGGGCCTGGCGGTCGACCTGTTACCAATATATACAACGATACTTTTCCGATAGCTAGTCGGAAGGGGAGCCCTTCATCGCAGAAGAATGCACAACTTTACCGATGGTTAGTCGGAAGGCTAGCCAACCCCACGCGCGCGACACCAGGACCCCTTTTCTGTAAGGCGGGCCCCAACCTCCATGCAATCACAGTCATCACCCAAGGTTCAACAAATAGCGACAATAATATACGACTCACTACCCCTCGGTAGGACAGTCAGCAACAATACAGGTTTAACACCCCACAGGCACACATGGCCACCCACGACACACAGACAGTAATATACGGGTTCAACACCCCAAAGGCACTCATGGCCACCCACAAACACAAACAATTCAATCAACCTACGGGCACAACCAAAAGCCACCAGTATTTCTATTGTTCGATATGTTCACTTATCCTACGACACTACTAAGTGTCACATGCATTTCTATTGTTCGATACGTTCACGTATCCTACGACACTACTAAGTGTCGCCTGCATTTCTATTGTTCGATAAATTTACTTATCCTACGACACCACTAAGTGTCACATGCATTTCTACTGTTAAGTTCCCAGGCAAGGCTGAATTTTAATGAATTTGACGCCCAAATGCAACCCCGACAATGTCGATCACTCCCAAACTTCCCAATTACTCGACATTTTAAAGTGCCCGGAAAAGCCCGATTCGACAGGCTCGGCGAATCTGCCAGGGATCGGAAAAAGCCCCTCTAGGGCTCCAAAAATTACCGTTTTCGTTTCTACGATCCTAAAATAATTCAAGTGTTCCAATGCAATCGACGGAATCAATTTCCGACTTCCGAGTGATTTAATTCGCGTTTAAAGTTTCTAAACCCGAAATTTCCAATTTCCACAATTTAATCCCATAATTCGTTCCGGGTGTGAATTGACGATTCGGGGATCATCCAAAACAACCCGAACACAAAAAACCCAAGGCCCGGGCAAGTGGGCCCCACACGGCCACAATGGGAAAAATTCCTTTTCGCCCCAAAACGTTCCTAACGAACCCCAAACCTTAACTATTCATCTTTAAACCAATTCTAACCATAACCCAACCATATTTGACTCGTTTAAACTCAAACCCTAATTTTCAAACGTACCAAAACGAGAATAGAAAGGGTTCTCACTATAGGGAATGACGAGGGGAGTTCGAATCCGCAATCGTTGAGTCGATCGGTCAGTCGGATCGTCGTGAAATCACAAAAACCCTAACTTTCCTTTTTTTTTCTTTTCTTCTCCTTCTTCTGTCTTCTTTCTCTCTCCTTCTCTCTCTTTTTTCAAATGCCCGACACTTCTCCTCTTAATTCCCTTTTATTTTGTTTAAAAATCACCAACCACTTCTTATTTCTTTTTCTTTATTTTAAAAACCAACCACCACCACTTGGGTGACATGTATCATGTGGGTCCCACACTTCCGATTCGCGAAATTCGGCCGTCTCGGGCCCCGTGCGGGCCCATTTTCCAAGAAATTACGAAATTTCACGTGCTACAAGGAAACGGCCCAACTAAGACCACTGTAACGACGGCTAAGCTTTTTTGGATCCAAATCGGACCTCGAACGGACCAAAACGTCGCTCGGTTGACTTTTTCGGCAAAAAGTCAACTTTTCTCGAATTGGTCAAAAGTTGCCCTGAGTCACCAAGAACTTACTTTGGTCGATATCAGGGTCAACTTAAGTTCGATATGACCCTCGGGGTCAATTTTAGGTTCATTTGAGTGTATGTCCAAAATTTTAAATTTTTCCGTTTTTCTGCCGGTTGACCGGCGTTGACCAGGAGCGGTCTTTACAATCTACCCCCCTTAAAGGAATTTAGTCCGCAAAATTTGAATCAAACGTAGTTCCGGAGTCGATCAGGTTGGTGTACTTCGTGCGAACCTCGTCCTTGCGCTCCAAACTCGACTCGGCTCCGTGGTGCCACCACTATACCCATATTAGACGGACAGTCTTGCCACGCAGGACCTGATCCCGTATATCGATTTCTCGAACCGGCGTCTCCTCATACGAGACATCACCAGCCAGGGATGCATGGTCACCCACTGCGAACTCGAGAGGTCGACGCCGTCTGTCAGCATATCTCTTCTGTCGACTCTACACGGTCTTCAACCGCTCACGTTTCGGCTCGACCTACTTAGTCGCCTCTCGGGCATGTTCTAGACCCAGTAACTCTTATTCCTCACTTCTGCCTAGCACACGGGCGATCGACCCGGCCTACCATACAACGCTTCGAACGGTGCCATCTCGATACTGGCCTGAAAGATGTTGTAGGCGAACTCGACCAGCGATAGGTGGGTTTCCCACGACCCCCTAAAGTCTAGCACACATGCCCGCAGCCTGTCCTCCAAAATCTGAATCGTGCGCTCGGACTGGCCGTCTATCTAGGGGTGGTGTGCCGTACTGAGTAGAACCTCATTCCCCAACGTGGTCTGCAGACTCGGCCAAAATATGGACGTGAAACGAGGATCCCTGTCAGACACTATGGACACAGGGACTCCATGGAGACGCACTATCTCCTGAATGTACAAGCGGCTCATATTGTCGACCGGATCAATCATCCTCATGGCCAGGAAATGGGCCGACTTGGTCAACCGATCGACTACCACCCATACCGCACCATGTCCCCTCGGCGATCTCGACAATCCACTCATGATGTCCATCGTGACGTGCTCCCACTTCTACTGGGCAATCGACAGTGGGTGCAATAATCTGGCATGCCGCTGATGTTCGGCTTTCACCTGCTGATAGGTGAGACATCTCGATACAAATTCTGCGACCGATCTCTGCATCTCGCTCCACCAAAAGTGCCGCCTGATGTCGTGGTACATCTTGGTGCTACCCTGGTGCATTGTAAGACGCGAATGATGTGACTCTCGCAACACGTCGTCTCTACAGTTGCGTGGCACGAATAACCCTCCTCGATACCGTAACCCATTTGGAACAAAGATCCCATACCTCAGCGTCAACACCGCCAGAAACTCTCTCCTGGATCTCTGTCGTCTCGACAGCCTCAGCCTGCGCCCTTAACACTCGAGCAAGCAGTGTGGTCTGAGCCATCAATGAACACATGGTTGCGCCGTCAGTAGCCTCCTCTAGCTCAAGCCCGAACGTGCCTAGTTCCCCCATCATGTCCCATTCCCGGACTGATATGCTAGCAAGGCTCAGATCGACTTCCTACTCAGGGCGTCGGCAACCACATTCGCCTTACCCGGATGGTAGAGTAGCTCCTCAAGTAGTTCCATCCATCGCCGTTGGCGCATGTTCAGGTCTCATTGGGAAAAGATGTACTTGAGGCTCTTGTGATCCGAGAACACCTGAAATCACTCGCCATACAAATAATACCGCAAGCCCTTCAGCGCGAACACGACTGCTGGTAATTCAAAGTCGTGGGTAGGATAGTTGCACTCGTGTGTCTTCAACTGACTAGAGCCATAAGCAACCACTCTACCCAACTGCATCAGTACACAGCCCAGTCCTTCCCAGGACGCATCACAATAGACCTCATACCCGATCCTGCGCTCTAGCACTATCAACACTGGAGCGGTAGTCAGACGAGCCTTCAGCTCCGTGAACGCACGTTCACAATCCTCCGTCCACACAAACCCGACTCCCTTGCACGTCAAAAGAGTCATAGGAGCGGCTAGACGCGCAAAGTCTTGGACGAACCGCCGATAATATCCTGCCAGCCCCAAGAAGCTGCGGATCTCGAAGACGCTCGTGGGCCGCGCCCACTTCGAAACCGCGTCGATCTTCGCCGGATCGACCAGTATACCGTCACGGGATACAATGTGACCGAGGAATTTCACCTCAGCGAGCCAAAACTCGCACTTCTCCAGGTTGGCGTATAACTTATGTGTGCGCAACAGGGTCAGAACAGCCCTCAGATACTCCTCATGTGCCGCCTCGTTCTGCGAGTAGATCAAGATGTCGTCCACAAACACCACCACAAATTGATCTAAGAACGGCCAGAATATACTGTTCATCAGATCCATGAATGCTGCAGGTGCGTTCGTCAGTCCAAATGGCATCACAAAGAACTCGTAATGCCCGTACCGCGTCCAGAATGCAGTCTTCACGACGTCCTCTTCCCAGACTCGCAAATGTAATATCCGGATCGCAGATCGATCTTCGAGAAACATGTCGACCCTCTCAACTGGTCGAACAAGTCGTCAGTTCTCGGCATCGGGTATCGGTTCTTCACCGTAACCCGGTTCAGCTTCCGGTAGTCGATGCACATCCGAAGCTCTCCACTCTTCTTCTTCACGAAGAGTGCTGGCGCTCCCCACGGCGATGTGCTCGGACGGATAAACCCCTTGTCCCGAAGCTCATCGAGCTGACGCTTCAGCTCGGTCAACTCTGCTGGCGCGGACCTGTAAGGCGCCATCGATATCGCTGCCGTTCCCGGCATCAGGTCAATCCCGAACAACACCCCACGAACTGGTGGCAACCCGCTCAACTCCTCAGGAAAGACCTCGGGGAACTCGCGCACCACTCGCGGTAACTCTCGGCTCTGCACGACCGATACTTCCTCCACTGCGGACAAAGCCGACCGGAGAACACCGCTCCTACTGCCCAGAATACACGAAACTTTCGTGTTGCCTGCTGACACTGTCACTTGTCGCTTGTAACAGTCGATATTGGCTCGATACTTCGCCAGCCAATCCATTCTCAGGATCACGTCAAAGGCTGTCATTTCGTAAGTATCCTTCCCACGGATACAGGCACAAGCTCAGTCGCTGCCGAACCTCACGGACCCTCGCAGTCTCTCTAAGACCTCGCTCCACTCCCAATCGACGGAATGTCGATCACTCCCAAACTTCCCAATTACTCGACATTGTCAACAATGGGCCCGGAAAAGCCCGATTCGCCCGGCTCGGCGAATCTGCCCAGGATCAGAAAACGCCCTTCCGGGGCTCCAAAAATTCCCGTTTTCGTTTCTACGATCCTAAAATAATTCAAGTGTTCCAACGCAATCGACGGAATCAATTTCCGACTTCCGAGCGATTTAATTCCCGTTTAAAGTTTCTAAACCCGAAATTTCCAATTTCCACAATTTAATCCCATAATTCGTTCCGGGTGTGAATTATCGATTCGGGGATCATCCAAAACCACCCGAACGCGAAAAACCCTAGGCGCGGGCAATTGGGCCCCACACGGCCACAATGGGAAAAATTCCTTTTCGCCCCAAAATGTTCCTAACGAACCCCAAACCTCAACTATTCATCTTTAAACCAATTCTAACCAAAACCCAACCATATTTGACTCGTTTAAACTCAAACCCTAATTTTCAAACGTACCAAAACGAGAAAAGAAAGAGTTCTCACCGTAGGGAATGACGAGGGGAGTTTGAATCCGCAGTCGTTGAGTCGATCGGTCGGTCGGATCGTCGGGAAATCACAAAAACCCTAACTTTCCTTTTTTTTTTCTCCTTCTTCTCTCTTCTTTCTCTCTCCTTCTCTCTCTTTTTTTTACAAATGTCCGACACTTCTCCTCTTAATTCCCTTTTATTTTGTTTAAAAATCACCAACCACTTCTTTTTTCTTTTTCTTTATTTTAAAAACCAACCACCACCAATTGGGTGACATGTGTCATGTGGGTCCCACACTTCAGAAGAATATCTTGGTAGATATTTTTCAGTCCGATTCGCGAAATTCGGCCGTCTCGGGCCCCGTGCGGGCCCATTTTCCAAGAAATTACGAAATTTCACGTGCTACAAGGAAACGGCCCTACTAAGACCACTGTAACGACGGCTAAGCTTTTTGGATCCAAATCGGCCCTCGAACGGACCAAAACGTCGCTCGGCTGACTTTTCAAATCGGTAAAAAGTCAACTTTTCCCGAATTGGTCAAAAGTTGCCCTGAGTAACACAGAACTCACTTTGGTCGATATCGGGGTCAACTTAAGTCCGATATGACCCTCGGGGTCAATTTTAGGTTCATTTGAGTGTATGTCCAAAATTTTAAATTTTTCCGTTTTTCTGCCAATTGACCGGCGTTGACCAGGAGCGGTCTTTACAACGAGCCACTTTTGGAATTCGGGTGTTTTGCTAGACTCAGATGGAGATGTTGATCCTAGGTTTTGCTTTGATGTTTCTGCATATGTCTGTAACGGTTTTGCGGCCGAGATGACTGTAACTTCTTCCTTCTTCTTAGGCATTGGCTTGTTTGTGCTTGGATCTGTTTTGCAAGAATTCACGAGTTAGGAAATCTGGTAGGGAATTTGTATATCCTTTAATAAATTCGATGTCAAAGTCAAAAGCACTTAACATAGCCTGCCATCGAGAAAATTTTGTTTCGAGGCAATATTTTTTACATCCTTTAGTAAGACTTCTTTAGCAGACTTGCAATCAATACAAAGAAGAAACTTTTGATTTAGAAGATCCGATTGGAACTTTGAAATACATAGAACAATACCCAAAATTTCTTTCTTGATGGTGGAAAGATTTATTTGTGTATCGTTCCAATGACCCAAGGTATATGTAATTATAGACTCTTTTCCTCCTATATTTTGCTTTAAGATTCCTCTGTATCCTATATCACTAGCATCAGTCTCTACGACCTTAGGGAGGCGAGGATCTGGTAAATGCAAGCAAGGGATAGTAAGGACTTGTTATGCCCAAGGAAACGAATTTTAGTTTTGAAGAGGGAGATTTTTTTGGCTGAGACAACAAGACCACTCTTCTTTTCTGCGGAAAAGAATGTCTTGAGATGCTTCACATGCTGGTCAAAAGATTTTGAGAAAACAAGTACATCATCAATGTAAACAATACAAAAATCAGAGTAAGGGTTAAAAATATCATTCATAATTTGCTGAAATTCAGAAGGAGCATTTTTTAACCCAAATGGCATGACATTCCATTCAGATTGACCGAAAGGAACAGTAAAGGCCGTCTTGTATCTATCTTTGGGGTCAATTTGAATTTTCCAAAACCCCTATTTTAAATCAAATTTTGAAAAAAGAAAATAAGAATGAAGTTTTTGGAACATATCTTTTGTATTTGGAATCGGATAACGAATCCATTTTAAGGCTTTATTCAGAGTTTTGTAATTTATTACTAATCGGGGCGTGCCGCGTTCTATTTCGGAAGCTTTGTTGACATAAAAAGCAGCACATGACCAAGGAGATCTGGATTTTGAAATTAAATCTTTGGTCTCAAGGTCTTGGATCTCTGTCTTACAAAACCGTTCAATATCAGGATTCATCTGAATTGGACGTGCTTCTGTAGGTATAAGTTTATCACTGAAATCCGGTTCATATGGGAGATCGACCATATGGTGTTTCCTGTCCCAAAAGGCATTAGGTAAGTCAGAACAAACATGTTTTTCAAAAAGGTTTTGGAAGTATAACACTTGTGTTTTTGCTGAATCACTTTCTAAGAACTGTTCTATTCTTTTATAGTGAACTTCATTTTTGAGATCCAAAACGTCTGCTTGTTTTCCTGATATAAGGACATTAATCTCATTGTTATAAGTAGTCTCAGCTTTGATTATGTTCAAACTCCTAGTTTTGGGTTGCTCTAGGAAAGGGAAAACAAGTTTTGAGAATTTGGATTTAAAAATGATACCTTCATGATCAACTTGATATGGTGCAATCATGCTAATAAAGGGAGTTCCTAAAATTACAGTATGGTGAATGTCAGGACACAAGAGAAAGATAGTCTTAAGAAAAAATCCGTTATTAAAGACAGAGGCATTGGTCTTTCCAACGATTTGAAGTCTTGAATCGTTGGCGGTATTGAGCCTTTATTTTGTTTCATCTTGAAAACGAAGAGGCACAATTCCTGGCTTTATGACGTTTTGGTCAATACCAGTGTCAAAAAGGGCAATGGTGTCTATGCTGGAGTTATCGGGAAAGACTATAGTGATTTTAATAAAATACTTCCGCGAGGTAATGGTCCCACCACCCTTTCAGTTGTCCAGAGAACCCCGCAATTAGAAGTTCAGCCACAGTCTTATCTGAGGTTCCTTGTTGGGTTTTGTGGGCATTAGATGCCATGGTCATTTGTTGGAGGAGGTTGAGGATTTGTTATTCTGACATTCCATCTAAGTTCCACTCGTAGATGGAAGAGGCTTTGTAATTTGGTTGGGCAATCCTATGAGGTTGGAATCCTATATTGATGTCATAATTTTGTATTGGTACTAGAGAGAGGGGAAGAATATGAGTGGGAAAGGGAGTCCGAAACCCGGACCCAAATCCGACCCGGATTCGACCCGATCCAGATCTCAGACCCGGACCTGACCCGAGCCCAACCCAGACCCGGACCCAAACCCGAGTCCAGACCCGAACCTAGATCCAGTCCAGGCCCGAGGCCAAACCAGGTCTAGGCCCGAGGCCCAAACCAAGTCCAGGCCCGAGGCCCAGATCAAGCCCAGGCCCGAGTCCTCGATCTCGTCCTGGCCCAAGGCCTGTCGGAGACGAGGCTAGGGTTTGGTTTCGGTCTGGTACAGCTCCGGCGACGACGACGGCGTCGGCGTCAAGAGAGCTCAGGGTGAGCTCTCGAGGACGGCGAGGGGCGTCAGGGACTCGGAGAGATGGGAGGGAGGCTGTTGGTGCGAATTCCAGGCCTCTCCGTCCAGATCTGATAGCGTGAGGACTCGTCGGCGCGGGTGCGAAGAGCTGGAGCTCGATAACTCTGGTCGTGTCCTCTCGGGTAGAACTCGATCAAATCGAGTTTGCTCTCGCTCAATTTCTAGGGAAGGAGTGATGGGGGAGGTGAATCGAGGTCGGGAAAGGACTCATCGTTACCGATTTGGTCCGTTGACAGCTCGGTGGTACAGAAGCGAGGTTCGATTCGAGTTGAGGAGGAAGAAGGAGAGTAGGAAGGGGGTTTTCTGGTGGTGACGCTCTTTCGTGGGTGGAAGAAGAAGAAGAAGAAGAAGAAGAAGAAGAAGAAGAAGAAGAAGAAGAAGAAGAAGAAGAAGAAGAAGAAGAAGAAGAAGGGTGAAGGGTGGTCGGGGCTGAGACGACGGCGTGTTGGTTCGCGCGAGAGAGGACGGTGAGAGAGAGAATGCGAGAGGAGGAGGAAGGAGCCTCGGGTTGCGTGCGCACGAATGGGATCTGAGGTGTCGCGTTTAGGGTTAGGTACCGAGGGTTAGGTTTGGGCTTTGGCGAGACGGGACTAACAAGGCTGGTTGGGCCTGGTCTGACTCGGCCCAAATCCTGTCTGACTCGGCCCAAAGCCTGGGCTGGCCCAATCCCCTTTTCCATTTTTTTTGTTTTCTCTTTCTCTTTTTTTAAATCAATTCAAAATTAAACTCGTTCTCCAACCCTCGACGTTCCAACAATAATTTAATATGTTAAATTCCCCGGTCTTTACAGTCTACCCCCCTAAAAGAATTTCGTCCCCGAAATTAAAACGGACGTACCTCAAGGGTCGAACAGGTGGGGATACTTCGCCCGGATCTCATCCTCGCGCTCCCAAGTCGACTCAGCTCCCTGGTGCTTCCACTGCACTCGCACTAGAGGAATAGTCTTGTCACGCAAGACTTTCTCCCCCGTATCCACAATCCTGACTGGCTGCTCCTCATACGATACATCATCAGCCACCTCGATGTCCGTCCACTCGATAATGTGAGAGGGATCTGTGTTGTACTTCCGCAGTTGGGAAACGTTGAAGACGTTGTGGACGTTCCCAAGCTGCATTGGTAATGCAAGTCGTTATGACACTGCTCCAACTCTGCCTAGGATCTCGAAGGGTCCAATAAACCGCGGGGCCAACTTGCATCCGCCACGGTTGAACCATACTAGCCCCTTCTTCGGGCTCACCTTCAGAGAAACATGATCGCCCATGGTGAACTCCAGAGGTCGGCGTTGCCTATCAGCGTAACTCTTCTATCGGCTCTGTGTGGTCTTTAACCGCTCTCGTATCATCGCGACCTTCTCGGTCGTCTCTCGGACCAACTCCGGTCCCAACAAGCTCTTATCTCCTACCTCGGCCTAACACACGGGCGATCGACACGGCCTACCATACAACGCCTCAAAAGGTGCCATCCCAATACTAGCCTTGAAGCCGTTGTTGTAGGAGAACTCAGCCAAAGGTAGGTGCTCCTCCCAAGAACCACCGAAGTCCAACACACACGATCGAAGCATGTCCTCCAAAATCTGAATTATGCGCTCCAACTGTCCGTCGGTCTGCGGGTGGTATGATGTACTCAAGAGGACCTCGGTCTCGAACTCTGTCTGCTGGCTCTCCCAAAATCTCGAAGTGAAACAGGGATCCCGGTCGGACACTACCGATACCGGAACTCCGTGGAGCCGGATAATCTCGCGGACATACAATCAACTCAGTGCATCTACTGTATCTGTCATCCTCATGGCTAAGAAATAAGCCGACTTCGTCAACCGATCAACTACTACCCACATGACATCGTGTCCTCACGGAGATCTCGGTAATCCGCAAATAAAGTCCATCGTGACATGCTCCCACTTCCACTCCGCTACTGGTAACGGGTGTAGTAATCTTGCAGGACGCTGATGCTCGGCCTCCACTTGCTGACAAGTGAGGCACCTCGACACAAACTCTGCCACTGCTCTCTTCATACCACTCCACCAAAATTTTCGCCTGATATCTCGGTACATCTTAGTGCTACCCGGATGCACCGTGAGACGGGAATGATGCGACTCTCTCAATACAGCATCTCTGCAACTCTGCGGTACGAATAACACTCCGCGGTACCACAGTCCTCGGTCAACACTGTACTCCCAGCCCTCTACATCGACACCACTGATCTCAGCCGTCTCGGCATCATATGACTGTGCCTCTAGCACCCGTGCAATCAACGTGGGCTGAACCACCAACGAACACGTGGCCACGTTACTAGTGATCTCCTCTAAATCGAATCCAAACGCAGCTAACTCTCCCATCATGTCCCAGTCTCGGACTTCTATGGTGGCTAGACTGAGAAATGACCTCCTACTCAGAGCATCGTTGACCACGTTCGCCTTGCCCGGGTGATAGTGTAGCTCAAAGTCATACTCCTCGAGTAACTCCATCCACCGTCGCTGGCGCATGTTCAAATCCTTCTGGGAGAAGATGTACTTGAGGCTCTTGTGGTCAGAGAACACCCGAAACTTCTCGCCATACAAGTAATGCCTCCAGTTCTTTAGAGAAAACACAACGGCTACCAACTCCAAATCATGGGTAGGGTAGTTATGCTAGTGAATCTTCAAATGTCGTGAGCCATATGCAACTACCTTTCCCGCCTGCATCAACACGCAACCAAGTCCTTCACCGGACGCATCGCAGTAGACATCGTACCCCACACCGCGCTCCGGTACTATCAAAAACGGGGCGGTGGTCATTCGAGTCTTCAACTCAGTGAAAGCGCTCTCGCACTTGTTGGTCCACACGAAAGCGACTCCCTTGCGTGTCAGGGCAGTCATCGGTGCTGCCAAGCGTGAGAAGTCCTTAACGAACCTCCAGTAGTAACCTGCCAACCCTAAGAAGTTGCGGATCTCAAACACACTCGTGGGCCGCGCCCATGTCGACACTGCTTCGATCTTCGCCGGATCGACCAAAATACCCTCTTAGGACACAACATGTCCGAGGAACTTCACCTCAGTAAGCCAGAACTCGCACTTCTCCAAGTTACCATATAACCGATGAGTGCGGAGCAAAGTCAACACAATCCTCAGGTGTTCCTCGTGTGTCTCCTCGTCCAACGAGTAGATCAGGATGTCGTTTACAAACACCACCACGAACTGATCTAAGTAGGGTCGGAGATACTAGTCATCAAGTCCATGAACACTGTCGGGGAGTTCGTCAACCCGAACGACATAACCAAGAACTCATAATGATCGTACCGAGTGCGGAAGGCGGTCTTCGCCACATCCTCATCTCGAACCCTCAGCTGATAGTACCCGGATCGCAGGTCGATCTTCGAAAAGACCTTCGCCCCTCTCAACTAGTCGAACAGGTCATCGATCCTCGACATCGGATAGCGGTTCTTCACTGTAAACCGGTTCATCTTTCGGTAGTCGATGTACATCCTCAGCGCTCTACCCTTCTTCTTCACGAAGAGTGCGGGCGCTCCCCACGGTGAGGTGCTCGGTCGGATGAACCCCTTCACTCGAAGGTCCTTGAGCTGGCGCTTCAACTCAGTCAACTCTGCGGGTGTAAACTTGTATGGTGCCATCGATATCAGCGTCGTACCAGGTACAAGATCAATCCCGAACTCAACCTCGCGCACAAGAGGCAATCCTGATAACTCCTCCAGAAACACATCCGGGAACTCGCACACTATCCTCGGCAATTTTCGACTCTGCTCGGTCGCGACCTCCTCTCCCACAGATAACGCTGAGAGTAGAACTCTGCTCCTGCTGCCCAGTACACACGTGACACTCGTGTCGCCCAAGCGCACCATCACCTATCGCCGGTAACAGTCTATGGTCGCCTCGTACCTCGACAGCCAGTCCATCCCCAAGATAACATCGAACGTCGTCATGTTCAACACAAGAAAATCACCAACAAAAGGGTGGTCAGCCACTCTGATCTCACATGAACGACATACACTAATCAAAACTACGTCTCCAGTAACAGGGGTGTCAACGCATAAGGGTCTATCCAAGGGATCTACTCTGAGTCCTAGTGACTCAACAAGGGAAGCAGAAATGAAGGAGTGCGATGCACCAGTATCAAACAGAAACGATGCCCATAAATGATAAAGCAGACACGTACCCTGAACGGTCTCCCGACCGGGATGGTGTCCCTCAGACCGTCGATTGGTGATGGCATAAGCTCTGCCCTGTGAAGTTCGGGGTCCCTGCCTCGGTGGTGGTTGAGGAAGGGCCAACTGCTGAGCAGGCCTCTGCTGCTGCTTAGGTACTGGCGCACTCGCGGCTGGTCGTGGGGGTCTCGCCTACTGAATCTGGCGCTGTCGGAACTAGGGTGCCTGTCCAGGGTACGACTGTTGCGGCCGCTGCGCTGAGATCCCTCTGCCTGACGAGGGGCACTGCATAGCCATATGCCCAAACTGTCCACAACTAAAACACCGGTGATCTCCGCTACCCAACCTCCACACTGATCCGGTCTGGCTACTAGCGGGAGGAGCTGCAGTGCTCGCGTCGCACGGACAATCCCTACTCAGATGTCCCCGTCGATGGCAGGGGTAACACTCTGGTCCCACCTAGGACGTTGCCGGTCCCACTGATGCTACAGATCCCATCGACCTCGACCCACTATACTGCTGTTGAGGTCGGAAAGATCCAACGGTACGCTGTCACCTCGGGTCCCGCATCTCCAGCGGTCTCAGAAAACCGCTCGGTCTCGGACGACTCTCTCTGGCTCGGGCGGTCTCACTAAGGCGCCTCTCCACGGCCAGTGCCTGATCCACGAGATCGGTGTACACCCGGGTCCTAAAGGCGGCACGTCGATCCTGGATCGGGGCGATGAGTCCCTCCTCAAAACGCCTGCATCGGTTCGCCTTTGTCGCCACCATCTCTGGGGCGAACCGGGACAGCACAGTGAATCTAGACTCGTACTCAGATACTGTCCTCGTACCCTGACGCAGATCCAGGAACTACCGGTGTCGATCGTCTCGCGCGGACTCTGGGAAGAACTGCTCAAGAAATACATCTCGAAACTGGCCAAAATCATCTCCGACCCAATCCTCAACACGCTCCCACCAATGGAAAGCGTCGTCCCTCAACTGATGAGCTGCAAAAGACACTCTAAGATGTCCGTCGGTTATGCCAGAGGTGTTCAGGTTCCGAGTGACCTGCTGCAACCACCTCTCAGCCCTGTCGGGGTTGGGCTCCCCGGTGAAAGTAGGCATGTCCAGCCTCAGGAAGTCCCTCAATGCATGTGCCACATAGTTGTTGGCCTGCGTCCGACTCATCTGCACCGTTGAGATAGCTGCAGGTGCTGACTCCCTCTGGTTAATGGCTGCCAGAAAACCCTGCATGGTGCGGGTCAGCTCGTCCAGGGCAGTCGTCGTGGTCCTCCTCGCCACTGGCGGAACTCTAGACGGATGCCCCAATGATCCGGCATCACTCCCCTC